>PVIA01000277.1:0-519636 GCA_004024845.1 Tonatia bakeri | reverse complement strand
TCAGACATACCTAATGAGCTGTTAATGGTGTAGAATCTTTCTTTCCTAGTTCTGTACATCAGTGATTTCTACTGATGAATCTCCAAATTCACTGCTTCACCATCATCTCAATTCTGCCATTAAGCCCACCCAGTGATTATTTTTTAATTTACACATTGTGCTTTTGGTTCTAAAATATTCATTTGGCTCTTTTTTTTTTAAGATTTTATTTATTTATTTTTTTTAGAGAGGGAAGGGAGAGGGAGAGAGAGAGAGAGAGAGAAACATCAATGTGCGGTTGCTGGGGGACATGGCCTGCAACCTAGGCATGTGCCCTGACTGGGAATCGAACCTGCGATGCCTGGTTCGCAGCCCGCGCTCAATCCACTGAGCTATGCCAGCCAGGGCTCACTTGGCTCTTTCATTTATAATTTCCATTTCTCTCCTCACAACTTTTATCTTTCATTTATTTCAAATGTGTTCACTTTCACTTTGTGCAGTGTGATTATAATGGCTCCTGGAAAGTCTGTCTAATAATTTCAACATCTGGATCATCTCAGGGTTGGCATCTGTTGATTATATTTTCACATGAGAATTAGTCATATTTTCCTGTTCCTTTGTATACTGAGTAATTTTGAATTGTATTCTGGACATTTTGAATACTTATTACAGTAAAACTCCAGGTTCTGTTAAAATCTTCTGTAGGATGTTGGCTTTTTAACAGGCAAATAACATGTTCAGATTCAGGCTGTAAGCTCTGTCTCTACGTCTCTGGTCAGTTAGTTTCGCTGCCAGTCCTGTTTTCAAATCTTCTGTGACGCCGCTGGCTTCTGCATCGCACATGTGCTTCTCGGGAACTAGTCTCTAAGTCGCGCTCTAATTTATGTCATAGATCACTTTTCAATGCCTTTATCATGCAGCTTTGGTATAAGACGCCAACGTGGAGCTTCCTTCCATCAAATCTAAGTATTACACGGATGTTATATAGTATGGTCATAATGTATTTTTTCCATTGCTGTTCCTTATGCCATTTGTTGTTACTCTTCTACTCTGTCAACTTAGTGACTTATATTCGACTCACAAAACTACTAAAACTGATTTTCTTCTCATGTTGTTAAAAATAATTGTGTTTTAAAATTTAGGTTTTTTAATGCCAAAAGACAATACAGATAAAGGACATTCTTTCCCCCACTTTTGTGGCGGATCCTGGCCGGCAAGATCTGTGTATGCCGTGGCTGCTCGTGAACAAATACACACGACAACAAAAGTCCTGTGGAGAAAAAGGGAGGCATGGCCACTCTCTGAGAGAGAGCAGACGTGAGGGCCAGAGAGCCAGTCTCTGCCTGGACAAGCTTTTATTGCTTTTCTGCGTGCATTACATGGAAGGTAGTCCTCATTTACTATGCTCAGGTTCACTTCAGGGGATTACCTTTTACAGATAACAAGGGAAAGAATGTTGCTAATTACTTCAAAGAGAAGGATGTTGCAGATCAGGGGGAAAGGTGGCTGAACTGGTCACACTCCATACTTGGGAGGTTTAGCTCAGATTTTAGGAAGTTGCAGTAAACCCTTACTGCCTCAATCCAGGGTGAGGGAGTTTTAGCAAAAACAAGGCTCATAGCAGCCTAAGTACAATGCAGGCCTGATTCCCCACAGGAAAACCTATCTGTGGCCATGGTCCTGTGTGCTGACTCACTTCCCACTGGTTTTCCATGTGAGGGCTGAGCTACATTTCCACGCCACATGAAGAGGTTCCCTACACACTTTAGTCTAATTTTAATACAATTTCCCCCTTTAATCTCAATTTGTCTCACTTTTGCAAAGAGCCTTCTTGCCTTTCTATCCCTTCTGAGGCTAGCAAATAAATTTGCATTGGATTCTTTCATTAACCAAGCATTTAGTGCCTATCATGTGTTAGATACTGTTCCAGACACGGTTCAATTAAAAAATAACTACCTGAACATGGAATGCATAAGGTACCAGAGAAACCAGAGACTTTATTTCTCTTCAGTTTTTTTTAAATTAAAGATTTTATTTATTTATTTATTTTTAGGCAGAGGGGAAGGGAGGGAGAAAGAAAGGTCAAGAAACATCAATGTGTGGGTGCCTCTCCTGTGCCCCCCACTGAGGACCTGGCCCAACCCAGGCATGTGCCCTGACTGGGAATCCTTCTGCCCTTCAGTTGCAGGTCTGCTCTCAATCCACTGAGCCACACCAGCCAGGGCTCTCTTCAGTTTTTAATACAATCATTTACCTATTCAAGATTATTAATTAGAGGACAGCTCAAGGCAGGGAATGGACAGGTTCCTCTCAATGTTTTTCGTTTGCTTTAATCTTCACCTGAGGACATGCTTATTGATTTTTTTCTTTTCTTTTTTTTTGAGAAAGAGTGGGGGTGGGAAGAGAGAGAGGGAGAGAAACATCAATGTGAGAAAGAAATATCAGTCAGTTGCCTCTCATACACACTCCCACCAGGGACTGAACCTGCAACCTAGGCATGTACCCTGGCCAGGAATCAAACCCAAGCCCTTCCAGTTTACCAGACTACTCTCCAACTGACTGAGCCACCCTGGCCAGGGCTCCTCTGAATGTTCTGAGTTAGTGAACTCTCAAGACTGAAATAACAAGGAGATACCATTAAAACAAGCCAAAAATGCCTCTAAGAAATCAAATTCTTTATAAGCTACTCTCTCTCAAATTTTAGCCTTTCCATATCATTGTAATTATACATATTCTTACTTCTAATGCTTCCCCCAGAGCCCCACAAGCTTTGAAGAGAGAATAAAAGCCCCTGAATACAGTACTGTAAGCTAATGGCCACGGTTCAATTATCCCATCTTGTCTTCGGGGAAATGCTGCGTATTCAAATTGTTTTCCCTTTTTGTCCACACTGGTAACATCAATGGGAAAATAGAGAGAGAACAAACTGGTATAAGAAGATAACTTTATTGTTCTATGAAAAAATTCTTAGTAAGTGTGATTACCATAAATATTTTTTACACCAAATAGAATGAGGCTTCACTAATGAGATTAGACTACTACAGGTCTGCCATATACAAATTACTTTTTTAAACTATGTAATAAAAGTTATGTACGCAGGGAACATAATCAGCTTGCATGATTCAACCTGAGTTTATTCCCATTTATTGGTTGCGTGATCTTGGATAAATCATTTAACCTCTCTGAGTCCTCCTTTCCTCAACAATAAAATTGAGAGGACAATAGCTATGTTATATTTTGTTGGAATCAATTCCTGACACAGTCAATAATTACCAGTAGGTGAGTATGAGTCCACAGTAAAACTTCCAGAAGAGAGTATATGCATCTGTCTGAAAAGCGTCCTTGGGGGAGTGTATCCCAGCCACTTTGTATAGTATATTGTATTTTATAAATTGAATAAAGTAGAAGGCTTTCTTAAAACATTGTCACCTAAGGCAGAATAACATATCTTCCCTACTAATAAATGTATCTTTACTGCAATATCCAATTCAATTAGATTAGCTTGGATGTTTGTGGAAGGACCTGACTATAATAATGCACAAAAGTATGCCTAATAACTGGCCCTTTGCTGACAATGGCATCTGTTTAATTACTGCAGCAGCCCCTAGATTGGCTGTGGTACTGGGGTCATTAGAAAACTCGACCCTGTGGTCCTTGGGATACAAGAACATCTTCTGCTGATTGAAGCCTGTACCCTGTGGAAATGTTTTAATGTGATCCTTGAAGCATGTCCTAAGAAAAGCTGTCAACACATATTCTTCTTTGTCGGGCCTTTATTCAGTCAGGAATACTCCAGAGCTCTCTCTCTGCCTGTGGTTCACCACACTGTCTCCCATTTACCTTCAGATCTGGCTTAGCTGTGTTCAATGAAGCAGAGGTAGCTGAATTAGGGGGGCACCATCAACATTGCTCCTCCAGAGACAATTTCCATCAGATAAATCACTAAACCAGCTACCATGTTCTGAAGCCCAGACGCCACTTCCTTGCCAGCTGGTCATTCACTTGCAGAAAAGTGCGGCCTCCACATAATGAGCTCAGGGGCATGCCCACAGACCACATGGAAAGTAGAGGCTGATTGTGAGTCCCCAGGATAATGAATTTCAAAAGAAAAAGCAAACGCAACAATAAAAGGACAACTTATACATAATTCACACTCTCAAGGTGATTTTTTTAAATAAAAAAATAATAAAAGTTGTTTTTGAAAAGTACTATTTAATGTAAGCAAAAAGACATGGCACATCTTTAAAAATCCACAGAAGCTACATAAAAATAAAGGTTGCATGTTATGAATTGGTAAACTAGGGTGAATGAGTACTAACAAACATAAGAATTTGCCGTACCCAAAGGAGTGAAGAGGTTTCCCCCAAGGTGTGTTGTTGTATTTGTTTTTAATGCATAGGAATTCACAGGAAATAAGAAATCGCCTTAACCGTCTTCATCTGAACAATTAAAAATCTAAATGTCATGGGTTTTTTACGATTTCTGAGATGGAGCATATCCCAGTGCACGGAACTAACTTTGTATATGTTTTTGCTGTCCAAAACAGCTGGAATTCTGAGTAAAAGTAAGGCATACATATCTATGAGTAAGGTGTAGATCTTTTAGAAATGTGATTATTAGAGAAAATTTTTATTTCATTAAAATCATTATATTTTACAGTCTATATTAATCCAAGGGAAAATTTTAAAACCACTACCTGCAACTTCACCCATTTGAAGTAAATGCAATTGTGTACTGCATTTTCATTTGGGGACTTGATGAGTCTTTTTTTTATCTTTTAAGATTTTGTTTACTTATTTATTTTGATTATATTTTATTGATTATGCTATTAAAATTGTCCTGATTTTTCCCACTTTGCCTCTTCTAACCAGTACCCTCCTCCCTCTGGCAATCCCCTCACCATTGGTCATGTCCATGGTCATACATATAAGTTCTTTGGCTACTCCATTTCCTACACTGTACTTTGCATCCCCATGGCTATTCTGTAACTACCTATTTGTACTTCTTAATCCCCTTTCTTTACCCATCCCCCCACACCCTTCCTCCCATCTAGCAACCATCAAAACACTCTCTGTACCCATGATTCTGTCTCTGTTCTTCTTCTTTGCTTAATTTGCTTTTTAGATTCAATTGTTCATAGATTTCTATTTTTGCCATTTTATTGTTTATAGTTTTGATCTTCTGTTTCTTAAGTAAACCTCTTTAACATTTCATATAATAATGGTTGGTGATGATAAACTTCTTTAGTTTTTTCTTGTTTGGGAAGCTTTTCATTTGCCCTTCAATTCTAAATGATATTTTTGCTGGGTAGAGCAATCTTGGTTGTAGGTCCCTGGTTTTCATGACTTTGAATATTTCTTGCCAGTCCCTTCTGGCCTGAAAAGTTCTTTTGAGAAACCATCTGACAATCTTATGGGAACTTCCCTATAGCAACTAACTTCTTTTCTCTTGCTGCTTTTAAGATTCTCTCTTTATCTTTACCCTTTGGCATTTTAATTATGATGTGTCTTGGAGTGGGCCTGTTTGCATCCATCTTGCTTGGGACTCTCTGTGCTTCATGGACTTGCGTGTCTATTTCCTTCACCAAGTTAAGGAAATTTTCTTTCATTCTTTTTTCAAGTAGGTTTCCAATTTCTTGCTCTTTCTCTTCTCTTTCTGGCACCCCTATGATGTGAATATTGGACCTCTTGAAGTTGTCCCAGAGGCTTCTTATACTATCCTCGATTTTTTTTGAGGGGGGGGATTCTTTTTTCTTCTTGTTGTTCTGATTGGTTGTTTTTTGCTTCCCCATGTTCCAAATCATTGATTTGATTCTCAACTTCATCCATTCTGCTGTGGTTTCCCTATAAATTGTTCTTTATTTCAGTTAGTGTATCCTTCATTTCTGATTGGGTCTTTTTTATGCTGCTGAAGTGCACGGAACCTATCCGAGTGCTATAGGGCAAGTAGCCCAGCCCCCACTCAGAAAGGCCAGTGGGCAGTGAGGTCGGCACACAGGACCCACGCCCACGGATAGGTTCTCCCATAGAGAATCAGGCCTGCATTGTACCTAGGCCACTATGAGACTTGCTTTTTGCTAAAACTCCCTCACCCTGGAGGCAGCAAATGTTTACTGCATATCTTTAAAATGGCTTCCTAAAGTCTGTGCTAAACCTCCCAAGTATGGAGGATAACCAGTTCAACCACTTTTCCCCCTGATCTGCAACATCATTCTCTTTGAAGTAAATAGCAACATTCTTTCCTTTGTCATCTGTAAAAGCTAATCACCTGCAGTGAACCTGTGCATAGTAAATGAGGACCATCCTCCATGTAATGTACTCAGAAAAGCAATAAAAGCCTGTCCAGGCAGGGTCAGGGCCCTCTCTCTCTCTCAGAGAGTGGCCATGCCATCCCTTTTTCTCCACAGGACTTCTGCAGTCTGTGTGAATGTGCTCATCGCAGCCATAACACACAGACCCTGAGGGCCAGGGTCTGCATCACTGGGGTCCTCACTAAGTTCCTTGAGCATTCTTATAAACAGTGTTTCGAACTCTGCATCTGATAGATTGCTTATCTCTATTTCATTTAGTTCTTTTTCTAGAGTTTTGATCTGTTCTTTCATTTGGGCTATGTTTCTTTGTCTCCCCCTTTTGGCAGCCTCCATGTGTTTTTTTCTATGTATGAGGTAGAGCTGCTTTGACTCTATGTCTTGGTAGTATTGCCTAAGGTAGTAGGCGCCCTGCAGGGTCCAGTGGCACAGCCCCCCCTATTACCCAAGCTGGGTACTCAAGGTGTGCCTTCTTGTGGGCTGAGTACACCCTCCTGTTGTATTTGAGCCTTGGTTGCTGTTGGCAGATCAGTGGGAGGGGTTTACCCAGACCAGTCAGCTGCAAGGATTGGCTGTGACCACTTACCACCAACCTCCATCCTCCATGGATGATCAGCCATGCAGGGACAGGGTGGTGGTGCTCTGGTGTGGTCTGTAGCTGTCCACTGGGTGCAATGGCCCTGGGGTTTCCTGGGTGGTTCAGGCCAAGGTCAGCCCTCACCTCTGTTTTGCCCAGGACCACCCTGTCTGAGCGATAACACAATCTGAGATGGCTGCAACTTGTGCTGAGATTGAAGATTCCCAGACAAAGCCAAGCTGTGAATCTAAGCTGACTGCTGCTAGCACCCAGCCTGTGGCTCACCAAGGCCAGCTATTGCTTATTTGAGAGGATTTAGGAAGTTGTGAAGCATGAACCAAGCCAGCCATTCATGTGGAAAAGTAGCTTGGGTGGACCTGAAGGTTAGGTAGAGCAGAGACTCTAGGGATCTCCAAGATGGGTCAAACAGTGTTAACCAAGTTGATGGAGTCTCAGATACGGCACCAGCTTGTTGGCTTTGAGCAGGGAAGGTTTACAAAAAGGACAATGGCCTCTGCTCTGCTTGACACTAGATACTTCAGTTTCTACCAGTTTGACACTGGTGCCTTTCAAACTGCTACACCAGTGCTGGAGCTCAAAGGGAGTGAGTCCATGTGTGGGTTCTTTAAGAGGAACTGCATGGGAATCCAGCAGTTTCTTCCACCAACTCAATTACCACTGGTTTTTGCACCTAGCAGTTGTGGGGACTTACCTTCTTGGCACTGGAACCCTGGGCTGGGGTGCCTGGTGTGGGGCAGGGACTCCTTGGCTGGGACTACTTGCTTGCAAGATATCCCTCCCAAATTTTTATCCACCACACATGAATGTGGGACCAGCCCATTCCACATCGGCATCCCTCCTACCAATCTGGATGGATGTGGTTTCTTTAATTCCACAGTTGTCAGACTTCCATTCAACTGGATTTCTGCCAGTTCTGTGTGATGGTTGTTCTATATTTTAGTTGTAATTTCGATGTGGTTGGTTGAAGAAGAGAGCCATGTCTGCCTATGCTGCCATCTTGACTGGAAGTCTTTATTTATTTTTAGAGAGAGAGGAAGGGAGGGAGAAATAGAGGGAGAGAAACATCAGTGTGCAAGAAAAACATTGATCAGTTGCCTCTTGCATGACTGCTGACAGGGGACCTGGCCTGCAACCCAGGCATGTGCCCTAAATGGGAATCAAACTGGTGACCTTTCGGTCTGTGGGATGACACCCAACACATTGAGCTATACCAGTCAGGGTGAGTCCTTTCTTATTGAGGAATGACACTTCTAGAATTACAAACTTTCCTTCCGAGTCACAGAATGTTACAAGAGAATGAGATTCCTCAGTTTGAATTTATTGTTAAGGAATAATAATAAATTCCTCGGAATATTTAACAATAAATATTAAGAACCATGCTGATCTTTCTCTTTTGTTTTCCTTCAGTCATGAATGGTTGTGTGGGACTTCAGAATATTCCTCCCTCAAGTAAGTTCAGAACAATTACAGAGTGACGGACCTCCACCCAGAACACTAGGACACTGAAGTAGAGAAAGATGATAGGATATTTCTGGACCCCCCCAAAAATAGCCAACAAAAACTTTTAAATTACCTTGAAATAACCATAATAAGAATGTTTAAGACCACTGTGAACACAACAATGAAATAAACAAACAAAAACAATAAATGAGATTTGAAAAACCTGAGACAGCCCTTATTCCTGGACAGGAAAAAAAAAATTCTGAAAAATTTTTAAATTATACCAAACTAATCTGTATATTCATTCTAATCTCAAACTGTTAATATTGGTTACCTCTTAGGAAGGGGCCTGGGGAAAATATTTGCAATACATATGACAGACGAATCTCCCAAACAGCAACTGATAAGGAAAAAAAAAAACAGTAACTCAATAGAAAATATGGACAAAATATGTGACAAATAGGTCACAAAGGAAGAAATACAACTTGGTCTTAAGTATATGAAAAGAAGCTTAGCTTCATTCATAATAGAAAAAAATGTAAAATAACACACATCTAAAATACCATTTTTCTCTTACCAATTTGGCAAAAATTGGCATATTTATTGGCAAAAAATAAAGTTTGATAGCAACCTATTGGCATGGTTGTTGGTAAATAGGAACTCCTCCACATTGGTTAAATATTATTATATTGCTTATGTATTATATAGTTACATTTCTATGGAGGGTATTTGCATAGTATCTGTTGAAATTATAAATGCATGTATTCTTTAATCCAACAATTCCACTTCCTTTAGATATACTGACATACATGTAAAATGACACAAAGATAATTTTTGAAACACTATTTAAAATGGTAAAGGATTAGAAACAGCCAAACATCCTTTGATGGAGTACTGATGAAATAAAGTATGGCACAGCCATACAACTGAATATTATTCAGCTGAAAAGGAAAAAATTCTGTATGTACTGATATAGAAAAACTCCATGAAATATTGTTAACTAAAGAAAGCAAAGTCCATGAGAGTGTTTATCCATGAAGACATTTATGTACAAGGGGGGAAATATGAGCATGTATTCAAATGCATGAGACTGTAGCAATGGTCACTTGGGCAAAGGAAGGCTTGTCTACAGGAACACAAGGGAAGACTGGATATGGAAGAGAATTTTCACCCTATACCTGTTCATAACTTTGGAGTTTTGAACAATGTGAATGCATATCCTATGAAAAATTTTAAACCAAATTTTAATTGGACATTTTTTGTCTATGAATTATTTGAAAATTAATATTTTTACATCATAAAATGACTTTGTAAATGCATATGTGACAACCTCTATTTTTTAGGTAGAATCATGGTAAAAGCAATTACTATTTCAATTAGAGATAGAAATTTCTAATTTCTTTCTGCTATTTAACGTAAAGTTTATCACATTACTATAATTTAATGAACAAAAATTTCTGAATATCTTGAATATAGCCATCTCTCTTGACATTGAGGCAGATACAGGAAGGTAAACAAGAAAAGATTTTTATGTTACAGATTTTTTTAGGTTTTATGTTACATTTATTTAAATGTTTTATATGTATTTACATTTATTTAAACATATTTCTGCATAATATTTTTTTATTGCATTTATTTATACTACATGTATACATACACAACACATATTTATAAAGGAACTGAGGGTAATCTTTAGACAATATAGCAGTATCTCAATTCTTTATCACTTGTTTAAACTTATCACACAACCAACATATCCCACAACAAATTGATCCTTGTTCACATATAAAGAAGTAGTATATTCCTCAGCCAGTGTGGCTCAGTTGTTTGAGCATCATCTCACAAACCAAAAGGTCTCTGGTTCGATTCCCAGTCAGGGCACAGGCCTGGGTTTCAGGTTTGGTCCCATGTGGTCCATGAGAAAGGCAATCAATTGATGCTTCTCTCTCACATCAATGTTTCTTGCCCTCTCTTTCTCCCTTCCTTCTCCTCTCTCTAAAATAAAAATAAATAAAATAAAATATTTAAAAAGAAAGAAAAAATTCATGGGTATGTTTAAACAATGTTATGTTCACTGACTCGGAGAAATAGTATCGCATTGGAGTCGATGGACTTCTGCCCTTGAGGAAATGTAACGAACTCTATCTGTGGAGAAATGCCCCGTTGGGCGCAGTGGGGAAGGGCGCAGGGGTTTGGAATAAGGCATCTAGACCAAATCCACTGCCTATGTGACCTTGGGTGAGTGACCTCATAGGAGATTGTTTCCTATCACATACTAGATTCCTCATAAGTGGTTTATTAAATAAACAAGGAGTATAAACAGTTTAGCACAGACATCTACCTGAACTCTGTCTCCATTATGAAGCCTCTCTGCTCTTTAAATGTCTCCGCATTCCTGTAGATACATAAGCTTGCAGAGAAAAAATAAACGAAAGAACACAAAACAAATAGAAAAATAGGGAAATCAGTGACCTCTCCGACACAATTTGAAGAGTTTGAAAAAGGCTCTTCTGGTCAGACACATCCCATCAAAGAGGCCCCCAGTATTCCGGAAACTTCATTTGAGAAGTCAGTCCCTGGCTAGTCCCCTCTAAAAGGAGATTAATTCATTAACTATTAATATTTAGCATAGCACATTAAACAAATGCTACTATAATTTGTTTATTTTAAAGAAGCTACCTTGGAGAACAGTCTCTGGGGAGATACAGAATCCTGATGTGCCACTTCAGCTGGGCCAAGAGTTCTTGGGACACAGCTCGAATGAGGCAGGAATAAGACAAAGGGAGCAAAGCTATCCTCACACACAAATAAGAGGGATCTCTGGGAGTAGGGAGTGCACCTCCTCAAAGAGAGAGAGTAGACTTTGAAGTAGGGGAAGAAAGTCTGGGTCCTCTTCCCAGTTGAGAAGAATGAAACTGCCCAGTGCCAGAATGGTCAAGGGCTTCTGAGAACAGAAATTTCTGAAATTAAATTGTAAGTGGTGTGCATGGCTTCAAAGCCCCCAAATCAAGACTTTGGGCAGCGAAAGAATTGGGATGATGTCCAAGCAGAAGACACATGCCAAAGGGGGCAGCAAACAAAGAAAGTAGGATAAATGCACAGTGGAGACTTCCAGAAGTGGAAAGGCAGAATCAAAGGGCCTTCGTCTGGAGCTTAGGTTAGCCCAAGAACCCTCAGATGCAATAGGAATAAGGGCGGGACAAGGATCGCCTTTGTTCCCACCACATGTGAGATGAAGGGTTCAGTCCATTGAATTAAGTCTCAAAGGATGGAGTCACCCGGTTGCATGTTGGCTGCACCAGCTCTCTTTCATTCAGCTCTCCAATAGCTGGGGAAAAGCTAAAAAGCAGGAGCCAGAGGGCCTAGGACCCAGGGCTGACAGAAGCATAACACAATTTAGAGGAGAAAGCTCAGGAGAAACGATGCATAACAGGCATCAAATGGGGACCCCCTCGCAGGAGACAGTTGCTCTGAACAGGGAGAGGCACCGTGGGCTGTGCAAGCCCTGCACAGATTACACATTAACCTTGTAAATATCATTCGCCTAAAGTTAAATTTGGTGTGTGCTACTTGGGTAAGTGATCAAGTAGCAAATTACCTGTGAGAAGTTACTGAAAGGAAAATATTCAGTCCGTTACATGACAAATACAATAGAAAAAACCTGGAATTAAGAAGGGAAAAAAACATGAAAATGGTAAGTTTTCTTCCCAGCAGTCTGTTTAAAAGAGTCAAATTAAGACATGAAGTGATCATATCAGCCTTAATTATTCTCTGTTATTAATTGAAGACCTTCTTGGAAACATGCATATAAAAGTCTCATCTTGGAGAGTTTAAGATAAGAGTGAACAGAAAGGAGGAGAAATTAGCAGGCTTTACCAGTTCACACTCAAAACCATCACACTCTTTGTGCGAAGCTGCCTACAGATGCATAATATTAAACTGAACCTTTAATGTATTCTGATGTGGGGGGAACTTACAATCATAAGGCCCGTTCTTAGGTCCACACTTCTCTTTGTACTTAGTGTGAGCCATAAAACAGAGTGAATGGCAAAAAGCTGTTGTGAAACAAGAAAAATTAGACTTCCATTTGTTACAAAGAAATGTAAGGTGCTTTCTATGATGGAAATACATATACACTATAGATACGCCTCAGCTAAGGACAGTGGACCCTCCAGTGCAATAGTTTACAGACCTATTAATATGATAAAAGAAATGCTGAAATTTGGTTCTTTGCCTGAAGGAAGATTTGTTATAAACAGTAAAACTGGCCAGATGTCCAGTGATCCTAAAAATAGGTAAGTTTCTACTGTAAAACCTATTATTTCACAGGGAATAATGAGAGAAACACAGCCACACTCTATGGAAAAGATCAACCAAGAAATAGCCAAGATAATTCCCTTCATTTGACCATAAACCCATCAAAACTTCATGGAATGTGGTTACTTTATTTATGCAGTAACTGTGTTCAGTCAACCACACACACCGTAGGCTTCCTAAATAAGGAGAGAGATAGACAAACCACCGCGGGACCTTTTCCTTCACAGGAATCCCAGTACAGCTGTGAGTCTCCAGATTCCTGAGGAGTTGTCTCCTGAACTCGATAGTTGCCTACACAGACTGACCTAAAAACAGATCGCATCTTATTCCTCCTCGGCATTGCTAAACATTTATTTTTTCAAATCTAGCTACTTAACGTGAACTGCTTAAAAACAGAGAGCCCAGGAAGACTACAATCAGATACATTGATTCTGAGAAGCTGATCATCAACTACAAAAACAAGGAAAGGGTGAAAATACCCAATATTAATACGGGCCATGAAAACACTTGAAATCTTGATCAGTACGATGTGGTGGAAGGTAGGCCTATTGGACACCACCACGTGTAACTCACTCTTTCTTTTTCTTCGTGTTTTATTT
This sequence comes from Tonatia bakeri, assembly GCA_004024845.1. Taxonomy (NCBI): domain Eukaryota; kingdom Metazoa; phylum Chordata; class Mammalia; order Chiroptera; family Phyllostomidae; genus Tonatia; species Tonatia bakeri. The sequence goes on along the minus strand of PVIA01000277.1, from coordinate 506,396 downwards.
GTGGCTTACTGCTTGGTGATGCAGTAGCAGATGCTGGCCCTGCTTCCCCGCAGTTCTGTCTGAAAACCGCTGTTTTTCCATTCAGCCCTCCGAAGAGCAAATTATCAGTGGAACTATTGTGCCAAAAAGATGACTTGTTTTAAAATACAAAACAGGCTGTGGTCAGGATGTGGGTTCGATTCCCACACACATAGGGCACATACATAGGTTGAGTGTTCAATCCCAAGTCAGGCCACAAGTGGAGGCAACCAATTGTTTCTCACATTCCCCCCACCCCGCCTCTCTCAAACCAATAAACATACCCTCAGATGAGGACTGAAAAATAATAAAATAAAACACAAAACAGAAAGTGATAGCCAATCAGCAATCAACTTAGTACCAGAAATTACATCTTCAGGGTATATATTAATGAAGACAGCATTCATGGAAGTACCTAAGTAAAAGTTAGAGAGTGACCCGTGATGAGATATGTTTCTCTCATCACAGTACACAACTGGCATTTTCGAAGGCACAGATGATGTCAGATGGTAAGGGGGATACCACTACGTATTAACCCTTTTTAAAAAATCTTGTTTATTGGTCTACCCCAAAAGTAAAGCTGGTTAGTCTGTGCAGCAGCTAGTTTGTGACAGCATCAGCTGTGATTTTTGAGATTTCTGAAGCCATGGAGCTATTTCCTCAAGCAAACACTAGAAATCGTCTTCAAAAGAAGTGTAACTGCTCTGGTTGAAGAGATCAGAAGGACCCCAAATCTGAGTCTAGACCCCGTTCCTTCCCTTCACTTCCTTGAGAAGCAAAGAGTAACCGTGAACCTTGGGTACAAAACTGGCCTTGTTTCATTTCTTTATTTCTTATTTTGTTTCTCAGAAATAAAAATGTGTGACGTTTAAAATTTCTAGGCAAAACATACTTTGGAATTTAAGTAAACAAGCACAAAACCTCTCTGCACATGTAACAAGATCTGAGCGTAAGCTTTAACAGAATGAGCTAAAAATTGCTAGCTTAGCCTGTCCCGTTCTCGTCTCAGACTGCCTACCTCCAGGTTCTCTTTGTTCCCAGCAGCCCGCAGCCTTTCTAGAGCCACCAGCCTCTCTGCCCGGGAGTGAAAGGAGGCAGTTTTCTCCTCGTGTATGTTTGGGCCCCTTCAACCAAAATTTTAAAAGTAAGATTGTACTGACATGCAAACCATTTCTGGCTTCAATTTTGCAATTTTAAATAGTCTGATTTCACTCCACAGGGTGGGAGGGAGAAAATCTAAGTCTGTGGTTATTACTGTGATTGAGGTTTTTGCTACAGATGAGTGGATACTGCCATCTACTGTTAAGAAAAAAGAAAATGGTTACGCCAAAAGTTTTCAGCCTTTTATTAAGGTTTTGACAAATCGTAAATTCAAAATGGGAAAAAATGGCTTTATAAAAGTCGTCAGTCTCTCCTCACTTTATACAGCTATTTAGTATCCATAAAATAGTTTGAAAACTAAAGAGAATGAAAAAATATAACAAATCAGGAAACTTTCTTCTCTAAAATCAGAAAAATTGTTGTGTGTAATTATTCTTACTTTTGATTAAAGGTTGAAAGAAAATTGTTGTTTTATCAGTTACCTTTTCATCCACCATTTTACATACTATAGTACAGATGAAATGTAAGTAATGTATCCCTTTTTAATTATTTTAACTTTATTTCAAAATTAAAATTAAGATATAGATTAATTTATTTTCTTTGTTTTCTTACAAAGTCACTAGAAATGCATCAGGCAAACTCAGTTTTAATTTTTTTTAAGATTTTATTTATTTATTTACTTTGAGAGAGAGGGAGAAGGGAGGGAGAGAAAGAGGGACAGAAACATTGATTAGTCGCCTCTGGCATGCCCCCAACTGGGACTGAGACCCAGGCATGTGCCCTGACCCGGAATCCAACCAGGGACATTTTCGTTTGCAGGGCGACATTCAACCCACTGTGCCACACCACTCAAGGTTTAATTTTAGATTTAGTTATAAATAAATTTTCTTTAGAAAGATAGGGTAATTAACACGTAGCCTTTTTTAGGCCTCCAATAGGGCACACTTAAGCTCAAGTGTAGAAAAAGCCCACGCAGGGTAAAATGCTACCACAAAGGCATCGCACCCGCGTCGCTGCATTAAAACTCCCCTGCTGGGGCGGGGAGACGGAGTGCTGCGCCTCCAGACCATCAGTGTGAGGTATGAGTTGTCTTTACTCCGGTGGCTGGTGTTCATCTGGAAGAAATAATTTGGGGGCCAAAATTTAGTTATTTTCACGCATAAAAGAGCATTTTCCCCTTTAAGGAATACATATTTAACTCTGTCAGCAGCCAAGCCCCACACCATGTCCTGTCTCAGCTATCTCGCAGTCCAGAGAAGCGGATGTGGAGTGTAACATGTGGAGGGTGCAAAGCAAGCCCCCGGCATGCACGTCTAGGAAGGGAAAGGGGAAAGACCATAAAAACTGCAAGGTGTCAGTCTATGTGTGAAAGCTGATTACACACTGTGCACTGTGTACAGTGTGTACATGTGTGTGTGTGTTTAGAGGTGTTGAAAAAAATGATGACTGATTTTGTTGTATCAACATTCTGGTTCCAACTATTATGGATAATTTTGCTGACCTCATTAAGGAATTTTCTTCATAATTAACATTGGCCTAGAGCTGTTTATAAGGCACCCTTACACATGCCACAATTTATTTGCTCATTTAACAAATGTGTACTGAATACAAGCCACGTGTAAGGCTCTCACAAGCATCAAAAAACAAAGCTAAAAAAAAGAAAAAACCCATCCTTCAAAGAGCTTCACAGGCTAGGTAAAGAGAGAAAGAAGCAACCTCACAGCTGAGTTTACAAAACAATGTAAACCTGAGAGAGGAATGAAGGGGCACTATGTCAAAACCAAAGATAGATAGCAGATCTGTTTCTGCTTGGGTGACAGGCAGGAATCAGGAAGGTGTAGGCAATAGAAAGCTGAATAGCACATGAGCCAGCAGAAGAAACATGTCCTGAGAACCACAGGTCACTGTTGGATGTGACACGCTCAGCGGCATCAGTAGGTGAGTCTGGTGAGGAAGTGTCACTCAGAGGAGTCCCAGGCATATATGCCTAGTGTCATATATGCAGGGAAGATATAATATTAAATGTTATAAGAGAACAGCTTATAAGCAGAGAGGTAGTGTTATGTCTACAGTCATCCCAAACTCTCATTATCCCAGAGCTTAGACCCAGAATAGACGGTCCACATGCCTCATGGCTAACATCCCAGCCAAAAGGGGCCCTGCCCCACAACACTCTAGGGACCAGGGAATATCTCTTTGCCAGGGACGCTCCCTGGTCAGAGACATGACCTTGACAGAAAGGGAAGGCTTCTGAAGCCCACACGCTGATACCAGTTCGTTCTTCTGGTGTGCTAACTCTGACTTGCTATGCCAGCTGTCTACTAAGATCTGCCAAAAATAGGGAGGAGACAAGGCTTCAGGGCATGCAGATTATTGCTCCCAAGAGGAGCACAGAATAGGAACTGAAGGCTCTGTTTACCATACTGAGTTGATTCGAAGCTGCAGGCATCTGGGAGCCACTAGCTGTTCTTGGGCAGAGAAGTTAGAGCCACCTGATTTGTATCTTAAAGAAGTCATCAGCATTGTAAAAGACAGGCCGGATTGGAGACCAGAGGCGGGAGCTGTTACAGAATGTCAGCCTGGAGGGTTTGCAGAGGCAGAGAGGATGGAAGGACAGCCAGACCAGAGAGATGTGCACTAGTGGGTGGAACAAACAGGGCTTCGAGTCTGGTTACTTCAGGGTAAGGGGAAGAACAGAGTCTAAAACTACCTGGTCTCCAGCTGAGTGACAAGCAGGATTAGGGAACAGGAGGTAGGGAGGGAGATGAGAAACAAAAGGCTGTTTTTTAACTTTTTATTTTGAAATAATTATAAATTCGCAAGATATACAGATTGGCAAATACAGTACAGATAGGTCCCATTTACCCCTCACCCTGTTTTCCCTAATGGAATCATCTTACATAGATATAACACAACATCAAAACCAGAAAAATGACATTGGTACAACGTATGTGTATAGTTCATTGTCATTTGATTAAATGTGATTTGTGTAGCCACCAATGTGATGGAGACATGAAACTTTTTTTATAAGTATCTCCCGTGTGCTCCCCTTTATAGACCCATCCACCTCCCCTTCCCTTTGCTATCCCTATTCCTGGCAACCACTAATCTGTTCTTCAATTTTGTCATTTAGAGAATGTTATGTAAACAGAATCACACAGTGTATGACCTTGCGAGACTTGCTGGTTTCACTAAGCATAAGACCCCAGATTCACCCAAGGAGTTACATGTATCAATAGTCTGTTCCTTTCTAATGCTGAGTAATATCCTATGAGTAGCACATTTTGTTCAACCTTTCACCCACTGAAGGACATTTTGGTTGCAGGTTTGGTTATTAAAAATAAAGCTGCTGTGCATACTTACATATAGGTTTTGTAAAACTGTAAGCTTCATTTCTCGAGATAAATGCCTGGGAGTGTGATTGCTGGGCCATATGGTAAGTGTGTGTTTAGTTTTGTGTATGTTTAGAAATTGAATAAGGCTTATCTTTCAAGTTAAGTATGATTTTCTTCCTGTTTTGAAAGTAAGAAATGAGAAGCATGGTGATTAGTAGCTCAGGCTTTGGAGGCAGACTTGGGCTTGAATCTGGCACTGCCGTCATCAACTGTGAGACTTGGCAAATTAATTAACCCTGCTGTACTTATGTGTCGTTTTTTCTCATGTGTAAATTTCTGTAACCTGTCAATGGCACCGGAATAGCACCAGAAGGATCATTCGCTGCTTTCCTTGAATACAGGACAGGTGGGATTTCTAGGAACAAAATGTGTAAGTGTGCCTGTTATCGAGTAAGGAAAAGAGAAGCTGGGCTGAATAGAGCTGGGAATGTAGCTCATGAGGCAGTTTACACTTCGGTTAAGATGGGCAGGGAGCAAAGTGGAGACTGAGATGGGGCAGGAGAATGAGGAATAGATGAAGGGTTGTAACTGGGCAGCTGAAAGAAAATATAGACCAAGCCAGTCCCAACGTTCACACAGGTAAAAACAAATGGGATATGTGATTTGATTTAAAAAAAAAAAATAGACTCAGTCTAACAGGGTTCTAGTTGCTGGTGGTTTTTTAAGCTACAGGTGTTATGAGGGATTCAGGGGTGGAAGGAGAGGGAAAGTATGATCAAGTCAGCAAATATTATGACTCATGCTTCATATGTCATTTTAAGCTCCAAAGTAAGGGTGTATCATGTTGGGGTGAGGATGGCATCATGGCTGGTTTAAGAAAGGCCAGCTCTAGGTAGAAGTCTGCAGGAAAGGTCAAATAAAAGCAGAAATTTAGACAAGGTATTGCCAAGTTCAAGGAGGCCATCAGGGGCAATAAAAGGCAGAAACATTCTCAAGTCCAGGCAACCAGAGTCAGCTATCAGGAGATTGGCAAAATAGATGAAGGAAATGGGGTGAATGAATTTCTGATTCTAGAACACATATTTTTGCTTTTTATTTGTTTTCTTCTGTGTGCTGCTTCTGTGAAGCCCTGTGCCTTTAGGCATTAGTTCTAGCCAGAAAGAGATCAAAGACCGGGTTATCTTTGATGAGAATAAAGGATTGAAGTTATCTCGTGCAAGCTTAGTGGAGGAGCCCTGACCGGTGAGGCTCAGTTGGTAGGTGGCTGATGGGTCTCTCTCTCTCACATTGATGTTCCTTCCTCTCTCTCTCTCTCTCTCTCTCTCTCTCTCTTCCCCATTTCCTCTCTCTCTCAAATCAATAAACATAGTTGAAAACAAAAGGTTGGTAGAGGTGAATGTATTAGGATGCTTTTGAATACAAATAACAGTTAAAGCCAACTGAAGGAGTCTCAAATAACAAAGAAAATTATAACCTCATATAACCAAGTCCAAGGGCAGAAGACTCCAGAGCAAGTCAAAATAGCAGCACAAAAACACTAAGGACTCCTCCCTCCGTTCCATATTTCCTTCTGCCATCATCTTTACACTGACCTCTTGTGGCCACATAATGTGGATGAGTGAACAAGGTACTAATCCCAGGATAAATCCAAGAAATTTCTTTTAGAGGTTTAGAGTCAGAAAATTTAAAAACTAATCCTGATTAAAGGCTTCAATTAGTTGAATTCTAACTGACTGAAACTCTTTAGATCTTTCTTTATGTTTTATACTTGCCCAAGATTTCTCTCTAACCTCAGGATCAGGCCACCTTCATGGGTTTCAATGAATTTCCTTTATTCTCATTCTCAGGACACAGACAGATGTCTCAAACTGTTTCCTTTAAGAAAGGAAGTGTATACTTAAATTTGCATAGTAGAGTACTTTCACATGGCTTGTTTAATCTAATCTTTCTGAATCCTTGTGAGTTAGAGCAGATATTAATAACCTCATTTTGAGATGGAACAGGCTCAAGTTTAAGTGAATTTCCTCAAGTTCAAGTTTAAGTGAAGGTCACTGAGAAACTACATTGCAAAATGGAGACTTAAGCCCAGATATTTTATTTCTCAATTCAGTGCTCTTTCTACTTTCAAGGACAATAAGTCTGATTTCTCTGGGCCAGTCCAGATTTCACATTCAAAGTCAGTCTCGCATCACTGCAATAATAACCGTTGGAACACAAGAGCTGGTTTTTATATAAAGAATATACAAGCACTATAATGAAAACTGTGGGAGGGCCCAAAGGAGAGTCAGGTCAGACACTCAAACTAATGCTCTAAATTTCGGTTCGATGAATAGATGGCTATCTCTCATCCCCTCCCACTCCACCCGCTCAAGTCCAAAGGAGGAAAGTTAGACAAGTGCCTTGGGGGCGTGGCTAGGTGGGAAGTACAGAGAAAGCATTACTTAAGGGAGGGCTATCACAGACCTTGCTCACCTCAGCTTTATCCTACATAAGATTCAGATAATAGTACTTACAGTACACTTTTTTGTACTAATAAAATAAGATGATGATCATTTTAAAAATATTCAGCAAAGGGTTGTTTGAGTATTAGAAGAATAAAGGACCCCTTGCTAATATGTGACCTAGGCTCTAACTTCCCATGGGGAGGGTGAGATAAAAGTTCCAACCCCCTAAACACCTCATTGATTCCCCTAGCAACCAGCCCCCATCCTTAGATGCTGTCCAAAGTCACCTTGTTAACAAAAACACCTGTGTGGCTCAAAGCGTTTGTTATGAACATCAAGACATCTTCGTCACTCTTATCACTTAGGAAATTCTAAGAGTTTGAGGAGTTCTGTGCCAGAAATAGGAAGGAACACCAAATATGTATTTCTTGTTATAAATAATACCCCCCTCCCCAATCCACCAAAACTACTCTAACCAATGCACAGGATGACCGTGTAACTTGTTGTAAAACCAGGATTTTTGAGAATGAGAGAGAACATAAATAACAATTACCCTGGAATAATAGGTATAAAAACAGGACTCACCCTATATACAAACTGGGACTTACGGCAACTCTGTAAATATTTCCACTTGGATGTTTTGAATCTTACTCAATGTAAAAACACTGAACCATTGATTTTCCTACAAAAATAAGTTCTTCATGTTGTTAAATTCCATCTACATTCATTCCATTTGCTCAAGCCCAAACCCTGGGAATCATGTCCAATTTACCCTTCTCTTCTCTTGCATCCATTTCATAAACTCGCTATCATAGAACTGTCTACGAAGTATAACCCAAATACATACACTTCTGTCCCCCTTCACCTACTGAGTCCTTCTCCCCTGCCCATTGTACAGCACCCTGTTCATGTCCTTCACTGGCTGTAATATGGACCAAAAGGGGCACTGTAACAAATCACAAATTCCTAACTGAGCAGGGCATGGTGGGTTGTCATGCCCCAGGCGTATAACATTTTAGTAAAAAATTAACTTTTGCCTTAAGCAAGCGCTATCCATCGTTTCTGTGCCTCTAGGTTAACACACCTTCAAAATGTGAACCCCAATTCCAGCCACCCTCAAGGGAACACATAATCTTGTGACCTGTCCTGGAATCCCATCCTCCCTCTCTCCCCCTCCATGTCATCTTCCTTGGGTTCCTTCCTTAATTTCAAATGCTTAAAAGAAGCTGCAAAACTGTTACTCTGAAGAGCATTTGAGATTTTGCTCCCTGACATGACGTGTCATCAGTTTGGCTCAAATAAATTCATAGCATTCTCTATGGGTTTGGACGTTTCTTACTTTGACAGTAATTACAGATTTGCTAGTTTACTTGTCACTGTCTTTTCTAGTGTACTGGCGGGAACCCTAAGGTTGGGTCACCCAGTGCCTGGCATTCTTAGCACCCAGCACAATGCCAACACTTACTGCTATACTCAGTAAGTGTTTATTGGATGAATGAATACATGAATAAATGGATAAAAAAATAAGCAAACTTCCTGCAAAACACCTTTGGGAAATTTGGTGTAAATAGTGTGAAATTGAGAATAATATAGCTGAGAACAATATAGCTGGGTCTTTGTGGCCCTATTAAAAAAAGTCAGTGTCTGAACCTTTGAGACAAAGACCTAATGACCACGTAAGGTCAGAGCTAATGCTAGGAAATGGCAAGAATGAGGACAGACTTGGAGGAAAGTAGAGAACTGGGGAGTTCAAGGCATTCCCTCTACGCCTCTCATTATCTCTCTGTGTCATTTCATTTTCCTTCCGTTCTAATCTTGCACTAGTAGGGAAAATTACATTGATAAACTGGTAAAACCAGCCTTTCTGGTTAAGGAATGAAGGGACCAAAGTTTTGCCACTGTGAAGCTGCCTTTTAGGATATTGATTTTAAGCTATTTATTACGACTCAGAAAGAACATTTGATCCTCTCCCTTCCTGCCTAAGAGATTGGGAGGAAAAGACCTACCCCAGGAAGGGAATTGCAGGGTGTTAAATTAAAGCCTAATTCAACTTAACTGTGGAGAAGCGGAAGGCTTCAGGCAGAGGCTTGTCAGTTAGAATCCCTGTGTCCCATCACTTCCGGGTTGCCCACCAAGGATTTGCCTGTCCTCCTGGTACATGTTCCACTCTTCTTCAACCACCTGTAAAGCCCCATCCTCACTTCTGAAATCAAAGACCCTGTTATCCGCTTTTTCCCTTTGTCCAAAATATCATATATGCCCAGTGTTGCCTGTCTTTGGGAATTTTCATGCATATGTGAACTCCCAAGTGCATGTATCAAAATCTGACTTTCTTTTATTAATCTGTCTCTGTTCATTTGATCATCAGCCCAACAAGAAGAAATTAGAAGATAGAAGTAAAAGTATTAATTATTTTTAGCCCCCCACAAGAACACCCTTCTGTCTGATAGAATATGGAAGTCAACCATGCAGAAGCATTATTATCAACAGTATTTTTTTTCTCTAGAGGCAGGCTGTTGCACCCAAGGAGGACTCATTCCCTAACAGGAATAACACATTGGACGGTCATCTAACAGCCAAAAGTATTAACGCTCTTTAGGCATTAACTCTGAGACAAAAATTAAACCAGAGATATAGTCTCAATTCAGTGATAACATCACTCATATGAATCTCTATGTAATGAACAACCAACCAAATAAGGTGAGAGCTGCTGCTGGAAGAAGGAAAGAATAGGAGTGGGAGATGGCGAAAGGCAAGGAGCTGGCAGTTTTCGTTAGTGTATCGCATTCTTGAAACGCTACACACCAACGCAAACACACACAAGAGCAGAGTCTGTCACCCCTGAGGAGGAACACTTCAAGCACACTGTGTGGTTGCAACTTGCTAGCCTTCGGCCTGCATCCCTGAAAAGCACAGCACTGCTGTCAAGTTCGGCTCTGCCTCAGAATCACTGTTTCTGTTCCTCTCCTATTTGATACTGGAATCAATCACAAAGTACATCCATGGCAAAATCTGCTGCTACAAAACATCTCTAACAGGAGGAAATTTACTTGCAAATATATCTGGAAGTTGAAAGTCTTGTTTTTAGAATGGTGACACCACCTATTGTTGTGTGCGGGGCCTAGAAATATAAAGGAGAGGAGTAGATCCCAAAAGTCTCAGAGGCAGGCCTCCTGGGTTGCAAGGAACCTTTCCTCCCAGGACAGAAGCCATCCTCATGCCTCCTCTAGGACCGTGTCACAGTACGATCACTTGGCAAGAAAGCAATCCTATTGCCATTGTGCCAACCCTCCTGCCCTGGTTAAGGTACTTTGGAGTGGAGGCAACAAAATCCCCAACTCCAACTGGCTTAAACAATCAAGGTAAATCAAGGTCGGCTCCTGTATCTGTAAAGTCCAGAGTAGACAAAGCTTTTAAGTACAGTCCATTGACGGCCCCACCTCTCCTTCTCTGCTTCTCTGGATCCTTCCGTTCTTTACGTGTTGACTCTGTCCTCAGACTGGCTCCCCTTTGAGCTACTTAGAGCAGCAACACTGGTTTCTTGCTTCTTCATTCCTCTTCAAGGAGAGAGACCCTTACTTCACTCAACCATTAGCCTGAAGTGCTTGACTTGTTCCCACTGGATGACCCCAGAAGAGATCATTATGGCAAGGGAGATGGGACTAGAGCCATCCTGCATATAGGCAATGGTCAGTTCATCCCACCCACAGTGCATGGGGGCAGCTGAATGTAGGAGGGTGTGATGTGCCGAGGCATCACGTCCACATCCAGCCTCTGTGTGGACTTCCTTGGTCCATCACTTAGAACCACAAACAAAGCTGAGAATAGACTCACTCAGTGGTTTTAGTCATTCTTTCTGTCTCCCTCCCTACTCTCTCTTCTTCTTCTTTCTTTTCTCTTCCTCCTTCTTTTCCTACCTTCTCCCCTCCCTCCCTCCCTCTGTCACTCTCCCTGCTATCTTTCCCTCCTGCTTTGTTAGAACTAGCAGTGAAAGCAAGGTAGGAAAGAAGATGAGGAAAGGTAGGGCAGCAAAGATATAATGTCTTTCACTTTAGTAGAAGGGCTCTGGAAAAGATTCAGTGAGTGATTCAATCTACAGTTATGCAAGGTTTGCAGCTGTGGCCAGATCTGGTGCTTTAGGTGTGTAGATGTATGTGGCAATCAAGAAAAAAAAAATCTATTTGGGGAAATTTTAGAAGAGGAAGCAAAACAGGTTGATTACCCAGAGGTACCATACAGGTCTGGACAATTATTCAAACCAACTACAGTTGGCCCTCTGTATTTATGGGTTTTACATTCTCAGATTCAACAAACCACAGATCAAAAATATTCAAAACAAAAACCCCAGAAAGTTCCGAAAAGCAAACCACTTGAATTTGCCACAGGCCAAGAACTTTACTGAATCCAGAGGAAATAAGTGATGTATAGGCATACCCTGCTGTAGCTGATATGTGTAAATACTTTACCATTTTATATAAGGGACTTCGGCATCTCGGGATTTTGGTATCTGAGGGATAACAAATCCCTAAGGAACCAGTCCCTCGAGCATACTGAAGGATGACTGTACTACCCCTTTTGATAGTCATGAACTCTTAGAAATTAAGTAAAGAAATAAAAATAGCCCTAGCTGGTGTGGCTCAGTGGACAGAGTGCCAAAGTGTCGCTCGTTTGATTCCCAGTCAGGCCAAATGCCTGGGTTGCAGGCCAGGTCCCCAATAGGGGGCATGCAAGAGACAACCACACATTGATGTTTCTCTCCCTTTTCCTCCCTCCCTTTCCCTCTAAAAATAAATAAATAAAATCATTTAAAAACATGGTGAATATTGTGCATAATAATTATTCATAATTGCTGGGAAAAAATTGAAAACAGTATAAGTATTCACCAGTAGGCAAAGTGTTATGTAGATGATGGCACATCTGTTCAATGGAACAACAGGCGACAATATTAAATAATAATTCTTAAGGCTCTGTGGTATTACAAAATAATGCTTATGATTTACTACTAAGTGGAAAAAACAAAATTTGAAAAATAGTTATGTAAAATGTGCATATCAGATATAATTAGGTAAGATATATATGCAAAAAGAGACTGAAACAAATAAACCAAATGACACTTGAGTTTTACTGAAATATGACTGTTTTCAACTTATTTTGTGATACTGTTACATTAAGTTTATAAGTGAAAGAAATTAGAAAGCACTATTACTTGGCAGATATCTTCTCAGCAGTTTGCCTCTGTGCTGGTAAAAGAGGAGTTACAGGTAGGTGGTCTGTCCTCTCTCCCAACAGTACTCACTCATTTATTCAACAAAATATTATTGAGCACCTATTATGTACTGAGCACCAGGGATAGACCAGTAAGGTGATGGCTTGGTTCCAGCCCCTGTCCTTACAGCCCAGTGAAGAAGACAGGCAATAAGCAGATAATGTATTACAAATCAGGAAACATGACATAAAGGTAACAAATACAATATCATAATGGGAAGGGGAACTTATTTTTAAATATATTTTATTGATTATGCTATTACAGTTGTTCCATTCCTCCCCCCCCTTTATTCCCCTCCACCCTGCACACCCCCTCCAACCCACATTCCCCCCACCCCCCCACCTTGGTTCATGCCCGTGTATTGTACATATAAGTTCTTTGGCTTCTACATTTCCTATACTATTCTTAACCTCCCCCTATCTATTTTGTACCTACCATTTATGCTTCTTATTCCCTGTAACTTTTCCCCCATCCTCCTCGTTCCACCTCCCCTGTGATAACTCTCCATGTGATCTCCATTTCTGTGATTCTGTTCCTGTTCTAGTTGTTTGCTTAGTTTGTTTTTGATTTTGTTTTTTTAGGTTCAGTTGTTCGTAGTTGTGAGATTGTTGTCATTTTACTGTTCATATTTTTGGTCATCTTCTTTTTTTTCAGATAAGTCCCTTTAGCACCTCATGTAATAAGGGTTTGGTGATGATGAAACTCCTTTAACTCAGCCTTATCTGGGAAGCACTTTATCTACCCTTCCATTCTAAATGGTAGTTTGCTGGATACAGTAAGTTGGGTGTAGGTCCCTGTGTTTCTTCACTTCAAATACTTCTCCCCAGGCCCTTCTTGCCTGCAAGGTTTCTTTTGAGAAATCAGCTGATAGTCTAATGGAAACTCCTTTACAGGTAACTGTCTCCTTTTCTCTTGCTGCTTCTAAGATTGTCTCCTTATCTTAATCTTGGGTAACTTCATTACAGTGTGCATTGGGTTTCCATGGGTCCAACTTCTTTGGGACTCTCTGAGCTTCCTGGACTTCCTAGAAGTCTATTTCCTTTGACAGATTAGGGAATTTCTCCTTCATTATTTTTTCAAATAAGTTTTCAATTTCTTGTTCCTCTTCTTCTCCTTCTGGCACCCCTATGATTCAGATGTTGGAACATTTAAAATTGTCCCGAAGGTTCCTAAGCCTCTCCTCATATTTGTGAATTCTTATTTCTTCATTCTGTTCTGGTGGATTATTTATTTCTTCCTTCTGGCTCAAATTGTTGATTTGAGTGCCAGTTTCCTTCCTGTCCCTGTACATTTTCCTTTATTTCATTTTTCATAGCCTCCACTTTTTCCTCTATTTTGTGACCATACTCAACCATTTCTGTGAGCATCCTGATTACCAGTGTTTTGAACTGTTCATCTGATAGGTTGGCTATCTCCTCAACACTTACTTGTATTTTTTCTGGAGCTTTGATCTGTTCTTTCATTTGGGCCTTTTTTTTTTTGGACTCAGCAAGCCTGTTACATTGTAAGGGTGGGGCAACCCAGGTCATTGTGTTGTGGTGCTATATGTGGGGGAGGGGTCTAAGAGGGAACAATGCCTCTTGCTCAGCTCTCTGCCAGCTTTCAGTCACTTCCCCCACTACCCACAGGCAAATTGGGCCCTTCTGGTGCAGATTCCCCGGTGGGTGGGCTTGTGTACACTCTAGCACCCTGTGAGTTTCTCCATTGAACTCTCTTGTAAAGCTGAGAGTTTCTCCCACCACCTCAACCCCCACAGTTTCTTTTCAGTCAGAGGCTTTAAAGCTTTATTTCCCCACACTGGAACCCTGAGTTGTGTGATCTGTCTTGCTCCCCAGTTGTTCCTCCTGGTTTATCTGCAAGCGAATGCGGGACTGCCTGCTGCGACAACTGCAACCTTGCCCTGTCTACCACCCACTACCTTGCCTCCCCTTGTCTCCTGTCGTCCAGCCACTGCCTTGCCACAAGTCCTCTCCACTCAGCTACATGTCTCCACCCCTCCTACCTGTCTGGATGGATGTTTCTTCTTTATTTTTTTTAAATTTAATTGTTGTTCAGGTATAGTTTTTTTTCTTTTATTTCCATCCCAGCCAATCCCTCCAGCCCTCCCCATCTCCCTGCCACTTCCACCCCACGTAGTTTTTGTCTATGTGTCCCTTATACTTGTTCCTGTAAACCCTTCCCATTTTCCCCTGAAATCCCGTCCCCTTTCCCCTCTGGTCAGCCTGTTCTCTATTTCAGTGTCTTTGGTTATAATTTGCTTGTTTATTTGTTTTGTTGTTTAGGTTCCTGTTAAAGGTGAGATCATATGGTATTTGTCTTTCAGCGCGTGGCTTATTTCACTTAGCATAATGCTTTCCAGTTTGGATGGATGTTTCTTCTTTAACTCCTTGGTTGTCAGACTTCCATACAGCTTGATTTTTCTGTCAGTTCTGGTTGTTTTTTGTTTTTAAATCTGTTGTTGTCCTTCTTGTGGTTGTGCATGGAAGTACAGTGTATCTACTTATGCTTCCATCTTAGTGGGAAGTCCCAAGGGGAACCTATTTTAAAAGGGATGTCAGAGAAGCTTTTGAGCAGGTGGTGTTCAACTTGAGGTAGAAATGAAAAGGTGCCAGGAACTGCAAGTGGCAGGACAGAGCAATTTAAGCAGAGGACTTAAGGTGAGAAAGAGGTTGGCAAGTCCTGGGAACTGAAAGGAGGCTACGCGGCTGGAGCATGATGCAACAGAAGAGGGATTCAAATGAGGTTGGAGAGACAAGCAAGGACCAATTTATACAAAATCTTGGTTAAGAATTTTGTATTTTATTCCAAATGCTATGTGGAACCATTGAAGGGTTACATAGAGAGAAACGTTGTTCAGTTTGCATTTTGTACAGTGATAGGATCATTTAGGCTGCATTGTGAGTAATGATTTGGTGGTGAGTAGGGGACAAGATAAAAAGCAGAGGCACTAGTCAGAAGGTCTTCACAAGGGATTGTGAACTGTACTAGGGTAGTGGAAATGATGATGGATTAGACTAAAAGGGTTCAGGGTGTATTTTCAGGATAGACCAGATGATATGGCGGGGTGAGGGGGAGTGAGTCCAGGACGATGTCCAGATTAATAGTTTGAGCAATTGGGTATATGGCAGTGGCACTCTTAGAGATGGGGAAAATGAAGAAGAAAATAGATTTGAGGGGTAAAATGAATAATTCAGTTAAACTTAAATAGCATTGAACTGCAACACATAATCTGCTTTTGTATACTCCTTCGCTCCAGAAAGACCGTAAAGGACAGGGAGTATGTTTTTCACCTTTGAAGTCTCAACATCCGGAACAATGCAACAGACTAGGCATTTAGTGTTTGTTAAATGAACATTACAGCTTTGCAAATATTTCTTTCACTCCAGTACAGTAAGATTTTAGTTATTGTGAAAAGCCTGATTTTAGACAGGGAAAACTTGATTGGCCATTTATTATTCTTTAACTTAAGAGGAAAAAAGTATGAGATTCTTTATTTTTTAATTGTTTGTTTAGTTTTCTGTAAACAAAAATGGAAGTTAAAAGCTTTAATGTGTGTGTTTAAATTCCTGGGCCTGCTACTGGCCTTGTTCAAGTGATTTTCCCTCCCAGTGTTTCCGTTTCTCCATTTGCAAAAGGGAGATAATGGCAGTTGCCTTATCTCACAAGGATGTCGTGAAAGTAAGTCAGATAAACTGTTCTGCACTCCTTGCAGAGGGACTCCAGAAAGTGCACATCATTAGACGCGATGATGAACACCCACAACTTCAAAGATGTTCTTAAACTGCCCCCTCCACCCCCAGTCTTTGAATGTGTGAAGCCTATGAATAGCAGTGTGTTAGGTGTTCATACATTTCTGGCAAGCTTTCACCTCTTGTTAAAGCAGTAAATGGTGTTTGAACAAATGTATTTCTCATTCTTTGATAACTATGCTTCCTTGTTTGTACACTTGAAAGATGATTATCATCTGGCATATGAGGTCAAGTTGAACTCCTTGGTGCCATTATAGTTCAATTGCTGCGTTAATTGAGTTTTTCTTCTAAGGTTGAAAACAAGTCATTTGTTTTATGTTGTTAAGCTACGTGCATTCTAAAAAATAATTGTGAGGTAAATAGAACTATTTTCTACAAATGATAAATATATATAATTTTTTTCACTTTAGCTATAATAACCTCATTCAAAAATTAATATAAAATTCAATATTTTCATTTCTTTTTTGACATATTTTTTCTGATGACTTTTCCTAAAATTGCTTTTAATAGCTATAATTATGCATTTTAACATTTCCAATATAGACAGCCATGGCACACATATAAATATCATTAAAGTGAAAACCTATAGCCCTCCAGACTAAATACAAAATAGTAAACATCATCTAGAACAACATTTCTTATTGCGGGTGTGCATCTAGTTCATAATTAGTGTTACAGAACAAACTGACAAGCCAGTCGTACTTCCATCCTCACCCACACCTCCCTTACCTATAGACACAACATGGAACAAAATTCTCCTGCTGGAGCAGCCACAGTACTCCCATCAGAGTGCTGTAAAAGCTTTCCTTGCCAAGGAGAAGAATAAGACCTGCCTCTCCTCTTTAATAACACTCTTCCAGGTAAGTGTCTGTATACCCACCTGAGAGAAGTGGAACCGGAAGCTGGGTGACTTATAGTGTGTCCCCAGCTAGGTCAGAACACAGGCTAAAAGTGCTTGCCCACAAGGACACGTCATTCCTATTTCTTTCTGTTTCCATTTTTCTCTCCAGGAAGACATGAGAATTGAGGCAACACAAATAAAAACACTGTACCCTTTGATGATTTTCTAAGAGGGGGGATCTAAATCAGGATAGAAGAAGGCTATAGGGGAAACAGTCTCAGTTCCACCAAGCAATGGTAGAAACTTCCTCACAGGCCCACCAGGATCTGACAGAATGGACACTGAGGGACAGGCTTATCCCTCGGCAGAACCACCAGGACAAATTTCCTAGGTCCTATAAGTGGGGAAGGAGTAGCACTACTATTTCAGAATATTATTGAAATTTAATTTTGAATTTCATCTTTAGTCATATTCCCAGGGGGCTATAAAAGATGCCAACAGCATAGCCTCTTTTCAAACACAATTATCTTGCATGGGCCTTGAACAGGTGGGATGGCCCAAACTCCATTTCTGAGGAAGGCATTCCTAACTTCTGGTATCACTGAATTTGTGTAGGCCAAAAGTCATAAATTGGTAGCCTAAAATGGGCCAGATTTTATCTCAAAAGGCTTAAAAAGAAACTTTATTTTCATTGTTGACACTATTATAGAGATCCCCGGTTCCCCCCCTTTGCCCACCTCCACCCAACCCACACCAGTCACAAGTTCAGGGGTCCCCAGGTCACCTTTGCTCCCAACCAACAGGATACAAATTCAGAGGTCCCCACTACCCTTCTCAGGTTTGATGATTTGCTGGAATGACTCACAGAACTCTGGAAAGTGTAGTACTGATGACCACAGTTTTGTTATAGCAAAAGGATTCAAATCTGAACCAGCCAGAGCAAGAGATGTATAGAGTGAGCTCTGGAAGGGTCTCTGATGTGACTCTTCCTTTGTTCTCTCCCGTGTCCTCGAGGACACATGATCCTCTCAATGAACTGATATGTGACAATACAGAGTACTGCCAACCCGGGAAGCTCATCCAAGCTTCTGTTTGTCCAGAACTTTTATTGGGGCTTCATTACTTTGCCATGATTGGTTGAATCACTCAACTCAGTCTCGGGCCCCCTTCCCCTCCCAGGTCAGACTGACAATCTTTTGGTCTTTCTGGCGTGACCAGCCCCACTGTGAGTCATATCATAAACTATTAGGTGTAGTCTGAGGGGCCCACCATGATCATGAAAGGCACTCTTACCACTCGGGAAATTCCAAGGAAGTGGAGGCTACTTCCCAGGAACAAAGGCCAGACAAATTCTGCATTATACACCCACACAATATTTAAACTTTATTTCAAAGTAGCTACCAACATTTAAAAATCAGTGTTTACATAAAGTCTAAATTTTTTTGTCCTCCATTTAAGTGCTGGCAATTTTGCGTCTCCATTCGCACAAGGGTACTTCCCCCTTTTAAAGTGACACCCATTCTCCTCACCATCTCTGTTACAGTACAAAAGGGGGGAGCCAAGGGCAGCAAAGGCAATATACTATTACCCAAAAGGAACTCCCCAGGTTCATTATGTCTGCCCCCTGAGGAAAGATGTCTCTTAATACCAGAGATCAGTGAAAAGGAATTTATTATTCATTTGAAATAACACAAACTAAAGTTCCCCACAATGCACACAGTCCTCCCAGCACCCTCCACGTGGCAAAAGGGAGCACTTCCAAAGCCTCCTGCTCCTGCCTCTCACCCAAGCCGCATGGTCCCAACCAAGACACCAAAGCCACGTGGTCCTAAACAGACATGTGGTCCCAAAAAGAGAAACGCCCAATGGCTGCTGTGCCTCCATTTAAATCCCAGCGCTAATCTTCCTCTGCAGCCCCATTTCTGGCTCCTTTCACAATTGGCCACAGCTGCCCGAATTCTGGGCAGGTGTGCCCTGTGGTATGGAGCCAATTATCTCCAAGCTCTTCTAGACCCTATTACAAATCCCTATTTGGGGGTCCCCTCTTGGCTGCACCCTGCTACATCTCCATAGTCTCTACTTTCCGTATTCTTGGCATGATTCACTCCTTTATATCTTTCATGTCCACTGCAGACATTTAGATTTACAAGATCTGGCCTAAGCCTTGGTATTTTTTCTGTTTTTATTTCCATCACACATTACTACCTTTTTAAAAAAATAAATGGGGGAAGAATGATAATTACCTTCTGTCATTTCAGTGTTGTTTTAGTTTAAAACCCCTCCCTCCTCCCCTACACTTTGTGTGAGTGGAGCTGGATGTGGGCATAGAGGTGTGCTTGTGCCAGCCACTTGTCTCCTAAGTCTTGAACCCAGCTAACCTGAAATCTTTGACTGCAGAACCAGGACAAGGTGAATTAAAGCTCATGTCATATTCAGGCTCGAGAACTACAGCCAATCCAGCAGTTTAAAAAAACAAGCCCTTCATTCTAAAGACAAAACAAAATCTGTTTTTCACTTTTAAAGCTTTTTATAGCTTCTTTCAGGAGCATAAAATTCTCACATCCCCCTCCTGTATTATTCAAAATCCAAAATAAGTAACAGAAAGCAAATAGGACAAATAGTTATCTTCAAACTTCATACCTTCTCAAAGCCACTTCTGCAGACCACTTGTTTCAATATGAAAGGCATGAAAGAAGCCCGAGTACTTCGGGGACCATGTGGACACCTACAGACTCAGGTACAGGCATGACATTGACCTTGATGTACAGCAGGTCCCCCAAAATTGTGGATTCCATATTTGTGAATTCATCAACTTCCTAAAATTTATGTGTAACCTTAAAATCAGTATCTCCAATGTTTTCAGGCATTTATGGACATGTGCCAAGCAGGGAAAAAATTGAGTCACCTAATAAGAAGGTGTTCAGCTAAGACCAAACAAGGTGGCGCTCTGCCTCCTTGTTCCAAAAAAGAACACTGTAAACAAGTGCCTTTTTTTAACATGTGCCCTTTGTGTGGTGTATCTAGTGACACTTTGTGTGTGTTCTTTTTGTGCCTTTCATTGGTGATTTTGCTGTTTAAAATGGCCCCCGAGCATAGCAGTGCTGTCTGGTGTTTCTAAGTGCAAGAAGGTTAACAGGCCTCACAGAGAAAATACTTGTGTTCCTGTGTTACATAAGCTTTGTACAGGCATGAGTTATAGTGTTGTTGGATATGAGTTCATTGTTACTGAATCGATAACATACATTAAACAGAAACGCAAATAAAACAAGATGATGCATTGATCAGTTGATGAAAATGTTGTGACCAGGGGCCCACAGGACCCACATTTTATAATTTCCCTAGGAGAAATGGTTTAGTATTCACTAATTCAGCATTTATGGTGACTTTATAGAACATAACTACCACAAATAACAGGGATCACCTGTCCTTCTATTATAGTGAAACATAACATTGGACTTTCCAGCACAAAATTGCATCAAAGTAGACTGTGGAGGGAGAAAGAAGGGATGAGAGATTGAAGCTAAGCTCACAAGCAAGTAACCATTGAGGATTGTATTTTAAACCAGAAAGTGAATGGACTGAATATTAGTAATCTTTTCCAGACAACATTAAGCTGCCACAGTACCATAAAGAGGACTCGGGACTTGAAATTGGAAGGCCTTTGTTGCTGGTCCCGACTCTGCAAATAATTAACTTACGCAAGTAATTTAAGCTCCTCTATCAATGTTAGAGGGATTTAAATCTTGTAGCAATAAGAAGTCATAGCCCTGACCAGCATGGCTCAGTTGGTTGGGCATTGTTCTGCAAATCAAAAGGTTGCTAGTTCGATTCCCAGACAGAGCACATACAAGTGGCAACTGATGAACTGACGTATCACAGAGCGCATACAAGTGGCAACTGATGAACTGACGTATCTCTACCACACTTTCTCCCTCCCTACCTCTCCCTAAAAAATAAATAAAATGCTCAAAAAAGAGAGAGAGAAATATAAGAAGTTGTTACAGTATACAGGGGATGCCTCCCCACCTATCTGGGTTTGTTTTGCCCGCCGCCTGAGGAAAGATGTCTCTTAATACTTACTAGAGATCAGTGAAAAGGAAAAGGAATTTATTATTCATTTGAAATAACACAAACTAAAGTTCCCCACAAACGCACACAGTCCTCCCAGCACCCTCCACCTGGCAAAAGCGAAAACTTCCAAAGCCCCAAGGTCCTGACTCTCACCCAAGCCGC
This sequence comes from Tonatia bakeri, assembly GCA_004024845.1. Classification (NCBI taxonomy): domain Eukaryota; kingdom Metazoa; phylum Chordata; class Mammalia; order Chiroptera; family Phyllostomidae; genus Tonatia; species Tonatia bakeri. The sequence continues at coordinate 485,409 of PVIA01000277.1, read as the reverse complement.
ATGGTCCTAAACAGACGTGTGGTCCCAAAAAGAGACGTCAGGTCCCAAAAAGAGATGTGTGGTCCCAGAAGAGAGACGCCGAAAATGGCTGCCTCACTGGGTTTAAAACCCAGCGCTAATCTCCCCCTGCAGCCCCATTTCCGGCTCCTCCCACAATTGGCCACAGCTGCCCGCATTCTGGGCAGGTGTGCCCTGTGGTATGGAGCCAATTATCTCCGAGCTTTTCTGGACCCTATCACAAATCCCTATTTGGGGCTCCCCTCTTGGCTGCACCCTGTTACAAAGTCACATTTGCCATAATTATTATCTGCAAAAGGTTGTCATTTAAATTATCTCAGTGGGTGAACTTGATGGCCCTTCTTACTTCAAAATTATGTAACTTAAGAGAATAATTTTGCCAAAACAGAAAAAAAAACCGTATCAAATGTTCATAATACTAGGAAATTTCCCCTGTAATAGTACAAGACAGAGAAAGGATTCCAAATGTAAGAACTAGACAACAACTCTGGATTCCTTTTTGAATTGTATTTGTTAAATCATTACAGTATTTTCTTTTTTAAAAATAAAGAGAAAAGGATTCCCAGTAGATGGCCACCCTTTGTCTCAGGCCAGACATCATCCCCAGCTTTGTAAATGTGAGGAAGCAAAAGTACCACTAGATGGAGCAGGCACAAAAGACATCTATTTACTTGTAGTTGAGAGAACCCTGGCAGTCCAAATCTTAAAAGGCACACCTTCTGAGTAAAAGGAAGCTCAGTGAAGCAACCTCGGTTAAAGAATCTAGAAAAATCAGGACTACAGCTTCATTCAGTTACCCTGAGAATCCTTTCCACAAAACCACACTGCCTGAGGGAAATTCTTTTTCCTTAGAGAACATTATCAGCAACTACACATTTCGGTTTTTCCGCATTTCTTAACAGTATAAAGCTAAGAATTGTATTAGACAAAACATAGGGACCTATTTTACTTAATAGGCTGAGATACTATAGACCTACACATTCATAAACTTACTGGCATGACCCTCCTGACTGGCCCTTTTGGACCATAAGGTTAGGATTCAGGCAGAGTTATTTGCCTTCATAATAACAGGCCACTGGCTACTCTCTCTCAGCAAGCGCGCCCAGAATATCTGCCTGAAGGACGTAAAGGCACTGACTTGGGATGAATCCACACATAAGCCTAGAGTGAGGTTTTGGAGTAAGTGGGTAGAATGGCCCGTGGGTTGTTTCGTTTAATCTAGTGGGCCATCAGTTTATTATCTTTTCTGAAAGGAAACCAGACCCAATTCTTTGGAGAATGAGGATGGGGATATAAATTTCCTTGTAAACTTGTTTTCTGTCTGACACCACTTAATATTTTGCATCCAAAGGCAGAGGCAAAGATGAAAAGCAACGACCATTAAGGAATACATTTTCATTGTTTTGAGAACATACTAGCTCTCCTAGTTAATAAATACTTATAAAATATTTAAAGAGGGGGGATATTCACTGCTCTTCCACACTTGGTTGAACTGGTCTAGATCTACTTCGAGAGCAGCAAAAACCTCAAAAAAATTCCCAAGCAGTAACAACGTTGAGCTACAATGATGAAGAAAAACAAAACCAGAGGCGAGGGGGTTTGCCTCATACAGGCCTGGCTGGCTGCCTACTCAGCTCATTGTCCACTCACTTGGGCCAGCTTTGCAGGCGCCTTCGCGTGTCCTTCAGCCACCTACAAGCACCCAGGTCCAAGCTACAGATCTGGCGGCCCACAAGCCCACCATGGACCGCAAAGGGAGACGGACTGGTACAACCCAAGCCACCCTGCACGCCTCTCAAGCTCCATAGCCCCGCGGCAGACTGCACGTGTCCGAGCCCAGTCCCTGGTGCAAGTCCCACAGCTCAGGGAAGTGCACCGTGCGCGGGGACCTGCTCCGTTTCTCTCCCTGCGTCAAGTGCTTCACCCTCAGCCCCCCGAGAAACCCGCGGCTGACAGAGCCCAACTCTTCGCGGCGGCAACGGGCACCTCCGGAGAAGCCCCAAGCCGACCGCGGCCTCCAGGCGGGGCACAGAGGCCGGACGGGCGAGCACTGCAGGGTCCCGGGACGGGTGAGATAGCCAGTCGCTGACTTTTTTTTTTTTTAAGCGCTAAATTAGATGGTGGATGGCGGTAGGCCAAGGCTTTTCCGCCCGCTGAAAGCCAGCGAGAAAAACAGCGGTCGGGGAGCAAAAGCACGGCACCTACGCCCAACTCAGTTAGGGTTAGTTTAAAAGGCAGCCATCACCCGACTCAGGACCAACCCTCCGCACCCAACGCGCATTCGTCTGCGCCTCCTTATAAAGGAGTGGCCGCAGCCCGCGCCCATTGGCCAAGGCCCGCCCGCCACAGTTCTCGCGAGATCCGGCCTCGCAAAAAAATTTTTTTCAAAGTTTTATTTCCGGCCATGAGGTGAGTCGCTGCGCTTTCTCTGTGCCCCGGAGAAGCTTTGGGTCTTTAAGAAGTACTTTAAAGGTGAAAACTAATTTGTACTTCAGAGTACTTTTCCCCATTTGCTGCAGATCAGGCACTGTGCACTGGACTACCTTCAAGAAATTAGATTTCACAGGAAAATTGAAAGGCGGAAGATAAAAGAAAGTGATTCTTAACTCCGATCGTGACATTTAGAAAACTTGGATTCTCAGGCAGCACTGAATAAATCACAATCTTGGCTGGCCTCATTGGGTTGCCTCCAACTTCCTGCCCTGGTCCCTTCTCCTTAGAATGAATTGAGCAGAGGACGGGTTTTATTCAGTGTAACTACTTCTTACAGTAAGGACTAAATCTCCCTTGTGCTCGGAAGGGCTTTCAAACATTGATTTTGCCTCAGTGTAAAAAGCAGGAAGGATATAAACAAAATTTTTATATTTTATTCCCCATTCCCAGGTTACCTGATAAGGATCACTTAGAGCCTCACGTTAGAAGCTGGAGTCTACATAATATTCCAGGCTGGTTGTTGAATTAACTACTTAGAGACCAGGATTAAGGGCTGTGTGCCTGCCTAACCTAGCAAGCTACTTCAGGGTCACTTTAAACTTAAATCTCTTAACCTGTTTAAATCTCAACTTCTTAACTTGTAAAATAGGAATAATACCTATTTTTCTGGGATGTTAAAGCTTAGATTAAGTAAATAATTATTCCCATTTTAGGAAAACAGCACTTCAAGAATTCTAAAGCGAGCAATTGTGATCGCTCTCTCCAATGCTTGTGAATCTAGAGTGCGGCATTAGTTGTGTAAGCTGCCCTCAGTTTCTACAGCTTATCCGATCTACTCTTGCTTACAATCACTACAATGGGAGACACATGCCAAACATTTAAATGCACCACCCAACAAATCCTTGACTGTAACCAGACCGAGTGAGTTACTGCTACTTGTACATGCCTATAATTTTTATGCCTTGGAGCCTTTGCCCTAGTGTTCCCTCTGCCAGGATGCGCTCCTGGTCAATTCTCTACATCTATATGCCTACTTGTAGTCCACCATAGAAAACAGTAGAGAAGGGAACAGAGATGAAGAGGTAAAGTCCTCAATCCCTGTCTTCTAAGAACATATCTAGTGAGGAAGAAAGACAAGCAAACGAAATGATAAGACTGCATGAATAAAATGGTCAATAAATTTACATGTAATATAATGTGCTGGAGGACACAAATAATCAACTTAGACTCCGTAGAGGAAGTAGCATCTGAACTGGACCTATAAATTCTCTGATTCTGTGAGCAAAAAAGGTTCCTTTGGGGACATCATCTTATTTGAACTTCACAACAACCCTGTGAAGGATTGGGATTAGCAACTCCACTTTAGAGATGAGGAACTTGTTTTTCAAGATGTTTAAACAATTTCCTTAAGTTGGGCAGTTGGCAGGTAGGTGGCAGGGCCTGGTCCCAACCCCACATATGCTGCCCCTAAATTCAGAGGGAAGGGCACTCCATTAAATTCCAGCTGTCCTTCAAGCCCCGCTTCAAAGCCAAACCTACCAGAAAGACTTCTTGAGCCTTCAAGGCATATTCCCTTCTATGAAACTCCAGAGCAGTTTTATGCTTCTCTTAGGACACCAAATCACTATCTTGTACTATAATTAAGGTATGGATTCTCCTGTTATGCTAGACTGCTGGCATCCTTGGAATAGGATCTGACTCCAGATTTACCGTAGGAGAGTGATTTGCATAGTACTAAATACTTTATGTCAATACTGCCATCATTCTTTCCACTACACAGGTCATTTCGGACCTCTCTTTCCCCTTTAGACCTATCTAATTAGGTACCAAGACTTGTCCACTTTTCATAATTTTTTTCTTGTTAATTTCTATTGCCCATAATCTTGAGTATAAGACTTAACTACTTTATCTCTAGTTTTTAACTAATCATCAAATCCCCAGGGCCTTCCCAGTAAAATTTATCCTCCAAATTATTGCCACATTCACCTAATTTCCTTTTGTCTTCTGCTTTCAAACCTTTGTTACCCTTTGCTTTTAGGACATTTAACACAAAGCCTTCCAGTCCCTGGTTTTAATTTAGTTTCCTAGTATTGCTCTTGGTCTGTTCCATATGAGCTTTCTTCATTTTAACAAAACCATTCTATTGAACATGCCTTGAATATGCTTTGTTCATTTCCACCTCCAGCCCCTTGCTCATTTCAATTATGCTTTTCTAGATAACTGCCTTTTTCTCCCCTCTCTCTACGTATCCTAATGCCACCCCATCCATGATGGCATACCTCTGCTATGAAGTTTTTACTCATAGCACCTTTCCTGAAGCTTCATTGAACTTAAATCTATGTCATTCATGTAGCACATAGCATATTACATCACAAATTGATCTTTCTTCAAAGGAAATGTAAGATCTTCAAAGTCAAGAATAATTATTTGCAAGCCCTGCCTGGGTAGCTCAGTTGGTTAGAGCATCATCCCAATACACCAAGGTCATAACCTTGCTGGTTCTGGACACCAGGGGTTTGATCCCCCTGCAGGACAATACAAGACTCAACCAATGAATGCATCAATAAGAGGAACAACAAATCGGTGCTCTCCTCAAATCAATAAATAAAAATGTTAAAAAATGTTTTCTCCAGCATTTAATTTGGTCCTACTCAATAAACATCTGTTGACTGCTTCACCATTATTTTTCCGCATTATAGGAATGCAACAGAACCATGGACATCCCGATAATTGAAATATTTTCTTTTCCCAGAAACATAATATCCAAAGTTTTCTGTCCCACACACTCAAAACATTTTCTTCTAGCTATTTATCTCTGCTTAGAAGCATCTCTGGTGTACTATGTTGGGACCAACTTCTTTAAATTCTGCAGCAGTGATCCACATGTCCTGGAAGGCAGACAGGGATGCAAGAATGGAACCTCCCATCCATACTGATATTTTCCTTTCTGGGGGAGCTATAACTTGCACAGGGGTATTGGCAGGCGCCACATTTGCTATATCTTTAACTAGCCGCTTGTCTAAACCAGGGAACAAGGTTGATCCCCCAGCAAGGATAATATTGGAGAAAAAGGAATTCCTCAAATCTGAATCACATTTCATTATGCTGCTGAAGCACATCTTATCAATGCCAGGAGTCTCAAGGTTCATGAGAGATGGAGAGAAGAGGGCCTCTGGACATCGAAAGAGCAGGTCATGGAGCTTGATCATCTTCCCATCGGGTAGTTGGTAAACTTTCTCTATAGTACTAGATTTCTTGGCTATTTCCTCTTCATAGTTCATTGCCACATAACAAGAGGTTTCCTTAATGTCTGCAACAATCTTTCTGTCTGCAGTACCAAGCAGCATGATGCCATGGTCCTTCAACAGCATCGTGAGGTAGTTGGTGAGGTCAAGGCCAGCCAGATGTAGCTGCTGGACACCATGAGGAAGACAGTAACCTTCAAAAATGGGGACACCCTGGGTAATCCCAGCACCTGAATTCATCACAAAGCCAGTTGTGAAGCCAGCAGCAAAGAGAGCCAGCACCCCCTGGATGGACATATAGAAGGCAGGAACCCCCAGATGCTCAAAAAACACTTCAGTGATGCGTTGTCGGTTGGCCAGTGGGTTCAGGGCTGGCTCAGTAATCAAGACTGGGACATCACTGGGCTTTAGCTTCAGGTTGTGGTCATAGATATGCTTCCATGCGATCTCCATGTCCCCCCAGGAAGTAATGAGACCACTCTCCACTGGGTAGCTGTAGGAAGAAAAATAGCATAAATGGCAGTTTCTACCTTTCAAACCTGGGTCAATCCCCACATTTATCACCAATATCCCTATATGGTCAGTGACTACCAGAGTCTCTCGAAGAAGTTAACTACCAGCTAAGTAGCATTACCTTACTCTGCTATTCCGTTGCTTTCCATTCTCCCTATCCACTTTGGAAGACCTTTTGTGACTTAAAAAAAAAAAAAGGTTGGCAGAGGCGGGGTTCATCTTCACATAATATTTAATCAAATAAAATAACCCAAATATCAAAGGTAGCATGAACTAACATTCTTAAATGAATTAGAATTTTATGAATGATAACTTTATACGTTTGGGTACATTTGTATAGATACAGAGTGCAAGTAATATTCACTCACTAGATGACTGGTATTCGGAGATTAGCGGCCTTCGCATTTGCAATAACGCAGGCTAGCTGAGACTTTCCTGGCGTCCTTACCTTTTCTCTCACCCTTACGCACCTCATCAGGGCTCTCGCTCCTTCTCCTCCCCGCGGGTACTGCCAGTCAGAAAAAGGCCGTACCTGATGCCCAGCGAGCCTCTTCTGTCCTGCGCTTGGTCACCCACCCACAGCTCCGGCGCGCCCTCCGCCTCCCAACTCTGGCCTTTGGCGCGGCCGATAATGTTCGGGTACATAAACTGGGGCTCCCGGGATCCAGCCAGGCCCGCCTTAATCACTCCCGAGCCGTTGTCGATCACCACCCGTATCTGGTAGTTGCTCATGCTGCCCACACCACCACCTCCTCCGCTCGCCGGGTCGCTCCTGCTGCCCCGGCTGCGGGCACAGCCGAGAGGACGGGAAGTGCGGGGTGCAGCCCTTAGGCGGCGCTACAAGGTTCCAGTGATGCGCGGGAGCGGACGGCCTGGCGCCGCGTCACAAAGGCCCCCGGCAAAGGCCCTTGGTGCCCAGGCCTGTAGACTCTGCGGACTCGCGGTGCGCTCCAAAGTACCGCTCGCCAGGGGGTCTCACCGTGGCTTCACTCCCTGACCTCCGGCATCCCGGGACATGTTTATCAGGAAAAGGCGATTTTCCTCCCCAAAATACAATCTAACCTTTCACAAGTGGCTTTCTCTAATACCTCCATGAGCTATAAAAACAGTTTTATTTCCCCAGACCAATGAATTCTGGTTAATAAGCGTTGATCCAGGAGCCTGGGAAAGCTCTGGAATACGCTGTTAAATGGGAAAAGATGGAAACATTAGACAAAGGGAACTTGTCCCAGCAGGGGAGGTAGGTTCCTGCTTTTGAAACTTTGTCAACTTCTGAAAAGGGAGGAAAAAATGCTAGGATTTAAAGTGAGTTTAAATTTTTTTTATTGTTTCTATATACTGGGCAATGGTTTCCTGTGGTTTGTAAGCATAATGTACTCAAAAACAAAATGGTAGAACCTCGGTATTTATTTATTTATTTGTTTATTTAAGCCATCTCATCAGATTATATCCCGGCGTAATATGGAAACTCATAACGAAAAATTCTGGATTTTTAAACCTAAGAATGTCTCTCTCTTTTTGCAGGAAAAGTTATACTCCTTAAGTCACATGAAGCTCAGGCTTAAAAACATTGTGTTCCAGAAAGGGCATCTTGGTGTCTGATTTTCCCCTCTCAATTTTACACACCCTAAAGAGGACTTTAAAGTAAGTTCGCAATTTAGAAGCTCTGATCTATAGAAGCAGGGAAGGCAATTCGAAAGCTATTTACACGTCCCAGCACTAGCCGCTGGGAAGAGTCGCTTTCTCGCCAACTAAATCCCGGCTCTGGGGTTTGGCGAGGAGCGCTGTTGCGGTATCAGGGAGTGGAGTGTTCCGTGAGGGCGCACCCTTCCAGGCCGGGGAAGCCCAGACCCTCGCCTGGCACTCTCAGCAGTCCAACGCAGGGAAAACATAGGTAATAACCACTTCTTTCCCATGGAAGAAAGTGTACCCCCAAGAGGGCAACTAGTGGGTGGGTAGGTGGGGGCTTTAAAAAAATATTTTAAAAGTACACGCAAATTCTAACTTTTGAAATAGCACTGTTCCACTGTACATACGGTTATTTTCTCTTTCCTTGTTTTATTATTTTCTTTCTGGTAAAAGTTACATTAATACTGTTAAGAGCAAATGGCAAGTTATACTTCTTATATATAGTGCTTCCTGCAAGATCCACGATAGCCAAGTTTCCGTAGTGTAGTGGTTATCACGTTCGCCTAACACGCGAAAGGTCCCCGGTTCGAAACCGGGCGGAAACAATCCGTTTTCTACCTGTGTATGCCATGTGCAATTAAGGGCTACAGACTTACGTTTTTAAAAATTCAACTCACAATGTGATGCTGGGAAAACAATATACAGCTTAGAAAGGGAGATCAGTGTGGAAACTGACTTAGCCCTAACGTTTCCTGGGCACTCTTTGTATTATGTCATTTGGTTTTCCATTAGTTTGCCCCCCTAAGACTGTAGATTTTTCTAAATGCCAGACAGAGACCATGCTTTATTCGTATTCTTTATACAAATTGTCATGCGTGACACCTAAGAGAGACTCATACATTTTTCTGAATTAGTAATTCATCAGAAAAGGCTCCAACAAAACTTAAAGTGGAATCAAAGAACGGCATACTCAGAAAGATGTTTGTTAGATAGGACAAGGGTCTCAAGGTCTGGGTCATTCTCACTAAATGTTAGAATGTAGCATAGTATTTTACATACCAGCTGTAAACAGGATCAGCTTGACAGGAACTCAACTAGGTAAGTGTAGCCAACTGCAAAGAAGTCGGCGCGTAATTGACCAAATAGTGTATATAATCAATGGCTAAGCCTCCCTTCTGGAAGAGAGAGCTTTGGATATGAAGCCCCTGTGTTCTTTATTTGTTACAAGTAAATAAAACTACCGTGCAACAACCACTTCGTTTTTTAATATAGCACCGCAAGCGGCCAACCCCTTGAGTTCAGTAACAAAATCAAGAACAAGTCTCAATGTTTTTTCTTTATAAACGTATCAGTTGTGGTTTTATGCACCAAAATGATTGTGAGTAGAAATAAGTTATAAAAACAGCAAACAGAATCTGGTTGTAAAAGTCTTGCAGAGAAGAAACGAATAAATTCAAGTGAGATTGTCCTTTAAAATAAAGTTGTTAATACGTTTCCTATGGTTCTGACACACATTTTTTAACAATGTTGAAGTTTTGTTTTTCTGAGAATTTTTATATCCTAGGGTACGCGAGAATACGCCTTAATATAAATGACTGTGGATCTTAATGTTTCTGCTCTTTTTGTATATTATGCAAACTTGCTTCCCTCTCCTTCACTATACAAAATATGAATTAGATGTAAGTAATTGTATTAAAATGTTTCTAGCCGTGACTCAGAACTCTTTCCGGTATAACGCCCACCTTCCTCCATTGTTGCGCATGCCCAGTGTGCCCTACTGCGTTGCTCCGCTTTCGTGCTTCAGACTTCTGTGTCCACGTAGGGGTATCCTGGAAACTGGGCTACAGTTGGCTGATGCAAACAAAACCCAGGAGGTCCCAGGAGCTTTCGGGTACGTAAACTGACAAGGGGTGATCAGCCTCAGCTCAAATATTCCCCACGGCCGAGAGCCCAGTACACAAAGCAGTTGTTCATGAGGAAGGGGAGAATCATGGGAGAAGACGAGCAACTACAAACCCCAGCATGCAGTGCGCAATTTGGCTCCTGGAAAGAGGACAGCGCCGCAGCTCTGCCAGGCCTCGGGCCAAATTCGGGCAGAGCGCGAGACATCGACTGTCGTCTGACCAGAATGCTGAAGATGAGGAAGACAGGCGGGGCGCTGTGAGCGAGCCCCGAGGTCCCTTATCTTTGACGCTAGCAATTTTGGGGGGCCCTGGCATGTAAGGGGTGTGTGTTTTGTGGGCCAGCCAGTTCGGCCCAGGCCAGTATTGGCCCTCCACGGTCCTAGAACCTCCAGTGTTGCCAGGGATGTCTGGGGCGGATGTGACGTTACCGTAGAGGAAGAAGAGAGAGGCGGAGCGTGGCGTGGTGACGTCCTCCCAAGATGGCGGCGAGAGAGTGAAGAAACAGTGTTTCCGCTTGGTTTGCTATTTGGTGAGTTCTCTCTTCACCCCACAGACTCCTGTCCCCGTGCTCTTCAGACCCTGGGCCACTGGAAGGCAGGCGCCTTGGAGTTCGAGCTCAAGTCGGGACGAAATTGTTAATGTGGAAAGCTTGGGCGAGGCAGCCCGGTGTTGGCCTTGGCTACAACCTTTGCTGTGGAAATTTGGGGGAGTGGGAGCTGGGCGAAGGGCAGGGCGCCAGAAGCCGCGAGAAACTGGCTTTCGCTGTCACTCTACCTTGCCACCTTGAGTGGAGAGTGGGGGAAGTGAAGGGGTGTGGCCTCTTCCCGGAGAGGGACGGAACCTTTGACAAGTCTTGGCCTTGCTCATTCTCCACCCGCTGGACACTCGCCTACCGTTTTGAAGCAACTCTGTACCGCGAAAGCTTAACAGGTTTCCGTGGTTTGCGGGCAGTTTTAAAGATCTCGTACCGGGTCTTTCCCTCATCTTTCCCATGAAATCACTCCTTAATGGTTGATTTTTTTTTTCTTAACATATATGTATGTGTGCTGAGCTTGAAAATCTGAAGTTTCAACTGGTGCAAAATCGAGAAATTTTGTGGTGCTTTTTTCCCAGTTTGTGGAAGTGTTTTTTCACTGCCATTTATCGATGTATCCAAAGGATTATGATAGTTGGCCAAGATGAAACGAAGATAGAACTTATCCCTTTAGCATTTTTGACCATTACATATTTGAGAAGAATTTTCTGGTGCGGGGATAAAATGAGAACTGACTTCTTTTCTTGTGCCTGTTATGCCCTTACCAATTGCTTGGGTGAAGTGTTTGATGGAAACTTAGGATTGCTGATTTGATATTTCTTTTTGTCTTTTAGAGCAAGGGTAAAATTCCATTGAGATAGCAAGATGCAGTATTCGCACCACTGTGAGCACCTCTTAGAGAGACTGAACAAACAACGGGAAGCAGGTTTTCTTTGTGACTGCACCATAGTGATCGGGGAGTTCCAGTTCAAAGCTCACAGGAATGTGCTGGCCTCGTTTAGTGAGTATTTTGGTGCAATCTACAGGAGCACTTCTGAGAACAATGTCTTTCTCGATCAGAGTCAGGTGAAGGCAGATGGATTTAAGAAACTGTTGGAGTTTATATACACGGGAACTTTAAACCTTGACAGGTAAAGTACAGTTTATTTCATTTGTAAAAGCTAATCAAAAGTCTTAAGAGCTAAAGTAGATATGTACTTTTTACATTCAGTCCCTGAACTCAGAGTCTTCAAATATGATGTTCTTTTCTGCTTTTTTTTTTTTAAGGAGTCAGTGCCACTGATTTTGATGAACAGACTATATTTTAAGTACAAAAGCACAGATGTTAATACGATTAAAGCATTGTTTCTGACACATCTGATTTACCTACGGAAACAAACCTATGATTTCAGTTACATAAATTTGAAGATCAAATACAATGAATTCTCAGTGAATCCTAGTTTTCCCTTGCTTTTTGGTCTTTATGTTCTTTTGGTCTTCTTTCCCCCTTACTTTCTGTCCCCTATTTCTAAAGGTGTTTGGGGTGAAGGACTGTAGATAAAGAAGAACCTCTGTGCTTATTTAATGGTGCTCCCATTTCCAACTCTAAATAGCAGGGTGCAGGACCTCTTCCTGATCTTGATTAACGAAAATAACTTCATTGAAGTATAAATGGTAGTGAGTCCAATATTAATGCTGAAGTCAGGACCAAGGTGCTAGAATGGTTCTCCAGTACGCTGAATGCTGTTCCTGCACCAACAAGAAGTAGGTACTGAGGACTTTGATAACGCAGGCACTTTGTGTCTCCCATACATAATAATCGATATAATTAGCTTAATAGCAGTGCCTTTATTAGTTTGTGAGGGGAGATTAAAGGAAAGAGAATCCATATTGCTCTTCTTCCCTTGATCTCTTATGAAAGTGTCAACGTGAATAGATCCTACTCTTCTGACATAGAAAGATTGTGGGCTTTAGAAGTAGATCTTACCTATTGGTCACTATGTCTCTGAGCAAGATGCAGGCTCTCTGGGCCTCAGTTTTCCCATCTGTAGAAATGAGATGGTAATAACTACTTGGTGTTACTGTGAAGATTAACGATTTATTTGAAGGCTCACCTCCCAATGAAAATTAGTTTCCTTGATTTTTCCTTCTCACCCTCTCCTCCTTTAATTCCACATTTCTTGGAGAAAAATTGGGGAAAAGTATGAAACACCTGAAATTCTGCCACCCACTGATAACCACTGTTAACATTTTGAAATATAATCTTTCATTACTTTCCAGATGATCTCTATTGATACGTGCACATACACATTAAGCAAAATCCTCCCCTCTCTTTTACATTGCAGCTTATCATGGAAGGTAAAAATACCTCTTTACAAAGTTATAATCATGGTGTTCCTTAATGCTTTTGAAAAAGAAACATTCATGCTGTTTTGGGATTATACTTTAAATGTTGGTATAATGAAATCTTTGAGTCAGTTCTGTATAAGTTGAACAGAGGAACAAAACAGTGTTATAGGTTAATCTCATGATAAGTTATTTAAATTTACTGAATAGTTTACTTTAGAAGTGCCTGTGATTAAAAATTCAAAATATTTTATGTAAAATTACCACAAAACCAGTGAATTTTGGTTGCTCTTTAATTTAGTGTTTTCCCTTTCTCAGTTAACTTTGCTGGGAAAATCTTGATTTGAAGATAGGACAACTTTCCATTTTTAAGCAAAAAAAAAAAAAAAGTCTGGAGAAAAGCCAGATGTTTTGCTCAATCTTTTGGTATATGTCTTTCCTGGGGAGCTAATTGTTTGAGCCCAGCTGCAAATGTAAGAGAGGACTTTACCAAAAATAGAAAGTCTGTGTAATTTAGTGAATAATAGAAAATTAAGTGGACTCAGAAGCCAGATTACCTTGGTCAAATTTTAGTTCTAACACTGTTATCTTAGAAAAGTTACTCAATTTTTTTTGGACCTCTGATCTTTCATTGGTATGTAAAATGGGGATTATAGTAGATTTCATAGGCATATCCTGAGGGTAAACTACTCATATAGAGCATTTAGCTAGATACGGGCAGCGTGTCATTAAGTACTGTTCAAAACGTACAAGCAACTTTTCAAGCACTGTAACTTCATGCTTGTAAACAAAAGCACATCAATTATTGGCATAAACAAATGCTGATTGGTTGTCTTATCTGAGATTATAGGCCGTTTATGAAATAGATAATTCATGAATTTATATGAATCGTTTCAATGTGTGACTCAGTGTTAGTTCATATTGGTCTTAGAGACTGCCTGACCTTGTCATCTGTTTGGTGGTTCATTTTATGGAGCGCTGAGCACAATTACAGTATGAAACCAAAGTATAAAAAGTGATAAAGTAAATTTGGCTTTCATTCTAGTGGTGTCTCTGATTTATAACTTGATTCTAAAGATCATTATATATATATATATATATATATATATATATATATATATGTTCCAAAATTGTAGCCAACGGCTGTAACAAAACATGATCTTAAGTAATGTTTTCTTATCTATGGGAAAGACTCAGTTTGCAAACAGATGTTCCCAAACTGTATTTGTAGTATGTTTAGGAACTTGGAGTGGAAGTTCTCAGAGAATTAAATGTTCCTTAAACTGGTGATTAGGTTTACAAAGTGGCCTATAAATCTAGTTGATAATCAGTTGATAAAATGGTTATATATATAATGAAACAAATTTTTAACAGCTGTTGTAATACTAAATTTAAAAAGGTGAAATATACAGGTGGCACTTGAGGCAAAGCAGATTTAATTAGATTATGAGAAAATGGGTAGAGATTTGTAGATACTGTATTACATATACTCTCGATCTGAGATGTTCATGACACTATTTTTACTTCATTTCAAATTTTACTTCTTTTTGTAAAAAGATATATTAATAGTGCTATATTATTAGCTATGCCAAAACCATTTTCTCGCTTATACACATAATGAATAGGAAAAAGTTACTTTTTCCTGGAGAATTAAATAATATTTGGGGGAAATGGCAAATAGAAAAGTTACTTGAGGAAGGAGAGAGTGTGTGCGTGCGTGCACCCCCCTCAAAAAATTAAAAGGGTCACATTTTTAGTGTTAATGAAAACTCAATTCTGATTTTACAGTTGAGAGAACTGAAGCTAGTATTATAGTAATCAAACAACCTTTCACTACACTGTAAACTTCTCGAGGTTTGATAATGTTAATATCCCTCTTAGTACGACACGTGGTGGGTGCTCAGGAAATATTGACTGGAATATTGGACAAGGTGACTGAAGTGTTTTTATATAATTCTAATATGACAAACTCTCTAGCTAACTCAGCTTGGTGTCTCACACACAGACAAAGTGGAAGGGTTACAAGAGAGGGAGCACATTCTAAAACCTCTTTCTCCAAGTATGATCAATAGACTAGCAGCATTGGCATCACCAGAGATGCCAATGTGTTAGAAATGCAAACACTCAGGCCCACCACAGACCTTCTGGGTCTGAATCTACATTTAACAAGATTTCTTGGTGATTCACATGCATAGAAAAATTTGAAAAGCGTTGTTAAAGTCTCTCACAGAGAAAATCAGAGAAAGATATAGGAACAGTTTTTTTAGACTTTTCCTGTTGTCAGAAAAGTTGGTTGCAATCTGAAGAGGACTCAGGGTGAATGGGAGGAGGCAATAAGTTATGTTCCAAGTGTTATTTAAAACAGAAGTTTTAACCTTTATTTTTCTGTAGTGGTACGTAGATAGCTATGAATACCTATTATTTTACAACTTTTTAAGTTCTGTAAAGCTGGAGATTTTTGCTTAAACATTACTCTGAGCAAATGAATGGATTTGTTCTCTGAGCAAATGCATAGTTTTGTTCTTAGTTACGCGTTTCTCATCTTTCTGCTTCATTAGATCTTTAAAGTCGTTGAAATATATGTGCAGCTTTGTTATAAAAACAGTTTTTCTTTGATCAGAATAATGTCATTTAGCCTTATTTCTTTACAGTTGGAATGTTAAAGAAATTCATCAGGCTGCTGACTATCTCAAAGTGGAAGAGGTGGTCACTAAATGTAAAATAAAGATGGAAGATTTTGCTTTTATTGCTAATCCCTCTTCTACAGAGATATCTAGTATTACCGGAAACATTGAATTGAATCAACAGACTTGTCTTCTTACTCTACGAGATTATAACAGTCGGGAGAAATCAGAAGTATCTACAGATTTAGTTCAGGCAAATCCTAAACAAGGGGCTTTAGCAAAGAAGTCGTCTCAAACTAAAAAGAAGAAGAAGGCCTTCAATTCCCAGAAAACAGGGCAGAATAAAAGAGTGCAATATCCCAGTGACATTTTAGAAAATGCATCTGTTGAATTATTTCTAGATGCAAATAAATTGCCCACACCTATAATAGAACAGGTTGCACAAAGAAATGATAATTCAGAACTCGAGTTGACATCAGTTGTGGAAAATACTTTTCCAGCACAAGATATTGTGCAAACTGTTACAGTGAAACGGAAACGTGGAAAATCACAGCCAAATTGTGCTCTGAAAGAACACTCTATGTCTAATATAGACAGTGTCAAGAACTCTTATGAACTGGAGAGCTCTGGGGAAGAGCTGGATCAGAGGTATTCCAAGGCCAAGCCAATGTGTAATACCTGTGGGAAAATGTTTTCAGAAGCCAGCAGCTTGAGAAGGCACATGAGAATACATAAAGGAGTCAAACCTTATGTTTGCCACTTGTGTGGAAAGGCATTTACCCAGTGTAACCAGCTGAAAACGCATGTAAGGACTCACACAGGTAAGACTGGTTTGTAGAAGATACAATTGTTTTTATACTGTGACTGAAATAATACTTTTTATAGTGAACTATTGTAAGCAAGTATTTAATGGTTATTTATTCTATTGTAACTAATACTTTGTAGTCCTAATACATGAGTTCTTGCCCCCATAGTTAAACATAAATTTTGGTCTAGCTTATTAAGTATTTAACACAAAGATACTAAAACTAATAATCAGAAAAAGTAATTACACCTCGGACCAATACTCAGATTTTGCCAACACATCTTACCACCTGCTTCCTGGACTTGGTCAACTTCTGAACGTTTATTGGCATTACACAAGATTCCATCCTCAACTGCACTTACCTATTGGTACACGTAGGTTTGTACTTTTTAGTTGCAATGTGTATTTCTCTAATTGATCGCTTTTTACTATTGTGAGTTCAAAAGCACTAATAATTTTTAACTCTACTCCTGTTTTTAATAGTTAATCTGGAAGAGATCCTATTTGCTTTTTTACTTCTTGCAATTAACAATTTCAGAATATTGAAACCAATATTGTTGATGGACTCTTGAAAGTTTATATGACTTATGCAACTAAAACAATATTGCTTTCTAAATATAGATTTTATTTCCTTTTTTTAGGTGAGAAGCCATACAAATGTGAATTGTGTGATAAAGGATTTGCTCAGAAATGCCAGCTAGTCTTCCATAGTCGCATGCATCATGGTGAGGAAAAACCCTATAAATGTGATGTATGCAATTTACAGTTTGCAACTTCTAGCAATCTCAAGATTCATGCAAGGTAAAAAACAATAACAAAATAAGTTGTTTGATCTTCGAGTCTGTCATTCACAGTAATCTTATGAATAGTACTGTATTAGAACTCAGGATAGTAGAGTTCTAATTGTGGTTCCACCATATAGTATTCTTAGCACAGTCAAGGAACCACAGCTCTGGTGGCTGGAGGAAAATAACTGAGAAAGTGATGTAAGATCAGAGTGGTAATAAGACATCCAGATAGTATAAGGTTTTATAGGCCATTTTGAAGCTTTTATTCTTGAGATTGAGAAATAAGTGATGTGATATTGCTGGTCTTTTAAGAGGATCATTCTGGCTGCTATATTTGGAAAAGATTGTAGGATTGTAAGAGTGGAAACAAATATTCCAGTTACGAAGTTCTAGGTAAAACCCAAGTGAACATAATGTTGGTTCAGTTAGAGTGGCAGCAGTGAAAGATAAGTAGTAGTCAGGTTCTGGATATATTTGCAAATGTAGGAGAAACAGAATTTGTTGCAGATTGGACGTGGGGTATGAAAGAAAGGAAGGGAAGAAGATCGATCAAAGATGGTTTTGACATTTTGAGCCTGACCACCTGAAAAGATGGAATTACCATTAACTGAAATAGAGAAAATTCATGAAAAGAACAGTTTAATCAGGAGTACAGATGTTGTTTGAGTAGAATTCTGAACATGTTAAATTTTAGGTGACTATTAGACATCTGGAGATGTACAATAGACAGTCGGTTATTTAAGCCTGAAATTCAGGGGACTTGTTTGATCTGAAGATAACACATCTAGAAGTCATCAACATTATTGGGTTGGCCAAAAAAATTGTTTTTTGGGTTTTTTTGGGTTTTTTCCCCATACGACAGCTCTAGTAGCTCTTAGTTGTCTTTAACTTCATTCAAAATGGTTTTGTTAGATTGTATTGTGACAGTTTTCCTATTGGGTGCATTTAAAAAAATCAAAGTTGGTGAATTTTTGTGCAGCCATTTTAATACTGAAGATGGAAGAAAATAAACATTTTCATTATATTATGCTTTACTATTTCAAGAAAGGTAAAAATGCAACTGAAACACAAAAGAATTTGTGCAGTGTATGGAGAAGGTGCTGTGACTGATTGAACTTGCCAATGTAGTTTGTGAAGTTTCATGCTGGAGATTTCTTGCTAGACAATGCTCCATAGTCATGTAGGCCAGTTGAAGTTGATAGCAATGAAATTGAGGCATTAATTGAGAACAATCAACGTTCTACCACGCAGGAGATAGCCAATATACTCAAAATATCCAAATCAATAAAGTTATTGGTGAAAATGAAAAATGTGTCTTTTATTTTACAGAAAAAACCATGTGGACTTTTTGGCCAATCCAATAGATAGTACTGCAAGCCATACATTGGATGAGGTCACCAAGAGAATGAGTATAGATAGAAAAGGGATCAAAGGACTGGAGTCATAAGACATTCTTAAGAGCTCTGGTAGATGGGCAAGAACCAGCAAAGGTGACCAGGAAGGAGCAGCCAATATAAGACGAGAACCAGAAGAGTGGAGTGCCCCAGAATCCAAGTGAAGAAAATGATTTCAGAAGGGAGTAATCTGATGTTTGGGAGAAGACAGAATTGACTTGGATTTGCAAAGTGAGAGGTCAATGGAGTTTTTGATGAAAGTAGTGTTAGCAGAGGCTAGTAGAGAATAGATTAGTAGAGAAGAGATAAAGTAGAACAGTTGGAGACTCAGGTTTTGTCAAGCAGTAGCAAAGAAATGGAAGAGCAAGTGAGGTCAACTGTCTTTTGTAAGATGGGAGAAATCACTATATTTGTACACTGCAATCCCGTGGGATGGGGAAGATGGATGAGGTAGGATGGAGGAAAATGCGGGAGTGAAACTGAGTAGGAAAGGGGGATAGTGTCTAAGTACACAAATGGGAGTGGTCAGATTCAATGAAGTATCATCATCCTCAGAGTTAACAAGAAGGAAAACAAACTATATAGGTACTGTATAGGCACTATATATAGTACAAACTATATAGGTTAGGGAGTTGTGATGGTGGGAATGTTCTGGTTGCTTAAATTTTTCTGTGTAATTGAAAGCAAAGGAATCAACTAAGAGTGAGGATGGATAAGGAGGTGCTAGAGTTTTGAGGAAAGAAAACTTTTGAGGAGTGAGTGAATGGACAAGCAAAAATAATTGCCTGCAATATTGGGGGCACATTTGAGAACCATATAAAGATGATGACAGTACTTTTTGAACTGGTCTCAGAACTGATGTTTTATAACAAAACATTGAAACTTTTGGTTTTAAATATATATACTTGGTCTGTTAAGATGAAATGAAATAAAATACTGTATGAAAGTTGTGTGAAAAATGCTTGCTATATAAATTGACCTCCAAATTGTTTTATTTATTAACATATAATTCTGTGTGTATTTACTAATAGGAAGCATAGTGGAGAGAAGCCATATGTCTGTGATAGGTGTGGACAGAGATTTGCCCAGGCCAGCACACTGACCTATCATGTTCGTAGGCATACTGGAGAGAAGCCTTACGTGTGTGATACTTGTGGGAAGGCATTTGCTGTCTCTAGTTCTCTTATCACTCATTCTCGAAAGCATACAGGTAAGAATTTGATGTGGGGAGACTGCTTAAAGTAAGGGAAGCTGTAAATAAAATAAAAGGGGAAATTGAGTCTTTACAGAAAGTAGGTTACAGACAGTAGTTACATATCTGTTGTGTTTGTGCTTTTTGAAGCTTTTTATGTTTATGATTTTCTGATAAACATATAAAAACATTTTTTGAATAATATACAGTGGGTGAAATTTTTATCACATAACATACATTAAAATAATAATTTTGACAATGTATAAATTTGAGTTGAAATGCTTTATGACCTTAGAAAAACTCCTTAGCCTTTTGAAGTTTCGTTTCTTTTGGATAAAACTAGAGTGAAATTAAGGGGTAGGGGTGGGTTTGGGTAGAACATTGATTTTGTGACTTCCTACACAAGACATTCTAATATTTGCATATTAAACAGTGTTCAGACAAATTCTGTTCAAAGATTTTCATTATTTGTAGGGTATATTTATAATAGATATTTTCTAAATAATTTTATTCTCAATAATATACTAGATAGCAAGAATTGAAATAGGGATTAACGAATTTACATGTTATTAATCATATAAAATCTAATTTCTTGCCCAACTCTAGTCTACTAGAAGGACATTTGCAGAAATAAAGTTTTATTATGTGAAAAGCATTAGGTTACATGAACAATATAAAATAATTACTAATATTCATTTCAGTTAGATCACACCGAAAAATACCTCTAAAATACAATATAAAGAGGTTTTAATTTAAATAATTTAGAACAACTTACTTTAGGTTATTATAATTGATAAATATTATATTGGTATAGTACACCACTTCGCTATCTTTTATTTTCCATCTAGGTGAAAAACCATACATATGTGGTATTTGTGGGAAAAGTTTTATTTCCTCAGGAGAGCTCAACAAACACTTTCGATCCCATACAGGTCTGTGTTTAGGGGGAACGTATTATTTTTTGTTCTCTCTAATTTCTTTTTATGTAAACCTTGACTTTTAAACCATTATGGACTTTATGGTATCTATGTAGTAATATTTTAATGCATAAATATCAACTTTTCATTTGCTTATTTTGTTTCAGTTAGGAGTATGAATTAAATGTGATCAAGAATTGTGTAATTTTCTAAGAAATATGCCAGATAATCAAGTTTTTTTAAATGATTTGGATTTAATGGCAGATATACCAAGAAATGAAAAGGAATCAGTAATAAGATAATGTTAGATTTTCTTATTAAACAGTGTTCAGTATGCAAGTTTTAGGAATAAGTTTTAATATTGACATGTTTATTGTAAAAGGTAGTATGTAAATAGTATGAAGAAAATACTGAGTGTAAAAAAAAATGTAAACAAAGGAAAAAGCCACCTTAACAATGTGCTATTTTGACTTTTCTTAAACATTATCCCTCATAATTGTTGCCTAGAATAGTGTGAACATCTAGGAGACATTTAATAAATTTATTGGCAACTTCTATATTCTCATGCTGTTTAGTTTGCATAATAAAGCATCAAATAGTTCTTACTTCAAAAGAATTACAATTGTGTAGCACTTCATTCTGTTAGTTTTTTAAAGGGTTTTTCTAGTAATTTGTAAGCTACTTGAAAACAGAAAAACATAATTATGCTTCTTCCCCTTGCTATATGTCTTAGCCAGGCTCTGGCATCTAATTGCACTCACTAAATGTCTGATAGAAATAAAAGAATGTTTGTTTGTTTTTTAATTGATTGGAAAGAGAGAGAAACATCAATTCGTTGTTCCACTTATTTATGTATTCACTGGTTGATTCTTGTATCTGTCCTGAGTGGGGATCAAACCTGAAACCTTTGTGTGCTGGGACAACACACTAACCCACTGAGCTACCTCTTTAAGAGAGAGGTGGGGTTTTTGGTGGTGTTTTTTTTTTTTTTAATTAAAAATTTCTGTTAATGAAGATGCTCCATTTTCCCTAAAATGGGGATGCTTTACATAAAGTAAAGGAGTGCCTATATAGAGAGAAGTTTTTATTTCACTATATTAGAACCACACGATTAAAATGGTAATTTGAAACTAAATTTAAAGTGTAGTAATGTTTCCCTTGTGTTCCTAAACATTGATATTTTTGTCTTAGTTAGCTTCTAAAATACTAATGTTTTAAACTTTTAACTTGTTTTTCAGGAGAAAGACCATTTATCTGTGAATTATGTGGAAATTCTTACACGGATATTAAAAATTTAAAGAAGCACAAAACAAAAGTTCATTCTGGTAAATGCTTATGTTTCTTTAAAATTTGGTATGCTCATATTGGTGCTCTTAAAATGCTGAGATGCACATAACAGTTTAGATTTTTTAAAACTAGATACATACAAGTAAGGTAGCTTTATAATTTGCACTGTGAATGTCTTTTCATGTTGACCTAATAAATAATATTGAAATATTTTCTCCTTTAAAAATCTGATGCATGCATAGTTTTAAAAATGAATACATAAGCAAACTATGTATCACTATTCCCCATACTAGAATCTGGGTTTCCTAGAGTTTACTGTAACTTTATGGGGGTTGGGGGGGGGGGAGGCCATCATGAACGTTAATCCAAATATATATATATTTGGAAATAAGGAAATGGGAAGCTACAAACTGTTACATAAAAATAGAACTAAATATGATAATGAGACCAAATGTGGGCTGTAATAGAGACACGGAAGTGCCGAAGAAGAGTAAATACTTCTGAGGCGTTGGAAAGGCTGAGTTTTAGGGAACTTGTAGGACAGAGAAGAGCCTGGAGGGGTGGACGCGGGAAAGGAAGGGCTCCTTCCAGGCAGCACTGTGGAGAGTCACCGGCACAGACGAGTGCGGGCTATATTCTTGGCTGGTTGAACTGAAGAGTGCTCTGCAAGAACTGGGTTACAATTTTATGAAAGCAAACAGGCAGTTTTGCCTAAAGCGGATAGTGAGATTGAAATATTGTCAATACTTTGGACTGTCAGGAGCTCGGTAAAGCTAGTGGAAAATCTGAAGGCAAGTATGTCTTTAATCAGTGTGATAATTACTCCCTTGACTAGAGCGCAATTCCTCACCTCTGAAAATGTATGCACTCACCATTCTGAACTTGAATTTACAGAATAGTGTGAACGACTCATTAATACAGTCAGTGAACAAGTAGAGTATTTATTGTGGGTGTAGCACTGTTAAGTATTTTAGTCTAGTTGAGGATTAAGGCATACCTAAGTTGAGTGTTAAGTAGCACTGAAGGATGTCACAACAAGTCAGTATATGAAACATTGAAAAATGAGTGATAAAGTAGATAAGAAACAGCTAACCCTGGGCTAGACAGTTAAGTCCATTTTTACCGTGGAGCTGGTGTTCGAACCTAGTCTTGAAGTCCATATTGATTTGTATGGATAATGAGGGCAACTCAACAGAAGAGATGTAGCTTGAGTAAAATTGTGGTAGTTGAAATGCAAGTTCTGGGAATGGTAGGAATTTTTGTTTTGTGTATAAAGATAATATAATTTTTTTCCCTTTCATTTCAGGGGCAGATAAAATTCTAGATTCTAGTATAGAGGATCATCCCTTCTGTGAACAAGATTCCATACAGAAAAGCCCTTTATCAGAAACTTTGGATGTAAAACCTTCTGATATGACTTTACCACTGGCCCTTCCACTTGGGACTGAGGACCACCACATGCTTCTGCCTGTCACAGATAATCAGTCTCCTACATCAGATACATTGTTGAGATCCTCTGTGAATGGGTATTCAGAACCACAGTTGATTTTTTTACAACAGTTATACTGACTTTGTGAGGAATATGGAATTGCTAAGACATCTCTGGTAAGGTGCAGACATTCACCTTAAAATACTATTTATCTGAGTTGTGGCCATTATGATTCATTCACTCAAGTAAAGGCACCTGATGCTGCATCCTAACCGCCATGCCTGTTTTGAGTTCTGGCTTTTATGTCTAGATTATACCTGCAGCTTTTTAAGAAATGAATTATAATACAGTAGCACTGTTTTGGGTGGTTAGGTTTCATTTTCTTTTAGAGCTGCCTTAATTCCATTTTTATTTTGCATCTTAGAATTAATTGCTTTCCATGCATTGAAATGGAATCTGTCAGTTTATATGATTTAGTTTGATCTGTGTGATTTAAAACTTTCCTTTCCCTCAAAATTTAAGCAAAATCTACAATGGCATCAGCCCAAGAGTTTTGCTGTTACTAAGCCCCACAGACCAATGCATAAACTATGAGGGAAAAAAATAAAATTTTGTATTTCTGCCTAAGAAAATTTAGGTACTAATAAGAATTATGCTATTTCTCTATTAATATCCATTGGAGGTAACTTTTCTAATGAAACAAAAAGAAGTGTTTCTCTTAAGAGCTAGAAAACTATAAATTTTTGTTCATTTTCGAACTCAGTAGTCTGGAGAAAACTAATACTTTTGAGTTACCTGAGACTGCATTTTCAAAATAAGTTTATAATAGATATTTGGTGTTTTTACCTTGTTACAAGACATTTTCAAAATTTGACTCTGGTTATGTTTTAATAGGTTTCTAGGTTACTGAAGATGAGGAAAATTTTGATAAGCCTCTTGTTACGCACTTTTTAAAATATTAAATTCTAAAAAGAATTTTCTAAATACAAACTTAAAGCATACTATAAATCACTTGGCTCCTGAATATGATTCATTATCCTACATAGGTTTAGGAAATTAACTTCAAATATAAGTAAACATTTGAGTTATCAGGAAGCCAGTTTATTAAACGTTTTATATTTGAGTGTTCTTTAAGTTTTGAGACTTAAAATTTTATAGTAAACCACAACATTTGGTGGTGGTTGTAGCCTCACAGTAGCTCTTCTTCTTCCTGCTGAACGTAGAACATTCAGTATTATTCTCTTTGCTACCACTCTTCCCTGTCCCACTTTTCCCACATACTGACTTATTTTACTGCGTGATCTTGGGACATTAAATTACCAGTTTCACAAAGACAGTTCTTATACTGCTGATTGAACACTGTGGTGACATTATATTTTATTTCTGCCATGCATTAGTTGTGGCTTGTTTTTGTTTTTAAAGTATACCTGTAATAAAGTTAATGTATTTTCCATTGGTATTGATTTCTTTAATTGTATTTTCTCTGGGGTCCTGGTCATAGGAACCAACCAGAGGACATAATAAAACTATGTAATTCTTGTAAACTGTGGAAATTGTCACCATTTCACAGCACACTCAGCATTTTCACAATAAATTGCTACCAATGGTATTGATTTAATTGAATAGAGTTTGAAATATTGCCTTGTATTTCCGTCAAACATAGTATTTAATTATTTATCTAAGAAATCTAATTATGCATGTATATTAACGTACAGAGTTTAAATACAATTTATAGAGTTATAAAATGTTCAACTAATCTGTTTTGGCTTAAATGCAATAGGAATTTATTAGAATGTGAATGGTTTAAAGAAAATTAAAAGACTCGGCTTTTTAAAGAAGTCTGCTGAAATAGAGAGGTTATATTTAATTGACACCCTCATTAACCTTAATATCTAATGAGAAAAGTTCTTTTTAAAAACAATACAGTGATGTCATAATTCTGTGAGGGTGGAAAGCACCAAATTTCCTCTAACGTGGTAATTAGCATTCTACCTTCCCATAGATTAACCTTCACATTTATTATTTTTAGCGTTATTGGATTAGAGTGGGTATGGTTGATTTGCTGTGCTTTTTTCATCACAGTATCTGCTTTTTAAAGAATTTTATTTTAAATTGGGATGGCTTGATGCTCTTCCAGAATGAACAGGTAAACAAAGATTGAAAACTGAAGTTACCGTCTTGTCATTCTTCTCATAAAACCATTCTTTTGTTTTATCATGATGTGCATATATTTTAGTTGTATCCAGTATCATTCTAACACAATTATCATTTTAGTTCAGTTCATTTTTAAATACATTATAATACAGTGTGCTAAGAAGGGTCTACAAATTATTTAAGTATTACTAAGTGTTTTGAAAGTGTTTGGGATGCTGAAGATCTTATTGAGAAGCATTATTTTCTAAATTTTGTTTTATATTTGTATTAGATTTTTATTACTGTATTGATAGAGATTAGACTATATATAAATAATTTTTGCTGTTTTTAAATAGTACTTGTTTTGTGTTTAATTTCATAGAAGGATTTGATAGACAAATTTTAGAAAATTGTTTTTCTTTCCAAAAGAAAAGGTTTCTATCAGTTCTGTTGCAACAATAGTTTATCACTTTTCTATATGTTTTAATTCTACAGAAAGTGTGCACATGCATAGTGGAAATACATTCATGTAAAGACATGTATTCATGTTTCTAAATATCCAAGAATAATAGTTCTACCACTTGATGCATATCGGAAACGTCTTTATAGAATAATGATATCCAAACCCCACCCCAACTTAGGCCTACTGAATCTTCGGGACATATACATGCTGGCAAAGCCCCAGTGGTTATTTTAATGTATACTATATGATAACTATTATCCTACATATTTCTTTATATTCTTCCTTTGGGAAGCATTTATAAATGAAACTCTTGATACAACTTTCCATCTTTTTCCGAGATTTTGAGTCTGTAGAACTTAGCTAGAAATACCACTGAGTAAAAAGAAATTGTATTTTAATACAATACCTATAAATTCCACATTTTTACTCATTATTTATGAACAGTATTGAGATTTACTTATTGGAGTATTAAGTTCTTGAAATAATAATATGGTTTTTCTGTCTTCTGCAACCCCTATTCCTGTTCATTCAGGTAAGGTTTGGTATGTTTGTTTAAGGAATTAAGTAATCATGCAGAAATAGGTTATTCCATTTCGAGAAGAATAGACTAAAGTAAACATTGTGGATGTGAACAGATATTTGAATTAAAATATCTGGCTACTATTTCAAATGCTTGAAAGTTAAATCATAATACATAAAACTACAAAGATAAATAAGATAAACACCCTTGAGTTTACAGTCAAATGGGAAAGACAAGCCTGGATATAAATAGCAATAAAATAAGTTAGAATTGAGTACTACAGGGGAGGAAGGCAAGAAGGGAAACGCTGAGCAGTCAAAGGGAGTTGAGTGGACAGAGACAGGACCTTTGCTCCCTGGATCTGCAAACAAGATGGCTGAGAGCAAGTTGTGCACAGCTGGCCGAGGTAGGCAGAATGAGGAGCACGTATGAAATGAGAAGACGTCTAAGATGTCTAAGATATGTCCTATAGACATGGTCTGTACCTATACCATCTTACTTGCCATAGTCCTCTACCCTTAGCCTGTGCCAAAGGAATGGGATTAGATAGCCAAGTGTATAACCCACATTCTCACACACCCTTCAGTTGCGTGCTGAAGGACAGGGGTTGGACAGCCACGTTTATACCACATGATACCATACTAAACCACCACAGCTGACCAAACACCTTACTGGGGAGGAACAGTTCTTAGGCCAGACTGAGCTAGTTCTTTCTATGAAATGCTGAGGCTATTATGCATACACATAAATGAAAAGATCATTTACAAGTAGCCCACGGTTGGTGAAGCAAGCCAAAGTCTAAAGGAAACAGCAGAGAAAGCTGATCTGTAGAGCAGAGCCAGGGGGAAAAATACGTTTGCAGAACCAAACAACTGAGGCCTTGTGAAAGGAGTGGCCTGGGCTTCTAGTTTTCAGGCCTATTCTGGAGGTGGCACAGCTATGCCTCACTTCCTTGTCCCTGGATGCCAGTTATTTTTTTGCCTGTTACATCCTTACAGTAAATCCCTTAAACAGGCTTGGGTCAGTTTCTGTTCCTTGCAGTTAGACAGTCCAACCTGAAGACTCCTAAGTTTTGATCCTTAGTGATCGAAATGGTGATACCAAGGACATTTATGAGTGAGAAAACTTTATTTTGGATGTACTGAGTTTGATTGGCGGTGAGGTATCCATGTGAAACCATCTAGCAGTAGTTGGAAATGGGGCCTGAGACCCAGGAGAGGTCAGAACTAGAGATACAGGTCTTGCAGAATAAGACTAATAATCGTTGTGATAGAAATGACCTAGGCTGCCCTGGGAGATGGTACAGAAGAGCGAAGGATGAGGACAGAATCTTGGGGAAATGTTTTTAAAGAATGAGCAAAAGACAGAAAATGGAAAGTGATTAACAGAAGAACAGTGGTGCAAGTTTCACACAGATGAGTGGCTTAATGTTGGTCACGTGGTTCAGGGAAGTTAAAACGGGTGCCAGCCAAAGACAACATTGGGTGGGGTGATTGGGAGCAGAAGCCAGGTGGATGTGGTTTGAGTAATAGATAAGACATAATACTATTGAGTTTGAAATGCACATCATGTGGCACAAACAAGATCATTATTTTATCAAATAACTAAAATGTATAAATCACTGTTTCTTGCTTAAATTTGAAACATTGTAAAATGAGCATTAAATAATTTGCAGCACTGTGATATGAAGCTGTATATCCGCCAGCTATTAGAGGACTGCTTAGAGGAAAATGGAAGGAAATTCCATTAAAACGCATACATAGATGCAGATTTGCTTATTACACTTCACATTTGCAGACGCAGAGTTTTCCTACAGAACATACCTGTCCTTTCTCTTGACCCCCCACCAGTGGGAGATCTGGAAAATAACTTCTAGTCCTAACCAACTTTAAAACCTAGCCTTATAGTATCTTTGGAATATTGTTATCTTATTTTCTAACCTTGTCTTCTCTCCAAAATGGTGTCCAGATACATGGAGGAGGGGGCTTACGTGACAGTGGAATGGAGGCAGTCAGTGTGTTCAGCTCCTCCATTCTCTGCATAGGTGGCGAGCTTTGTGGTGATTCATCTTGCTGTTCACTTACGACTTTTGTACTTTTCTGTATGATTGTTATGCTTCCATTTAAAAGAAGTATGTATATATTTTTAAAAAACAAAAATTTGAAGAATGAGAAAACCAGATCATTGGTTCTTAAACTATAGTGAGCTTAAAGGTAACCTGGATTGTAAAAATACAGATTTCACAGACTGCCTAGAAATTCTGATTCAGTAGGTCTGACTCTAATAATCTAAGTGTATTTTAAACATTTGCCCCAGGGATTCTGGTGTTCCACACTTTAAAAAATGCTGAATTAGTATCTGTGGTTTGACAAACTATGCTAACTCTGGACAGATTTTCAAGTATAAGAAGTTTGTCATATCAGTTGTCATTCAAGCTTGAGTTTCTTGGATCTTTGACTGCTAGGAGTAGCAGTTTAAAATGTTTTTGTTTTTTCCTATAGCATGGTTTTATTGGCTCCACTGAATTCTGCAGGTTTTCAAATTTGATTAAGAAATTTCATTCTCTTCCTATTGCATTTGTAATTATTACAGAGACACTTGTATCATACAACTTTTTAGATAGATATTCAGTTCTAGATATGTTCGGCATGTAATAATGTAAAAGAACTCTGTAAAAACAGGTCGTCTTTTTATCTGCGGGGTGAGGTCTTAAAGTGGAAAGATCTGAAGCAGGTAAAGAGCGCTGCCACGTGAGGCTGGACAGCAACCACGAGGAGTGAAACCAACAGGCGAAACCAGTGTGAGAGTCAGGGTGCACTCTGTGCTCTCTACAGCTTTGTTCTGCTGGAAACATTTGTTGACGACAAATGCTCAATGTGGGTTTTTTTGGCATCATGGAAGGTCATATATAAAATTCCATTCCCAGAGATGGTAGTTTTCTTTATCATAATGTATAAACAGTGTTTATCTCTAAAAAACCCTTGAAATTCATTTCACACATTGTGTCACTAACGTGAACTACTGGTATATTTTTCGACTAATTCCAGATGTTTTAAGGTTTTGTTTTTCAGCACAGTCAACCTGATGGCAACCGTCTCTCCTGGATGATTCAAATTGATCTCTGCAAGCACGGGAATGAATTTGTTAAGGCCTTCAGGTCTTTTCTGGTTCAATGACTCCCTAATGTTAAAGGAAAATAATACCTGATACAATTTATTCAGATATTCTCCCCATTTTATAACCACCACCACCCTCACCTTCCTAGGGAGTATGGTGCTGAACGTAAGGAAAGACCTGATGGTGAGGAGGGGATATTTCCCTAATTGTTCCATCTACTAAAGGATGGGCAGTGGCAAATATGTTTTTTTTTTAATGTTAGACTACAGCTATGATTTGAGAAATTCACAATACTTTCAAGTAAACATCATTACTTTGATAACTATAAAGCTGACCACCACCTTTATTACTCCTTTCTCAACACTGATAGACTGTCATTTACTTTTAGACTGTAGAACCTCAATTTAAAGTAACTTAACAGCTGTTCATATACTTTTTTAAATACTTTGACTTGAGCAGTCTCTGCCTGTGTATGAATTAATAAGTTTGTGAGTATAGGTTTCTTATCAAAGGATCATACTGTCAGTTGCCTCTTCGTGGAAATCTTAATTTGAAAACAAGATTGGACACAGGCAACAGTCATTATTTACCATTAAATTATTTAAAATGTTACTGGCACCCTCCAAAAGAAAGAACTATCTTAAAAAACTCATTGGTAGCACTGACTTGTTTGGAAAGATACATGTATTTGTAGGTGTTTATATTTATATATATTTGCCTTTGTGAGATTCTATCAACACTCATCTGTAATACCTAAATAAGAATAAGACATAACATACTTCAACCCCTAACCCCCCTGAAATTCCCTGAGAACCTGCCACCTGAAACCGTTTTGCCACTCACAACAACTTTAGTTAGCATACCTCTAACGACTTCGCTTCATTGCTATTTTACACTTGGTGATATTTTTCTTTATAAAAATAGTTTAGTTCATTGATTGTCCAGGGTTAAAAGTTTAGTCTCTATTTTGTCAAATTTCTTTTAAAAATTACACTAGTCAAGTTTTTCATAAGGCAGTTGTACAAAGTTTAATATATCTTTTACATACTTGACAAAAGTAACTTGTTCTAATTTATGAAAGAAATTTAATAGGCAATAAAATACTAATCTATGAATATAGTAAGACAAGTGTATGAAATTTAAGAGCCTTTTTTCACAGCTGTTTACTTACTGGTACAATACTAAAACCTGCATTAGATGAGAGGCTGCAAGCTTCTCCATAAGTTGGTGTCCAGTAATAGTACCTTTTAAGGCCATTGGAGACTTCTGCAAGATACGCGTGTCCATCCACCACATATGGCTCCACATCTGTATTGTCTGGTTTCAGACGGCCCATTTGAATTAAATCGGAATATGCCTAAGATTTTTAAGAAAAGAGAAACTATATCATTAAGAAAATAGTTTGTTCGCTGTACAGTGCTTAAACAAATTAGTCGTGCTGATTTTCAGTGTATAATAAATATTCTGAGTAACACTGCTGAGTCTTAATATTTTCCAGGTACTGTGGTTAGGTTTTTATTCATTTAATTTCACACAATGAAATTATAATTTTGTAAAATTTCTAATATATTAGGCACTCTTTAAAAAATGACTACCACAGTTAACAATTCTCTGTATTATCAACTGTGTGGACCAAAGATCCCATGGTGAAAATTTTCAAACCCCACAGAGGTTCTTCACTGAGGTGGGTGGGGGGTGCTACTATATATGTCCTTGAAGATCTGACGATAGTGAGGAAACCATTTCTCAGAAAAGTGAGCAGTGCAGATTTTGTCATACAACTCTGTGGATTTCATGAGACCGCTGAGGCGAAGCTACAGATTTAGGCTAAGAGAATAATCCCCATGGTATTACAGATGCTGACCTGGCTAGCTGCCTAATTATGTCTTCTTGGCAGAAATTACCCTGTATATCTCATGGATCATTGGTATCTGTGTAAGGGTATCACACAAATACGTTCGGCTGGTTTGTCATTAAGTTTGCAATTACAGAGAAAGGCAAAAATTATACAGTAAAAGATTTAAAAGTCTAGTTGCTTTCTGCTTTAGCTTTATTTAAAGAGTATATGACCTTATATTTATATGCGGTTTGGTATCTTTTGCCATTTCAACCCCAAAATTTCCAGTAGCTAATTTTTAGGACTTAATGTTAAAATTTATTAAAACTAGTGTCTCACTCTACGTTTGTAATCATCCCTAATGCACTTGTAACAGTGTAAATAAATACAATGTCTGATGTTACAGAGAAGACCCCAAGAAATATACCTTCAGTCAAGAAACAAGCTTACCACACATGTAGCCTCATCAAATTTGTTTCCCCAAATGTAGATATTAGAGAGTGTGGTGTTTGTTTTCATCGATTCTGAAAGTGCAACAAGTCCTTCTCCCTCTATGCTGTTGCTGACCACTGACAACCTAGAAACCAGTATTTCCATAAAAAGAGAATGCATAAGTTAGCAACAACATTTACTACAAACAGGTTATTGTATAAAGTTGTAGCATTATCCTTAAATATGTTCAGGGTAGCGGTCAAAATATTGACCAGGTAATTCATAATATCCAGGAGATGTAGTTTTCTAATTGTATGGTTCATGTACTTAGTAGGGCTACGTACATTTTGGAAATTGTTTTACTATTATTCAGTAAACATTTGGGGATGGATTACAGATATATTTTTCAAGAAAAAGTCACCAAAGTGATTTTATTATTCATTTTTAGTTGACCATGAATAATTATGATTTCTGTTAGAATACAGAATATAAGCAGTAAGAATTTTCTCATTAATTTATTACTCTACTACTTTTCAAAAGTAGAAGAAATTGACTTGAGAAAATGACTTTACATATTTCATCATCTTAAGTGGTTTGAGGTTACATTTAAATTTTTCTGTTATTTGGATTAAATATAAAACCATACTAACGCTTTAAGACTCCTGTTGTGTGAAGCAAGAGTTTCACTGAGTTTCTTTGCTCCTACATTTTCTATTCTGTTAAAAGAAAGATCTATTACTTCCAAGGTAGTATTGCTTTTCAGGACATCAGCCAAAGAAGTGATTCCATCACGAGTTATTTTATTGCTGTGAAAGGAAAAAATATGTAGTTATATTTGAAAATATGAAGTATTTTATTAACATGCTTAAAAACTGTTATATAATGCCCTGATGGGTGTGGCTTAGTTGGTTGGGTGTCGTCCTGCAAACTGAAAGGTCACCAGTTCAGTTCCGGGTCAGGGCACAAGCCTGGGTTGTGGGTTTGGTCCCTGGTCAGGGCATGTATGAGAGGCAACCGATCAGTGCTTCTCTCACACATGGATGTTTCTCTCCTTCTCTTTCTCCTTCCCTTCCTCTTTCTCTGAAAATAAAGTCTTTTTAAAAACATAGTGATAAACAGTACTTCCTAGTGTAGTAAACATTTATTTTTAATCACTCAATTTCCCAAAATAAACTAATGAAAGTTTACCATAAAATGTTGCTTCTATTATGGTTTACATAATTAAAATGCTCACTGGAGTTCCTAGGTGATTACTATCAGTATAAACTAAATTCTAAAGCTTAGGACAAAAGGTTGCTAACAGTGGTTGTGTTTTCTAATCTTGGGAATAAAATATCCTACATACCATGAATATTTACATAGATGATTCCCATGTCTTAATTTCTGAATCACTTACTGTCTGAACTGTCACCTACCAGCTGATGTCAAGGTAGCGCAGGCTTTTGTTCAGAAACAGCGCGTCACACAGCTGCTTGAGACCCGGGTTTCTGATGTCATGCTTACTCATGTACAGTTCCACGAGGCAGTGATTTTCTTTCAACATGTGGCCTAGGTGAACGGTGGACTCTTCCTAAAAATAGATAAAGTCATTTTTCTAAAGTATAATTTTGAAGTAGTACGTGTTTGCTCTGAACATATACTAAGTTATTTTAAAAAGCTTTTTAAAAAGATTACATCAGTTAAGACAGTTTACAACTTGTATTTAGTTTGGCCTGGCTTTTTTTAAAAAGCCATTTTTGCCATAATAATCTTTACCATTTTTGCCACATACGGTATGTTTACAGTCTTAGAAACAGGCAGAAGTCACTTGTAAAATGCAGTGACTGAGTAATGTAAGAGGCTAGTTAAAAAATCATGACTGTTACCAAAAACAATTTCAGAAGGAAAAAAATCGGCCCCACGATGTATTGAGCATGTAAGCTCCCTTACTGCTGTCCCCTCAAGAGTCTCTGAACTGTTCTTGACCTTCCACATGTTCCTAAACTTTGCTCCTGACTTTTATTTTTCACAGCAGGCAAGATACAAAGGCATTTCCCAGTCTCGATTCTATTTTAAAATACTCATTTTAACCAATTGATTTATCTGACTCCTCCCTTTTATAATCATCCCAATGTCTAAATATGTTTTACTCTTGTTTTCTGGTCACTGGAAGGCTTTTTTTTTTTTAAATCTTCAAATCTAGTTGCTTCCAGGCAAAAGGTGTATAACTTCAAATGAGGATTTGAATACCAAGCACTTCAAATTTTTAACAAAATAAAAATGTGCTTTTAAATGAATGGGCCAAAGTACTTCGTGGTCCTCTTGCATGATTGCTGTATTTGCAGTAAGTTTTAGAGTCACTGGAAATGCTGATCACAAAGATTGATAACCATATATGAGTTCTGTCCAGAAAAAGTCCAGCCATTGTTGATACAATGAGAACAGTTTGTGCCGACATCAGTGTAACCTGACAGCCAAGGAGAGTGGGCTGGAATGTGCATGTGTGAACAACGACTTCACTGTACTAGTCAGTGGGGGCGGTAGACACCATTGAGTGAGCATGTGCACTGTGTGGCTGTCACATTCAAAAGGACTGAGCAAGAAGAGCAACAAATTTTGCGTTAAGCTTGGACATTCCTCCACGGAAATTTTTTGAATGATTCAGAAGGCCACAGCTATGGGCAACTGGTGATGAACATCTTCATCACGACAACACACCCACTCACGCATCACGTCTCCTACAGAGCTTTCTGATGAAACATCAAATCACCCATGTGACTTTGACGTCCTGTGACTTCTGGCTTTTTCCAAAACTAAAATCACCTTGGAGAGGAAGAAGCTTTCAGACCATTGATGAGATTCAGGAAAATAGGATGGAGCAGCTGATGGCAATTGGGAGAACTGTGTGAGGTCTCAAGGTGCCTACTTTGAAGGGGACTAAGACATCATTGTCCTTTGTGCAGTGTTTCTTGTATCTTCTTCAATATCTCTATGTGGCTGGATACTTTCTGGACAGGTCTCCAGACAGTACTTTTAAGGCAAACTTTAAAATTTTTTTTAATGTATTTTTAGACAGAGGGGAAGACAGTGAGAAACATCAATGTGTGGTTGCTCTGGCTGGCAACCCAGGCATGTACCCCAACTGGGAATTGAACTGGCGAGCCTTTGGTTCACAGGCCGGCACTCAATACACTGAACCACACTGAGCCACACCAGCCAGGGCTACAACAAACTTTAAAAGTTAAATGAAACCATACAGCAATAGCAGATTGTACTTGTGGCGTATAATAAAACTGTCCAAATGCTAGATTTGCCTTTTGCTAGCTATACGACTGAGCAAATTATTTCATCTGTTTCCTTTTCCATAAAATAAGTGAAATTATACTTCCCACACAAAATTCAAGTACCTACACGAAATGAATTCTATAGAAAACTACAAAGCATTTATCACTGTTCAATACTCTACAATCCTGTATCTGGTTTGTTTAAATTATTGCTTTGATAATGGTAACATATACCCAAGGGGAAGCTGTAGTCTGTGATCTTAATAAATGCAAACTAGTCACTCAGGAAATCCAGTACCGCTCTGGATGGTGTCTGGAATGGAAGACATACTCAGAAATATCTGTGTTTTGAGAACAGGCTGACAGTGACCAGAGGGGGAAGAGGAGGAATTTCAGAGCAAGGGGGGAAGTGCAGGGACTAGTATAAAGGACACATGGACAATAACAAGAGGGGAGGGGTGGAGACAGGAGGGAGAAGGGGAGGGAGGAGGGGAGGACTTGAGCGGAGGCTGGGATAGGGGTAAAGGGCAGAAAACTGTACTTGAACAATTAAACTTAAAAAAAATATTTGTGTTTTACACCTTAATTGCATTTTTAGGTTGAGAAGTTTGAAAGAGAAAACTAGTGTCAGAAATAGTAAAGGGTGGTTTTTTTTAGCCCCATTCACTGAGTTTGTGATTTAATTTGCCTAGGGTGATACCTGGCATCAATATTTTTCCAAGCTCCCCAAAAGTAAAACTTTAAAACAATAATTTTGCAGGCTTACATTGCGGAACTGCAAAGCATGAGGAGGCATAAGAGGGTTCTGCTGCACCAGCTGTCTGAGAGAAGACTCAGTGACAGAGAGGGTGGGGCTGTCTTGCAGAAGAGATGGCAGGCTAGAGTCCATGTAGCTGAAGCTCCAGACAGAGCAAGGGCCTGGGCCTGAGAAAGCCTGGGCTTGCAGTAACTCTTCTCGGTGGGTTTGGGAGTAATGAATGACGCCCGTCAACATACTTAAAGGAAGAACTGTGCTTCCAATGTGATTTCGTACAGTTTAACATTTATTTCCTTGGGGCTTTAATCCAGAAAATGTTTAGCGTTCATGTCATGTCCTCAATCTCAGAACCTTCCCGGCCACCTCTTGTCCCCCTTCCTCATGCTCCCAAGGCACCCTGAGCATGTCACTCTCCAAACTTGATCTCACTCCATGGACACGGAAAGCTCCTTGAAGACAAACAGCTATGTGCTTTATTTGACTTCTTATCTCACACTCAGCATTGTGTCTGATGCAGGGTTGCATTCAAATATTAACTGAATGAATCACGAATGAAGCAATTCACTGACTCCTTACTTTGAGCCAAGTATTTTGCTGGCCTTTAAAGAAGGGTGCTTGTATTTGAGGACTCAGAATGTCTTGTTAAACAGATTAGATTTATGTACATGAAGCAATTAACATGTAAAATTCCCAAAATTTTGATACAAAAGAGTGCGGAGATAATTCAAAGGAGAGATCTGTGTAGGCAAAGAATGCAAAAACACTTATGAATATGAAAAATACTTTAAAAATATGGTTAATTCTCAATGACTCATACTAATGGACAACAGTGAAATAGATCATTTAAAGGCTCTGTACAGTACTTTGAACATTATTTTGGTAAGTGATGTTTTTATTTAGATCAACAATAAAATGAATTCTTATTCTCTAGCTTTTTACAACTGATAAGAGAGGAAAGCCACCTACAAGGCTGTTAAGGAACAAGGAGAAGCTTTGAAAGTAGGAACCAGATTTTTTTTTAAAGATTTTATTTATTTATTTTTAGAGAGGGAAGGGAGAGGGGGGGAGAGAGAGAGAGAGAGAAACATCAATGTGCGGTTGCTGGGGGACATGGCCTGCAACCTAGGCATGTGCCCTGACTGGGAATCGAACCTGCGATGCCTGGTTCACAGCCCATGCTCAATCCACTGAGCTATGCCAGCCAGGGTAGGAACCACATTTTTACTCATCTTTCTGTCTCCTAGATGCAGCTTGCTTACAGGGTCAAGTCCAGACTTCCTGGACTGCCATGCACACACATTTTGCCATTATTACTCATGATTTCAACATGACAAAACAAAACAGTTCACACTTGGCTTATGACATAACCTTTAACATTTTTAATCTTTGATTCTTTCATCATAACTACTCTGCCTCTCACAGGTTCACTCATTGAGAATTTGAGTTTATGAGAGGGAAAAAATGGCATGTTACAGCTTAAATAAGCAAGCTTAAAACATTTAGTTTTAAACTTATCTAGATTATTAATTTTCCTTTAAATTTTCTTTTTTGTAAACAATTTACAATTCTAAAAACACAGTGCATTTGTGAACCTCGTCATAACATTTAGTAAGAGGTACCTTTGTTTTGTCCACATGTGGTAATAACAACTATCATTTGCAGTACATACCTGTTCACCATACAGTATAGGTCGGTTTAGGTTTATTCCTTTAATTGTTTGGTTTTGAGTCAGAGCTGTAGAAAATGCTATCACACTTTGCATTCCCTAAAAACAGATGAATTCATTAAGGCAACTGGCAAAGTATATAATTTCCCTATAAATAAACATTTCAGGATTAGCAATTGAGTCTGGTAAATCAAATTGTGCTTTTAAAAAGTTTAAGCATTTCCTGCTTCTCAAACTCTAGGTTGACCAAATTCAGAAATGGATTGTTACGCTCTCTGCATGCTGCCCTGACACCTGTTGACAACATGCTTGGGGGCGAGTCTCAGTACGCGTTTCCTCATGTGTCTGTCTCGGCCTGCGCCCGAGCACTCCAGGTTCTGTATGTCTCAGACCTCAGACACACAGACACACCTGTGGGTCCCAGCTAGGGCTGTCCTACTGAGAACAGACATCCTTGTGCCAGCATTCTTTTATACTCACACTCACACTTTTAAGTGTGTGTGTGGCAGGGTGGGGTTCCTAATGGCATTCTCACCACTCCACAGGCCTCCCTCTCTACCGTACTGGGTGGGCCTAATCCTCCCCATCTCAGTGATGGAACCACCACACACACCTGGCAGTTGTGCCATAAAACCTGGGCCTCCTCTCACTCCACAGTCCTGCTACCCTCCCATCCAGTGAATCAGTAAGCCTTACAGATTCGGCCTCTAAAAAAGTCTCAGATTAGTTCACCTCGGTGGCTACCCCCCACCCCCAGTCCTCATTGCCCACAGGGACTCCTGCAGTGACTTCCTACGTGGGCAGTGGGTTTCTCCTCTTGCCAGCTTCTAATTCCCCACAGAGAAACTGGAATGATCTTTGGAAAGCACCAGTCAGATAACGTCAGCCCTCAACTTATGGGCTTCACATGATTTGTGTTTATAATGAAATCCCCTCTTCTTCCCATGACCCACACCCACAGCCCACACCACCTCTGCTGAACGTGGCCACTGCGAGCCTCTCCACCTTCACTGTGGGGCGCTGTTCTCCCGCTGTCCAGCCACCGGCTTTTCATTTCTCAAAACCTGCCGGACTTGGTATTTCATCACTCATGTACCTCCTTAGTGATTTTTGCCATA
Organism: Tonatia bakeri; assembly: GCA_004024845.1. Classification (NCBI taxonomy): domain Eukaryota; kingdom Metazoa; phylum Chordata; class Mammalia; order Chiroptera; family Phyllostomidae; genus Tonatia; species Tonatia bakeri. The sequence continues at coordinate 447,065 of PVIA01000277.1, read as the reverse complement.
TCTGAATATCATTTTACTATTTACCTAATACTTTTCCATGAAGTCAACTCACTTTTTCACTTTATTTTAAAACACTGTGCACTACTATGAATGGAAAACCATAATCCCTTGAAGTAAATAGAAAACATTGCAAAATATGTACCTGTGTTTTAACATTACCTCAATCTGTGTCAGTGATACTACCTACACCACACTTGGAGAAGTACCATCAGAGTCTGTGTATCGGACCCCTTGCCTGGAATGTTCTAGATGGACCCTCTCCAGTGCAGGTTTTTCTCACCCTTCCTGACTCCTAAACATTGCTTCCTCAGGTCTTAGGCCACGACCCTATTATGCAAATTACTCCCTCCCCATCATCAAGAGTACTTACTTCACTATCTTCATAGCATTTTTTTGTTTATTGATATTTCCCCAACTAAGTAGAAGCTTTAGAAGGGCAGAGATCATATCCAATGCACTCTTACACTAGGGTTGTGGCTGATGTGTGTAGAAGATAGCTCAGTACACTGAGTTAATGCTTCCCCAGGACATACTGGCTGCACCCACTGCTGTTTTAAGCCCTAGAACCTATTGCCCCAAAGAGCCTCCTGGACCATCTGACTGTTTCCATGTCCCTGCACAACAGGTTCCCAACATTAGGCCTCAAGCTCTGGTTTAAAAGCATGTTGAGAAAATGAAGCCTGGAATTTCAAGACATGCAAAAAACACAGACTTCTCATTGTCAGGCCAGCAGGAGGCCCGGAGCGGCTTTGGCACATCATTTTAGGTGTTTATGCTTCAATATAACCACCCACTTCCAAATTTTTTCAAAAGTAAAAAGAGGAAATTACACTAATAAAGTAATATTTGTTTAATTAAACTGAACACAGTCTTTTTCTTTTAAAATCCCATACAGGTTAAAAAGGGTTATGGATGGAAGATTAGTAAGATCTTTATTATACTGGGAATTCTCCTATAATGTTATTTACTACAATCATTTTATTAAATAAGCTCTATCATGCCAAAAAGAAGAAACTTTTTCCCTGATATTCTCTACTAGACATTAAGGGCAAGGCAAACCATTTTTTTTTATTTTTAAAAATATCATTATAATATCATTACATTCACAGTTTTATAGATAGAACAATCATAATTTCCAGTAGTTTTTGAGAAAAGTTTACTTTTTTCATACTTAAGAAACTGAATGCTAAACCAATTTTGTCTTTAAAACCACACTAATCTTTCTTTTTAAATCATTTTTAATTGTTATTCTATTACAGTTGTCCCAATTTTCCCCCTTTGTCCCCCTCTGCCCACCCCACCCCAACCCCCGCTCCCACCGTCAATTCCCACACTGTTGTCCATGTCTGTGGGCCATTCATACATGTTCTTTGACTAGTCCCTCCCCCTTCTTTCCACCCTCACCCCACCCCCTGCCCCGGCTAATCATTTATAATGGTGTCATGTAGCTGGTCTCTGTGCTGGTTCCCAGAGAAAATGATCCATTAGCTGGGCGACCTCCTCATAACCAGTTCACTCACCAGATCGCAGTCGCCCAGATCTAACTTCTCTAAGGATGAATTAATTTGTAGCATGGCAGCAAAAAACATTCCACCTTCATTTTCTACCTTGTTTCCAGTCATTCTTAGGTATTTTAGAGTTGTATTTGTCTGAAAGGGAAACAATCAGGCCTTGGTTAAGTTTTCTGTTGTATTTTTCGATTGCCAGTTAGTCCCCTTACGCCCCTTCCCACTGCACTCACCACACATGTCTATGAGCCCTTCTTCCTTTTCCACTCATCAGTGTTTCATGGAGATAGAATAGGATGTGTTTCTTAAAGGTAACATTCAATTTTCCATAATAGATAAAAACCTAGTTTAATAGTTTAGCAGAGAAAATGACAAGGAAGCAGATGCCAAACAATGACCCGTTAAGTGAAGCAGACTTTTAATATACTCTCCTTTCATTGGAAAATCTACCCATTTATCTTCTAAGAAAATTACAGCACTTTGTTACTGGGGTAAAATTCACATAACACAAAATTAACCATTTAGGAGTGACCAGTTCACTGGCTTTTAGCAACTCACCAGCTATTAGCATTAGGCAGCCTTCACCTCCAGCCAGTTTCGAACACCATCGCCACTCCCAAAAGTGACCCTGTGCCCACTGCACAGTCACTTTGCCGCGTTACTTTTAAAGATATCGTTCTCGAGCATTTGCAAAATGTAATGCCTTTTCTCATTTCACTGTTTGGATAATCTTTCACAAAGAAAAGTACAGACATTTTATTGTCCCAATGAATAAATATAAATATCAGGACATGTAAGTGCAAACAATTATCTTTAAAACTAATTCAAACTCCCCTGAGAGCAGAAAGAAGGCAAGGATGTCCACTCAGCAACTCTAACATTGTACTGAAGGTTCTGACAGGGCCATCAGGCAAGAAAAAACAATAGCAAAAAGGCATCCAAATTGGAAAAGAAGCAAGTAAAATTATCTCTGTTTGCATATATGATCTTATAAGTAGAAAACCCTAAGGAATGTAGAAGACCATTCTGCATGGCGTGGGCCCAGCTCCCACTTGGATATGCACAGGACCCACACTCACAGATAGGTTTCTCCCATGGGGAATCAGGCCTGCAATGTGCCTAGGTGGCTTTGAGACTTGCTTTTGCTAAAACTCCCTCAGCCTGAATTGAGGCTGAGACTTGCTTTTGCTAAAACTCCCTCACCCTGAATTGAGGCAGCAAACGTTTACTGCAAAGTAACTTCCTAAAATCCATACTAAAGCTTCCAAGGACTACTGTAATTGGTTCAACCATTTTTTCCCTTTGCAATTGCAAATATCCCTTTTCTATGATGTGATTAGTGGCATCCTCTCCGTTGTTTTCTTTAAAAGGTAACCACCTAAAGAGAACCTGTGCATAGTAAATGAGGACTGTCATGTAAAGTACTGAGAAAAAGAAATAAAAGCCTGTCATGGAGGAAGCCTCGGCTTTTTGCTCCCCTTGAGAGAAAAGCCATACTGTCCCTTTTCCTCCACAGGACTCAGTAGTCCATGTGAATGTCTCGTGTCTCATCCACAATGTGGTGGACCCCACAAGCTGGGGTCCACATCAAAGGAACCCACATACACATAAAAGTCTGATAGAATTAACAAGTTCAGCCAGGCTGCAGGACACCAGATCAATATGTAAAACACAGTTGTATTTCTACCCACTAGCAGTGAACAATCCAAAAGTGAAATTAAGAAAACTCCATTTACAATAGCATCAAAAAGAACAAACTTCACAAAAGAAGGGCAACACTTTCACTTTGGAAACTACAAAGCATCATTGAAAGAAACTACAGAAGACCTAAATAAATGAAAACATCCCAAAGTCACGGATCAGAAGACTTAATATCGTTAAGATGGCAATACTCTCCAAATTAATCTGAAGTTTTAAAGCAACTTTTCTCAAAATCCCAGCTGCTTCTCTTGCAGAAATTGAAAAACTGACCTTGAAATTCATATGGAAATGCAAGGAACCCAGAAAAGCCAGCATGGTCTTGAAAAAGAAACGAAAAACTCACACTTGGGGACTTCAAAACTTACTACAACACTACAGTAGTCGTGACAATGTGGGCGTGGCCCAAAAACAGGCATATGGATTAAAAGAACAGAGCAGAGAGAACGCAAATAAACCTTCACATTCATGATCAACTGATTTTCAACAAAGGTGTCAGGGAAATTCAGAGGCGGAAGGACAGTCTAACAAGCTGCGTCGGAATGACTGGGTATGCCCACAGGCCAACCAATGAAGTCAGACTTCGGGCTCCCAGCACACAGCAAAACCCAACTCAAAAGGGATCAAAGAACCAAATGAAAAAGCTAAAACACAGTATTATTCGAAGAAAATAAGTATAAATCTTTGCTGCTGAGGCAAAGCCTCTTCGGTATAACACCAAAAGTACGAACAACACGAGAAAAAATAGATGAACTTAATCAAAATTTTAAAATATTCTCCTTCAAGGACACCATTATGGAAGTGAAAAGGCAAACTACAGACTGAAAAAATATTTGCAAAATATTTATTTGATAACTATTTGATATTTATTTGATTTTGTATCCAGAATGTATAAAGAACTCGTACAACTCAAAAGGACAAACAACCCAATTTTAAAACGGGCAAAGAGTTTAAATAAACACTTCTCCAAAGAAGATGCACAAATGGCTAAAAAGTACATGGAGTACAACAGGAAGAGGCTCAATGCCACTATTTATTAGAGAAATGTAACTCAGAACAACCACGGACCTCCTCATACTCCCTGGGATGGCTGAAATCAGGGAAATAGTAACAAATGCTGGTGAGGAGGGGGAGAAACTGGGACATTCATATACTGGCAGTGAAATTGTACAAAGGGACAGCCACTTTGGGAAAGAGTCTGGCAGGTCCTCAAAATATTAAATGATCCAGCAATTCCACTCCTAGGTAAACACCCACAAAAATAAAAACGAGTGCACACAAAATGTGTGCAAACACCCACAGTAACAGTATTCATTAGAGATGAAAATGGAAACCCGGGTGTCCATCAGCAGGCGGATGAACAAAATGTGATATAGCCACACAATGGAATTATTATTTGTCGATAAAAAGAATAAACCTTGAAAACAATATGCCAATCACAAAAGGCCACATATTGTGTGATTCCATTTATAAAAACCGTCCAGAACAGTCAATCTCAGAGGGAAAGCAGGTCGGGACTGGGGGGTGGGGAGGGAGGGACAGAGGGGCGGCTATCGGGCATAGGGCTTCTTGGGGCGACAGTGTTCTGAAAGCAGCGACAGTGGTGACCGTGGCACCACTCTGTGACTGAACTGGAAAAAAAACTGAACACTTTAAAAGGGTAAGCCTTAGGTATGTGAATTATTTTTTAAGCTACTTATTTTTAAATGAGTTCAAAAGTGCTCATATAATGTCCACATTTTAGTAAATCGAAGTGTAATGAAAAATATACATTCCCACAATATTAAAATAATATGAATCACATTACCATTTGATTCTGCTGGTTCCAAGACATGAGAAGTTAAAAATCCCACATCCAGTGCTAGTTTGAGGCACCTAGGTACGTACGTGCAATGCTTTAGCAATCAGTTCTCCACCTTGGGGCCCAATATCGTTAAACATGAGGTTTAAGTAAAGAAGACGGGGCTGCTTCTGTGGTAAGAAGAGGAAAGATGCCATTGCACACGTGTAATGAGAAATCAGTAAGATATGAGCTGCTTCACTTAAGTAAAAGTATTTACCTCCAAAGAAAATATTTAGAAATCGGAAAATCTGAAAGTCTAGCAAAAGAAACTACAATTAAGGGGGGGGATCAGTATTCTCATTTAAACATAAATATAATTGTGACATAAGTAAACGAAAAAGACTATCCTCAGCTCAGACCAATGATTCAAATGTGGATGCACTCCACGCATTTAACTGCAGTGCACGGCAAGTGTGTGGAAGATGACCCAGGAGCTCCAGTGCGAGGCTCGGCTGAGGCCAAATGCACAATGTGTTTTCCAATATATTTCAAGCGTTGTAAATACACTATAGTCAGGAACTGATGTTCTGCAAAACTAGTGTTTTGTGCGTGCCAATACACTTAGCGGTTTCACGGGAAACAGGAAACATGTTGATGATTTTGTAGCACTTTCATTTGTGATTCCTGAGAATAACGTCTCTTCATCTTTTAATTTTCATTCTGCCCGTACATTGTGTGCCATTTTAAATTCATTAAAAGCACTTTTATGGGCTTGATTGGGAGTAAAGGGGAGAAAAATGTACTTAAACAATCATTAAAAAAAAAATCTGTATTCCTATTTGTGACAATGCTAAAATTTTCCAAATAAAAAGTTCTATTTCTAAAAAAAAAAAAAAAAGCACTTTTAAAACATGAGGTTGGGATGAGTAGTTATTAAATTAAAAAGCCAGTATAAGAGAAGAATCAAAAAGTGATACATGCTGCTTTAAGTCTTTTAACTAAGAATAGAGACAGGCAAACACATATGTGCTGATCTGAGGCTGAAACAAGACCTTTTTTTTTAAGTACACCTTCTCTAATTAGGGGACCACACTGCCTTTCTTAGATAAAATGCAACCATATGCAGCATTTCAGTCTGAGTGTCTCCAAAGTGAACCTGCACTAAAGGGCTAACTTAGCAGGCTTAGCACGCTCAAACCCTGTACATTCCAAAGAAAGGACTGGTTCTTAATTGGCCTCTGGACGAAAAAAAAAGACATAAAACGTTTTGTAGGAAAATAATACCTGAAGCAACCTTGCAGCATAGTATGCACCAACATCACTTACGAGGTTATATCTAACATCCAAACCTGTAGAACACAGATGAACAGAAGCTGACATTCCCAATAACGAACACTTAAAGTCAGGAAAATAAATGCATGAGTAATGATTTTTAAGGAGACATACCATTAATACAAGGATTCTTCTCTAAAATTTTGGAAAGGATCCAAAAATGTTCACCTGTTACTCTTTCCACTGGCACTGAGTGATTGTTACCAGCGATGTTTAATGTGATTCCTTTCAATCTGTTAAAATACAGATAAGAAACTCAGTAAAGAAATAAAAGTTTTTTTTCTTCACATGTAAATAGTAACATCATGGACAGCTTTTATCAGAACCACATATGTACCACGATATAAATTTACACCAAGTAACTTAAAACTACTAAATTTTCCATAGCACTTTAATATATAATAACCTATCGGGTTGGCCAAAAAGTCCATTTAGTCTTTTCCCCATACGATGGCTCTAGCAGTGCTTAGCTGTCTTTAACTTCATTTGAAACAATTTTGTTAGGTTGTATTGTGACAGTTGACTATCAGCATGCATTTAAAAACAACATCAAAATTGGTGAATTTTTGTACAGTAATTTAATATTAGAGATGGAAGAAAATATGCAACATTTCTGGCTATTATGCTTTATTATTTCAAGAAAGGTAAAAACGCAACTGAAATGCAAAAAAAGATTTGTGCAGTGTATGGAGAAGGTGCTATGACTGACTGAACGTGTCAAAGTGGTTTGTGAAGTTTCTTGGTACTACTGACATTTTGGCCAAATAATTCTTTGCTGTGGGGCTGTTTTAGGCATTGGAAGATTTAGCAACACCACTGGTCTCTACCCACTAGAAGCCAATAGCAGGAGATAGCCAACATACTCAAGATATCCAGATCAATACAGTTATTAGTAAAATTGAAAAATGTATCTCTTATTTTACAGAAAAAACTAAATAGACTTTTTGGCCAACCAATAATTTCTCTCTCACACACAAAAGTTTCCCCACTTGATATATAACAACACTGAAGACTTCGATGATTTGTATAAACAAACCAAGCTCACAGGAGTTAGGGGCACGTCTGGAGCCCAGATTTGGAGCCTGCTGGTCTGGCGCTGTTCCCAGCAGACTACACGCGCTACCTCTGAGACCTACGGACAGTGTCAGTCAGCTACTCCTCTGAATCAAGAGGTCTGCCCATTTTACCAAGCATGTGCAAATGTATTCCAGGGTTTTCACACAGATGAATATCAGGGAATAGTATTGATATAATCAGGTATTTGCTTTCCTTACCCCTTTCTGATTTCTTCATCCACTCCTTGGAGTATATGCAATAGAAAAGGGTTAATTTTCTGGGACTTTTCCAAACACAGATTATTATAGTGTTTCTGGAGACTGCCAACAGGTTCTGGAGCTTTTGAAAAAGAAATGCATTATTATTACCCTTCATCATATATAAATTATTCCAAAAGCCTCCCCCCCTGCAAAAAATGTACACTTCTTTCAGAGATATGAATATGTATGCAGAGTTGGGTGGGGAAGAAAAGGAGAAAGAACTAAGAACACAGAAAGAGGAAGGGAATAGATGTTAGGGATGGGAGAGGATACAAATGCTGTCTGGGGAACCGGGGCCATAGAACTCCCCCCCCCTCAGAGTGGGGCAGACACCAACTTCACAGTGACATAAAAGGAGAACTAGCCTCCATAGGTACCAAGGCTGAGAGCTGAGAAAACGCTATCAGAGGAAATATTCTGTCCCAAGTCATGCAGTTAATAAGGGCAGAGGAGAGAATCAAACTGACTCCAAAGCTGCTTTCCACTCTGCCATACTGGGTTAAGGTGACTCTAGGTTTCTTATGATGGCTTCAAATAGACAGTTTTATCAGAGAATCCAAATTCGAAAGGGGTCTGAAAAATCACCAAGTCCCTTAGGCTTCTTGGATACCCTTAACAGCATGCAAGTTGATGGCATCTTTGAACAAAGCTCTATCGGTTCTGAATGCTACACGGAGGTCGGACTCATAGAAGAAGCTCTTCACCTACCCTACCTTCCAGTTCCTCTTTCTAAAGGTGATTCCACCCACCCCTGCCCCACTCAGTCCTTAATAAAGAAGACAGAAACGAAGCAGTAGTGAGATCCCCTTCCTCTCTTATACCTGCACCTTTCTATCATGGTCTTCGTGTTTTGGATATTACTTTAAAAGCATCTTTTTTTCAAGGTCCAGGCCATCTGGGGTGGAAACTACCTGTCACTATCTTTGTTTTCTACCTTTTGTGTAAAATCTCTTTTAAAAGTCTGTGCTCAGAGATCTTACTACTCAGCGAGGCTGGTGTTTTTAGGAGCCAGCTTCTCTAAGTTTCTACCTCTCAAAGATGTCCTTTGCTGAGTGGACTCTGTGCTATGTAAATTAAGGAGTTCACTAAACAAATTTGCAAAACAAGATTTAAGATGACATTTGAATTAAAAACCAAAGCAAATAAACTTTTCTTAAAGTTTTTTAAAAATAAGTTTTAAAAATAAATCAATAACCCACACTTACCAGACAACTTGGCAATTTCAACATAAAAAATAAACAGAGCTCTCTGGTCAAGATGGCGGCACAGGTAAACTCGGTTCTCACCTCTGCCCCAACCACATCAAAATTACAACTAAACTACAGAACCACCACCAGTGAGAACTGCCTGAAATCTAGCTGAACAGACGCCCTGTAACTAAGGACATACAGAAGAAACTATGTTAAGACTGGAAGGAGGGGCAGAGACACAAACTGGCAGGTCCCACACCCACATGTGACAGTTAACTGGGAGGGATATCTCAGCTGCGGATGTCCCTGCGAGCAGCACGGGGTCCCAGCCCCACACCAGGATCCCCCGCCCTGGGTTCCTGTGCCAGAATGAGAAGTCCATGGGATTTCTGTCTGTGGAAATCAGCAAAGATTGTAGCTGAGTCACTGGTGTCCCGGGCGTTCCTCTTAAAGGGCCCATGCACAGACATGCTGACTCACACGCTCTGGGGTGGCAGATCTAAAGGCACCAGGGGTGCATGGGGAAGAACTGAATTGTCTGGCATCAGGGCCAGGGCTGGAGGGGCAGCTTCCTCCCTGACAGAAGCACTGTGCCTTTGCTGAGTCCTCCCCTTGAAGGCTCAGAAGGGAGCCATAGCTGAGTCTCCATCAATCTGGTTAATACCTTTGCCCTACCCTGAGACCTCGCCCCACCTATTTCTCAGGCCCAACCAACCCATGTACCGTTTGTAAACGGTAGTTACAAACTAGTCATGAGGACATAAAGCAGAGCATCGGGAAGTATAGTTAATAATATTGTAATAACTATGTTATGGTGCCAGGTGAGTACTAGAAAAATATCGGGTGATCATTTCATAAATTATAAAAATAACTAATCACTGGGTTGTACATCTGAAACTAACATAATATTGTATGTTGACTGTAATTAAAACATAAAAAATTATTTAAAAAGAAATAAACATTTATCAGCAATCGCACTGCCAAAGAACCACCACAATTGAAGTCTAGGACCATTTCTTCTCTATAGTTTTCTTTTACATGTATTTTTATTTTTTCAAAGATTTTATTTATTTTTTAGAGAGAGGGGAAGGGAAGGAGAAAGAGAGGAAAAGAAACATCATGTGTGGCTGCCTCTCATGTGGCCCCCACTAGGGACCTGGCCTGCAACCCAGGCATGTGCCCTGACTGGGAATCTAAACGGCAACCCTTTGGTTCGCAGCCCATACTCAATCCACTGAGCTACACCAGTCAGGGCTCTTTTACATGTATTTTTAAACAAAATTGGAACATTTAAGTATAGTTCTATATTCTTTTGTTTTCAATTAACATATTGTGAATAGCCTTCCCTCATCATTAGACATTCTCTGAAAATGTTTAACGTGAGCATAATCTCTGTCTTGTGGATGTACACAAGAAATCCTTCACCTATTCTAAAAAATTTTCCTCTATTTAAATAATATTTTAGGACAATATTTCCTAAACTATGTTCTGCAGCATACCAATCTTCTATAAGATGATCAATCAAGATGTTCTAATTACAATGGGTTTTATGGTCAAATAAGTTTGAAAAGTGCTGAATTAGAGAAAGCCAAACAGACCCTAGCCTACACTCCTCAGGACATTTAAAACACTCAGGTACCCAAAGACTCTTCAAGTTGCTGAGCCTGGAGGGAAGGAGCATAAAAATGCTCCGCTGCCCGGACACGTGTGACCACGGTTCACCTGCAATCTAGAAAATGCCATTCACGTCCTGGACAGGAAACAAAGCAAGGAGACCTCCAACAGATTTACATGTTGGAGCTGAGCTCCCCTGGGCTTCTTTCCTCCCTCGTGGCTCCTGCCTTCCTTAGTATTAAAGTTTGGAGAGGACTGCCCTGAGGATCTGAAGGTCCTGCCTGCCCTTGGCTGGCTGTACCACACCCAGGTCATGAAGAAATGTGTCAGACTTAAACTCGTTTTTTAGTGTGTGTGAATGAAGGAATCTAAAATTACAAGCATGTTTATTTAATTAACTGGCCATGGATTTAAAGTATTTAAACATCTCTTATATATTTTGACTACTATCTTTCATTTAAAATTCCCCTATGCAATGTGTGTGTCAGGCTTTTATGGCACCAATAATTTATTGCCTATCCTGTATAAGAAAAATAGTAAATCAGTCCTCAAATTGTAAAGCAAAAACTAGGAATAACCAGCTACACAGGAAAATGTCAGGAATCTAACCTAAATTTCACTTTTCATCCTTGCCTACCTAAGCATTGAATTCCAAACAATTTTCACTTAGATAGATGGACACTTAGAATTTCTAGAGAAAGATCTCATTTGAAGGTGGTTCCTGCCCTCTTATTCTGAACAGCCAAGCACCGGGAAACTCAAGGGTCAAGGGCAGTCAGACTTAGGTGCTGACCTAGTTTTAACAAGGTACTTAAATTCTCGAGCTTAAATTTCCTTTTTATGCCCAAGTCAGAGCATAACAATGCCTGTCTCATGTAAGACTTCTAGCACAGCTCCAAACAAACAAGCACAGGCTTTAAAACAAACATCCAAAATGTAAACTTTGAGGGGGAGGGAGCGTGCTTACTTTACTAAAAAAATAACTCACGGGCGCATAAATATTCAAAATGTAGGTGGCATACAGGTGCAACATCAGAACGGTCTCAAGAGTCTCTTATCCACCTGGGCCCTCTGGCGCTTCCACGAAAGAGGGACAGAAGAGTACTCAGTCACACGCACACACACGCACACACACGCACACTCACCCACCCACGCCCCCGCCCCGCCCAGAGATCTCTAAGAGCAAAGCGACAGACGGCCAGACTCTCCTTCCTTTAGGACATGTGTGGCGCGAAGGGCAGACCCACCACGGGGGCTTGAGGCCCCCCTCCTGCCGGCGTTTGGAAGAGCCCCAGAGTTCCCGCCACAGTTGGGGTTCCCAGAGCACCCTCCCACCCCGCAGCCTCCCGCCGCAGCCCGCTCTCAGTAATGGGCAGGTGCAGCCCCGCAATTCAGGCTCCCCGCCCCTTGCGCGTTTCGGGTGATGAAAGATACCCTATTTCTTACCGCTACCGACCGCCTGGGCCCTAGCCGGAGTAGGAGTACGGCTCGTTGTGGGGGCCTCAGGGGGTAATGGGGTCCTGGCCCCAGTGGTTTCCTCCTTGTTGCGCCACATTCTTCTCCGACCCTGCGGGGTGTAGCGGCAGTGTTGTCATGACGACCGCGTGCAGGCGCCCGGGCCGGCGTGCTTTGCGGTGCCGAGTGGGGCGGGGGCGGGGGCGGGGAGTGGGGCGGTGCTCAGACAGACCACGCGACCCTGAGCAGCCCACCGGGTCCAGCTGGCTGGGATCCCCGGCCATCAGGCACTAGAGCCAGGAGGCCTGCCTGGGCAGGCAGTGACTGCCCGGGCTATGGAGGCTCCCTGGTCACCATGTCTCCGTCCGGATCACCCTCTCTACCCCGAGGGGTTAAAGATACACCGATGATGGGCTTCCTGCAACTTTGCAGGGAGAGGTTTTCCAGGTTTAGGGGGCACTGCTGTTGGGCTGGGCCGGGACTACAAAGATGATTATGACACAGTCCCCTCCCCAAAGGGTACACATACCTGCGGAGGCCAGGACGGGCAGGGCAGGACGCAGAGCTAAGGGAGCATAAAGGGACATGTAGATCAGTCTTGTAGAGGGTTGGGGAGCATCAGGAAGGGCTTCTTGGAGAGGGTCAATCCTGACTGGTGGAGCGAATCTGCCAGAGGCGGAACTGCTTGGTGCGTGCTTGAGATGTGCTGGGGACGTGCAGCTGCTTGGGGCCACCCAGATGAGTACAGAGAGTGGGGGGACAGGCAGGGTCGGGTCCACAGGCAGCCCTGTGCACAAGTAACTGTTACAGACCAGGGCGCTGGGAGCCCCCAGATCTGGAACAACTGCTGGAGGTTGGATTTGACAGGTCTTAAGAGTGATGGGGTCTGAAGCAGCTGCAATAGCCCAGGAGAAAGAATAGGGCCTCAGCTAAGACCGGAATTGGGGGGATGAGGAGAAAGGGACAAAACCCAGAGATAGTTACAGGGTAACATGATCAGGATTTGGGTACTTGGACATGCAAGGGAGAAGAGGAAGGAGGGAGGGAGAGGCCTTCTGTTTGGGGTTGCTATGGACCCAAGAGAAGGAACTCCAGGGCCCAGTAGAGGACTCTGGAGCCAGACAGAGACCTTCCAAGTGTAACCAGGCTGTTTATGAACACAGTTCAAAGGTGAAAAAAAACGTCTGAACTCTCTCCTTCATGCTAGCCCACTAGGCAAGCCCAGACCAGCACTCCACTGCCAAGAAATTGCCATGCTGGGCAAGGCAGAGGTCTCTTAAAACCCTGTGTCATCCACAGATTTTAAACATCACTTGAAACATCATTTCAGGTTAAACGTGATGATGCTAGAAAACACAATTATGTGCTCATTTACCCTAAGTACTACCAGCAAAACTGAGAGGCGGTTTGAAATGCTGAAGTGTAAGTGCAGGTTCAGTTCAGCATCTGCCCCTCCCTATGCCTCCCTTAAAGTGTTTTGAGTTAAGAAGATAGGGAAAAGTCAGGAGAAGTTGAGGATTAGTTAACTGCTGCTCCAGAGGGAGAGAGGGATAGTGTTTCAAGGGAGCAAGAAGTGCAGAATCAGACTTTTGTTTTGGAGAGTGAGTAATAAACAGGGTTAGGCCAGAATAAACAGAAAAGCGCTGCTTTAACCAGACAAACAGTACCACTCTCCCTAGCTGCCGTAGCCAAACAGAAACAGTATTTACACAGAAACACAGCCTGCGATGTCAAAATGCACATTAAACAGATGGTCAAAAAGTACCACATACACAACTCATTTTCATCAGTACATTTCGTGTTACCCCCAGCAACTTCCAGAGGGAGGAGGGATGTAGTGGGGGGAACCCTGCCCTGGAGAACCACTGAAGGGTAGGGAAGGTCAGGGAGAGAGACGCTACAGAGCTGAGTTCAAGGAAACAAGTGGATTCATTGGGTGCTTTTTGTGTCAAGAACCTAAAGGTCTAACTTAAATCCGAGCTTTCTGGAAGTCAGAATCAAAGAGAACATGAAGGTATATAGTCCCCTTGCTTCAATGAAAGGCAGTATTTATGTTTCTCTGGCACCCTCTAGTAGGAAAGTTTACTAGGTATATCTTTCTATAAGCAACTTAATAGACATATCTTTGACTATAGTTTTGTAGAAGATCCAGAAATATTTTGCAAATTATTGTTTCTTTTATTGTAACTCTATTTAGAAAGCCAATGGCATGGTGTTTAATTATGATAATAGTTTCTAGGTAAGTTGTTTCCTGAAAATATGGAGGTAAAACTCAAAGGATCTACAGAAATACTTAACATCCATTAGCTATTTTTCACAACTATCGTGTGGCTGAACTGAGGTGCTAGCAAGCGCCGGCACAGAATGAAGTGCTGATTGGTGCTCTGACAAGTACCTGAAGGGCTGACTTCTAGTGCTGCTCACACATGAATGTTTAGGTACCGAATACACACATGGAAAAATGAGTGCTCTGTTATTTTAAAAATTATTTTGGCCCATGGATAAAAAAGTGAGTTTCATTAAAAGTTCACATTCTAATTTTCTGCTGATATGAGAAAGTATGTCAGTGATTAATAGTGAAATAGCGCCCAAAACTCTCCTGCTCGTTACACAAGTAACATTTTGAAAAACCAAATTCTAAAAGCAGGAGAAAAAGGGGGGGGGAGGCTTTGTCAATGCATCACTAGATCTATAGTTTGATGGTAGGGGTAAGGAATTGAGGGTGAAACATTTTTAAAAACAGATAAGATGCAACTATTGAGTCTATTGAAAGGAAACAAGCCCTGAGAAGCTATTTCAGATCAATACTTTGGCCGCAGTGCAGGTGGAAGTACACCTTCAAGGTGCTTGTTCATACAGCGTTTTCCACTGATGTCTGAAGTTCATGCAGAACTTCAGCTCGTCGTTAATTGAAAGGAGACAACATTTTTTTCAAGGGACTTTATTGTTTCCAAGACATTTTTATTAAGGCAAAGGGTAGTATTACCTTTACATGATTTTCCAGTCATAGACCAATTAAAGCTACTTTTAGCCTGTCTGTATTAGAGGAAAAAGAGCTCCCAGGTAAAGTTTTAAGCAAATTCTTGAAATAATTTTAACTAAACATGTAATCAGAGAGAGTCACATACCATATGAACTGCAGGACCCCAATTTTGCCTAATTTGGTCTATCCAGTTGTGTGTAATTAGACTGCAAACAAAAGTATCAACACTTGATGTAAAGTCGAGAGGGTTGATCATTTTCCTTGATGGTTTTCTCGGGCATTAAAGTTACATAAAGAGGGGTTCATTAGCCCTAGCTTGTGTGGCTCAGTTGGTTACAGCATTGTTCTACACACCAAAAGTTTGGGGGTTCAATTCCCAGTCAGGGTACATGCCTAGACTGTGGGTTTGGTTCTCCAGCTGGGCTGTGTATAGGAGGCAACCAATTAGTGTTTCTGTCTCTCCATTCCTCCCTCTAAAAAATCCGTAGGCATATTTTTAAAGGGCTAATTATTAAATTGTCCAAACCCTGCTCCTTAAAATGATGGTGTAACAAGTTATTCCACTTAGAAACATCACAGTAATATTGGATTGCAATGAGTTAATTTGACAACTTTCAGGTAGCAATTTCTAGGGAAAAAATAGCTAATAAAGAATCAATCTTCCCCATTCTTATTTACTGTGGCTGAATTACTGGCAAAGCCATTGCAAATCCTGGATTTACAACCTCTTATTCATTTATTTATTTCCAATATTATTTTGTACTAGTTTCAGGTGCATAGCATAGTGATTAGACAGTCATATACTTCACAAAGTGTTCCCTACAAACTCCTTTTATTATGTCCACTGGTGATATTATATATATAATATATATATAGCTTTCAGAGGACCACCAAATTGGTTCCAGACACAAAGGGGATGTATCTGATTAAGGAGAGATAATATAAATACACATACATTCTGACATTCTAGTCAGGTTTCACCGTGGAGCAAGATGAATGTTAGGAGAAATAAGTTCTTTTATGTGTCTGGAAGCCCAGGCATATTGTGTTAACCCTAATTAGGATGGCTAGTCCCGCAAATTCCCCCCAGATAACTGTTGGAAGGCTGAGAAAGAAAAATCAAGCCTCAAACTTCACACCCAAGAAGAGTTATTCTAATAAAAACCAGGCTTCTTGTGAACAAATGATGCTAAAAACCTGTGTGAGGTAAAGCAAAATTCTCTGCTTCTGCTCCCACTTCCTACTGTGTTCTGAGAAGAGTTCTTTTATTCACTTTATCTCTAAAACAGGAATCACAGTGGTGTCTCCTCCTTAGGTTCTGGTGAGGATTAAATAAGTTAATTTAAGTAAAGCCTGGAGCACGTGAGTGTCCTGGTGTTACTGGACTAAAGGGGTCCATTTGCCTGCTTGCCTCAAAGCCCAAACATAAAACACAAACAGAAGTCTGCAGCCAGGGAAGTATGGGTTTGTTATTTGAGGAAATGGTGCCAAGTCTGGAGTCACATGTAAGCTAATGTTCAAAGACCTAGCTCCCTGATGGCTTTCGGGGGATGGATTACACAGGGGGAAAACCATTAACCACGGTGGCTACCAGACCTGGGGTTGCTGGCGCCACTGACCGGCTGCAGCAGCTTAGGGAGTAGATGGTTGGTGCCTCTGGTGCTGATGTCAGCCACAGCAGCATTGTCTGGCTTCCTGAGGCTGTGGTCCCTAGAGTCATCCTGCCTTCAAGGTGCATCTGACACACAGCTGAAGTCAAGATGTCACCTTTAGCTGAACTGAAACTCTGTTTCTGTGGTCAACAGACCTGACTGAGGCTTGTTCTGAAGACAGTTTGAGGCTGACCAGAATCCAATGTCCTAAGGGCTTCACAACTAAGGAAGGGAGTGGACGGACAGAATAGAGAATGGGTCATGTAAATGAAGTTGAGTTTCTTTGTGTTACACTGTGTGTTCTTTATTTTCATTTATGTTTTCACCTAGGTCTGAATACTGTGGATTATCTAGGAGCCTTCAGCATTTCAGTAGTTTGGATTGAGGAACCTGGACATGTTATCTTACAGGACTGAAAAGTATTAATCTGTCTGACAACCAAATGATAAAAAGGCTGCAGACAGCTATTTTTAGTATATTTAATCAATGGTAAATCTTTTTCTTTATTTAAAAAACAAAGAGAAACACCACCCCAGAGCTTGTTTTGAGGGCAGGTATATAGTAACAAGGATCTGAACCACATACTCTTATACTGCATGCTGCAGTGATATTAAGTGTGGGGCTGGAAACACACCCCCTCCATCTAGGGACTGGACCTCTGTGCTAGAGGAGCAGCCCCATACTCCAACAGGAAAGCCCCCCACCCCACCTTCCCCCACCCACCTTCCCCCCACCCCCATCTATGAGGTGAGTCAAAGTTGCTACTACAATTAACCAGGCCACCACCTCTGTCTTCTCTGCCTTCTCCCTTAGGCAGTGTGTGTGTGTGTGTGTGTGTTAATGATCAAGGACCTAGTCTTCCATAATACAGTATTAACATCTTGGGTTTATAGGACTTATAAATTTAGTAGTGTAAGTCTGCTAATTTAGTTCTTACTACTTAAGGTTGTCTTTTGCAGTCTTATATCTTTTGCATTTTAGAGTCAGCTTGTTAACTTCTACCAAAAAAGAAAGAAAAAAGCTTGCAGAGATTTCTATTGGGATCGCACTGAAACAACGGAGCAATTGGAGAGTATTGGCATCTCACCATTATTGAGTGTTCTAATCCATGGACATGATTTATTTCTCCATTTAATTTCTTCCTAGGTTGCAGATTGAGTTCATTTCAGTTCACTGTAATTTCAAGTGTATTGCTTAAGGATTTATGCCCCTCCCCGCAGTCAGGCTTAGGGATGTAAGACTGTGAGAGGACAGGATCTCTCTCTGCTCCTTAGTCCATTCTGCAACCTCCCCTAAAGCCTCGGAGTTGCCCCAGTCTAACGGGGAGAACTGGCTGGTGGGAAGAACTGACTCTGCACTTGAGGCTCCCCCAGAGTCTAATCCACCACGGCCGTTGGGAGTTTGGCTGGCTTCTCCTTGTCCCTCGAGGTCCTTTGCCTACGTCTATGGAAGGCTTGCTTCCCTACCTGCCAATCACCAAACCTGGAAATGCCTCCAGGCATGAAAGTGCCCACTGGTCTCCACTTACCTAGGAAGGACCAGTCCATCTCTCGGGTTTAATTCTTTTGACCTTCTTTGCATCTACAACTCTCTGGTGGTTTTAAGAAAAAAGATACTGTATATAAAATATTTTTCCTAGTGTTTTCTCAGTGTCTTTTGCAAATTTGTGCTTTCTACCTGGAAAGACAACCAAGATAGACATTTTTAAAAACTGAAATTAGATACTCTTTTTTTTTCACATTAGTCAACCTGTTAGGAGAAAAAGGAGTCTACACTTTAGTTCTCCTCCTAACACAGAACACAAAAACCTACGTTGTATGTTGTGTCATAATGTCAAGCTCTGAATGTAATCAACTAAATTTCAGTTTTGTTTCTCTTAAGGATACCAAGTCTGACGGAAGGTAAACTCTGATTTTTTTTCTTTTCATACTATTTCAGATTTTGAATATTTGAATTTTTCATCCAGATAATGTCAAATAACATTATGAAATCAGTAGAGCAGTCCTCTACGATACATCAAAAATATGACCCACAGCAAATCTCCGATAGAATATTTTTCATGGATGCTTCTAGTCAGAACCTGGCTACCATTCCACCGGAGATCTTAGAATTAAAAGAATTAGAAGAAGTGCATCTGGAAAACAACCAGATTGAAGAAATCCCTCAGGATATTCAGTATCTAAAGAATGTCAAAATCCTCTACCTGAACAAGAACAAGCTGAGCCAGCTGTGTCCCCAGCTGACGGGTCTGGAGAACCTGGAGGGCCTGGACCTGAGCGACAACCCCCTCCTCCCCTCCTCCCTGCTGGTCCTCTGCAGCCTCCGCAGGCTGCGCCAGCTCCGCCTCTACCGCAACCACCTGCGAGAGTTCCCCGTGGAGATCTGTAAACACCTTCACCACCTCCAGCTGCTCGGACTGTCCGGAAACCACCTGACATCGCTGCCCAAGGAAATCGTGAACCAGACCAAACTGAGGGAGATCTACCTGAAGCAAAACCAGCTGGAAGCTTTCCCGCCGGAGCTCTGCGTCCTCTACAACCTGGAGATCATTGACCTGGATGAGAACAAACTAACGGCCATCCCAGAAGAGATCGGGAACCTGACCAGGCTGCGGAAGCTCTACGTGGCTCGCAACGACCTGCACTATCTGCCCGAGTCTCTGTGCCAGTGCAGCACACTGTCGGTGCTGGACTTGTCCCACAACCGGCTGCACGCCATCCCGCGCACCCTGGAGGAGCTCGCGGAGATGACGGAGCTGGGGCTGAGCGGGAACCCCCTGGAGAAGGTGCCGCGCCTCGTCTGCAGGTGGACCTCGCTGCACCTGCTCTACCTGAGCAACACCGGCCTGCGGGCGCTGCGGCGCTCCTTCTGGCGGCTGGTCAACCTGCGCTTCCTGGACCTCAGCCAGAATCATCTGGAAAGCTGCCCGTCGCACTTGTGTGTAATGAAGAACCTGGAGGTCCTGGCGCTGGATGATAATAAAATACGGCAGGTACTGATTCCCTTCCTCGTGTCACCACACCCGCCTTAAGGGCCCTTCCTGCCCTCAGTCGGAGTGATTCTGTGTCTACACAAATTCCAACTGACTTTATGCCCCAAAACCCGGCGTTAACAAGTATGTCCGACAAGGTGATCATTTACACTACTCTCCCCAAATGACAATATTAATTATAAATAGTAGCAAATGTTTATAATGTGTATGGCAATCACTGGGCAAAGTGTTTTATGTGGGTTATCTCCTTTAATCTTCACAAGGATTTTTGACGTGGGTAATGTTATCTTCAATGGTACGTGAGGAAAGTGAGGCATACGGAGCTTAAGTAATTTGTCAAGGCCTCAAACCTACAATGATAAAGACAGGATTCCCACCCAGAGCTTCTGGGCTCCAGGGTCTAAATCCTTAACAAAGACCACATCCTAACAGGATTTCCTTTAAAATCCTATTAGCAGGATTTCTGGCCTGTACAACCTTAGACCTGAATGGTCCATTAGTGGGAAACTGCAAGCACAGCTTTACCCTTAGGGAAATTTGCTCCTGTAAGTGCGGGGTGTCAGGTTCAGAAGTGTTCATCAGCATGGTTGATAATCATGCAGCAAGGGGAGGCCATCTAAATGTCACTAGAGGAATGAACAGACATTGTGGTATACATGTTCATAAAATGCAACACTATACAATAATTTAAGAAAGCTGGAGCTATAGTTGCCAGTGTGGATAAATCTCAAAATTGTAATGTTGATTAAAAAGTAAAACACTGAATTGCAGAATCCTATGATGCCACTTATTAATTTTTAATCACATGCAAATATACATACACATGTGACCAAACACAGGTCCGGCTGCCTGCCACAAACCCAGTGAGACATTCTGGTGAGAAGGAAAGTGGTTTGTTCAGATGCCAGGAACCTGAGAGGATGGGGAACTCTTGTCTCAAAGCCCATCTTAACACTTCAGTGCAGGTGGAGGTTTTTATAAGGAGAGAGAAAGCAGAATAAAGAGATCAAGGGAGGGCCTTGAAAGGTTCTGTACATGCAGAACAGCACAGTCCATTCTGATAAGGACCTAGAAACAGGTCAAGCAATGGTCTGGTTTGCATCATTCTAGTTTTATACGTGGAGGTCAGCAAATCTGGGGCTGGAGTGCCTGAAGATAGGCGTCTTTATCTTTTGAAGTTACTTCCTAGGATTCTTTTACAAACTTGCTGTTTATCTACAAGCTACATATTAGTCAGAGTCAGCAGTTACAAAAAACAATGTCAGAAGAGTGGTGGGGTAAGTTACAATTCCCCACTGTTACATGGAGATATACTAGGTCTATCCAGAAAGTATGCAGCCATGTAATATGAAAAATAGAGACATTTATCGAAGAAGATACAAGATACAAGAAACATTGTACATAGAACAATAACACCCCAATCCCTTCAAAGTAGGCACCTTAGGACCACAGTTCTCCCAGTCGCCATCAGCTGCCCCATTGTATTTTCCTGAATCTCACAGATGCTCTGTAATCTCTTCCCTTTCAAGGGTGACTTTCGTTTTGGGAAAAGTCAAAAGTCACAGGGCACTAAATCTGGGCTATAAGAGGGTGAGTCACCTGGGTGATTTGATATTTCACAAAAATACTCCATAAAAGACATGATGCATGATGTTGTCATGATGAAGCTGTCAGTCACCAATTGCCCATAGCTGCAGCCTTCTAAATCACCTGAATAGTTTCCACAGAGGAATAGTCAAGCTTAACACAAAATTTGATGCTCTACTCACTCAGTCATTTTGAATGTGACAGCCACACAGTCCACATGTTCACTCAGTGGCTCTGCAGGCCCCACTGACTAGTACAGTGAAGTACTTGTCCACACGTGTGCATTCCAGTCCACTCTCCTTGGCTGCCAGGTTACATCGATGTGGCTCAAACCATTCCCATTATATTAATAACGGCTGCACTTTTTCCAGACAGACCTTCTATAGCTAAGCTTTTTTTTTTTTTTTTTACTACGAGAAAACCAGCATTTCTAACATAACCAATGGATGAGAATGTCATACATTTTTAAAATGTTACTTTTCCATGTGGTTCCAGAGGGCCAGAAAGACCTATAGTTGGACATAATAGTGACACTGATTTGGGCTTGAAAAAAGAAGAAAATCTGATGATTAGAGGTTTTCATCCAAGCTTTCCATTCCAGGAGATGGTGTTTTACTGTGGGCTGTATGGTTGGCTATGAAATATATTCAACCACCACATTAGAAGGTTAGAATAGAGGGCCTTCCAACCCTGAAAGTCTGGGAGTCTGGGAGATGCCTACCTAAAACCCACACAGGACATACAACTCTTGGTATTCCCTGGAGGGGAGGAAAAGGACAAGATATAATAGTCTTGCCCTGGCTGGTGTAGCTCAGTGGATTGAGCACAGGCTGCAAATCAAAGCATCGCAGGTTCAATTCCCAGTCAGGGCACATGCATGGGTTGCAGGCCACAGTCCCCAGCAACCACACATTGATGTTTCTCTCTCTCTCTCTCTTTCTCCCTCCCTTCCCTCTCTAAAAATAAACAAATAAAATCTTTTAAAAAATCTTTAAAAAAAGATATAATAGTCTTCATTGTTTGTGTCTGAGAGTTCAATTGAAGTTTCAAAGTTGCTAAGTTAGAGCCATAAAAAAAAAAATGAAATCTTTCTATGTGTGACAGCATGGATAGACCTACAAGGAATCATGCTAAGTGAAGTAAGTCCTACAGAGAAAGACAATACCATATTATTTCATTTATATGTGGAATCTAAAGGGTAAAATATACAAACAAACAAAATTAAAATAGACCCATAGATACAGAGATCACACCCGTGACTGCCAGAGGGGGGAGCAAGGTTAGGGGACTGTGTTAAAAGGGTAAAGGGATTAAGAAGTACACATTGGTAGTTACAGAATAGTCATGGGGATGTAAAGTACAGACTAGCAAACATATTCAATAATATTGTAATAACTATATGCAGTGACAGATGGTTACTTGAAGTATTGGTGGGACTACTCTGTAAAGTGTATGACTGTCTAACCAGTAGGCTGTACACCTGAAACTAATACATAATCCTACTGAATGTAAAAAACACATAAGTGCATTTGCAGCTACAGGGCTGTTGAATGCCACCATGCCCTTCTGCACCCTTGGACTTGTGCAGTGCACAACCTGTACTGGCAGCACCATTCAGACACTCTATTTCCTGATAAAAGCTCATAGAACTTATAAAAATGTTGAGTTAAAGCCTTTTAGTGTGAGAAATCATGTCACTAAATTTGTCAGTACTAATAACTTAATTATGACTACTATAATTGCACTATTACACTAATAATTTTAGTCCCTTTTTTCAATAATGTCAAGCATTTGCTACACTACTGTTCAAAAATTTGCAATAAAGGCTAAAAATTGCCCCAATTTAAAGCAGTGCATAAAAGTGGAGAGCAGAGAAGCTCAGGGAAAAAGCAGAACTCCAGACTTCAGATCTACAAGTATAAATACTATCTATGCGGACATATGTGCAAACTTGTCATATGTAGGAATTGCTAAATTGCTCCATTTTTTGTTTAAAAAATCTGCCTCAAAACTAAAAGCCCAATTTATTTTCTTACTGTTAAAAATAATCTTGACCTGAAACTTATCTTTTCTGAATACTTCTAGTTACCTGCAGGCTTCGGCTCACTTTCAAAATTGAAGACGCTTGGGCTAACTGGGAATCAGTTCCTTTCATTTCCAGAAGAAATCTTTTCTTTAGAGTCTTTAGAGAAATTGTACATTGGACAAGATCAGGGAGCCAAGCTCACCTATGTACCAGATCACATTAGGAAACTACAGGTAAGCATCCTCAAAGTAGCAGTTGAAGAACCACATGCCTACTGAGTCCTTAAGTTGGCTGATACTGAGAAAATATGGTGGTGTCCCCACAGGCTGTGTCTGGAATCAACCATAGTAGATTTCCAGCTCCAAACAGGCAGTCGGTATCATACTTGAAGCTTCCACTGTCCTCCTGAATGGTGACCCTCAGACTTATACCCTAAGAACATTTTGTTGTGATTGCTCTTGTGTACGTTATGCCATATTTCTTTCCACTATGTGGTTTGTCATGTTTTATTTGCGTAAATTGAATGACACTTCTTTTCATTTAGTTTCCACTTTTTTATAAGTTGCCCCTGAAAGTTGTATTATTTTGAAGTTAAATTATCACACAGATGACATGACTGGAAGCCTGTATTTTGGATGGGGCAACAAGACCTCCCACTCTACATGGGAGAAGGCCAATCATGGTCTGTTCCACTGTCACACCAGATTCGCGGAAGATGGGTCCACCGCACAGTGCCGAATCCTAGCAAAGCAACAAGATAACTTCATTCGAAGTAGCTACACCAGTTTGTCTTTATCTATATGCATACTTTAAAGAGCTGTTATTTTTTTTCCATGCTCCTGGTACTATACTCTCAATACTGATACAGTAAGTGTGGGCTGCACATTATCCTGGTCACTAAACTGAGCGATGGTATGTATGACACAGATACCTCCCACCTGTGACACAGGGTTCCTGTTCCTAATTCTCCATTCCTCTGCTCTGTGTTCATAGAACTCCGCTCATCAGCTTGCTCCTTGTGTATGTCATGCCACACTCTGCAAAACCTTAGGGTGAAATATAAACAAATTTTTGCCCAGTAAATTTGAAAATAGTTAACTTATTATCTGTACATTTAGCTACTTCCACTTGGGCAATGTTGGATTGATGGTTGAGCAAATTACACTTTTGAGATTAATTATCATCTGAGATAATTAGCTATTGAAAGGGATCAAATGATGTACGTAGTTAAATAATCCAAATTATTTTTCCATTAACTTCTTGTGAAACAACTAAACACTGTATTCCCATGTTCTCTTTTCCCTACATAAATGGGAACCACATCTAATGGCTTAACTCAAAATTAACTTTATTTTTTGATGAAGGTCCTTTACATGTTTTTTTTTTTCCTTTATTGTAACACATAATAACCCTCATTAAAGGAGCTTGGGAACTCACAGGTGATTCTAGTTATGATGTTATTTTTCAGTGTAAGGATCATTACAGTATATACTGTCATATTGTTTCAGAATCTCAAAGAGCTGTATATTGAGAACAACTCTCTGGAGTACTTGCCAGTAGCCTTGGGGTCAATGCCTAACCTGGAAATTCTTGATTGCCGCCACAATCTGCTTAAGCAACTTCCACATTCCATCTGCCAAGCACAAGGTGAAGAAGCTTAGTAGGTCCACAGCCTAACAGAGTTTGAGGCCAGCAATTTCCATGATGAAGGCTTCTTTGCTTTAGTGGTTAGAGAGGTTGGATGTTCTTGCAGGGCTCATCTGTGATGTGGGGAAGGTCAGGTGCCTGACTAGTACAGCTAAGAGCCTCACAAAGGCAGATTATTTATGGGGAATTGAAAATAAGAGTAAATGGCAACTACTAGGAAAATTAGCATTCACCCGTGGAGTCACTATACTATTGACCATAATTTACTGGGCATGTGCCCCATGCCGGAATTGGGAGTTGCGGTGCCACGGTAAATTCACATTAGGTCACTCCGTCACTTGAAGAAAAGGAAAAGTGTTGAATCAGAGCGGTGATATCAGCAAGGGGCGGGAGCTTTTGGAGCTACATGATTGACATGAAAAGTCATATGATTCACATGTAAACACTCAAACACTTTCCACTGGGCTAACCCATGATTTGTATATCCATTAATCCATTCCTTTATTTAATAAGCTTTTGCTGAGCTCCTTCTGGGGCCAGATTTTTTTAAAAAATTTCTCTACAGTGTGCTGAATTTTTGGGTTTATAGATATGTTTCCAAACTATGACTATTCTTCTTTAATGAAAGGAGGGTGAAGAAATATGAGTGGGAGCTCTTACCTACCCACAAGATATTGAAAGATTAGGGGCCAGGGGTGGGTATGCAGTACTCCGTAGTAATGCTCCTGACCACACACTGCTATCCTGTCCTTTGTCCAGGAGGAATGAAGTGTTCTCAGAGTATTTTGGTGTTTCCTATGTTCCTGTCTCTCACTCTTGATTACACTAGCTCCAACAACTTGGACTTGTTTTAAAGAAGAGAACCTGGGTTTGCTTCATGGGATCTGATGTCCCTTGTGACATGGCACAATAGGAAACAACCATTTCTAAGTGACTGGACTAGAGAATTCACGTTTTAATATTGCCTCCTTTTTAAAGACAAATCCATCATTTAAACAAATTGTTTCAGCTTTGAAAGAATTACTGCTGGAGGACAACTTGCTCACCCAACTTCCGGATGATTTAGATGGTCTGGTGAATCTGAAGGCTTTGACACTGATGGGCAATCCCATGGAAGAACCCCCAATAGAAGTGTGCACTGAAGGCAAAGAGGCTATATTCAAATACCTTAAGGAGAAAAGAGAGATGAAAGTATTAGCAACAAAGGTAAAATCAGCAAAACTTCTGGATTATGTATACGTAGTTGCTTTGGAGAGGGGTTCGTGTTACATGTATTACAGATTATCTAATGAGGCTGCTCTTGGCACATCTATACCTTGTCCTCAAGGGTAGAGACTCATTTCCTTACCCAGGGCTACAAGGGAATTTTGAACATCATCCTAGCATTTTTGTCTTTTATGTTCCTTATGTCTTTGTCAGGTAAGAAGCCAACAATCTGGCAAAAGAACTGAAATTCCAAATCCTAAAATGACCTAAAATCCTTAGGCTATTCACTGGAGTGAACAGCTGGTATTAACAAAGTCAGTCAGATATGTCTGAAAAATCAGAAATGAAAACATCCTGGAGCAGAGGTCTTGAGACCAGAGTCCAGCTCTCCCACTAACTAGGATCAAAGAGCTAAGAGCCCTGTCTCTCTCCTACTTGCCTACCAAGCTCTGGAGACATAGGGTACCCCAGACAGACCAGGACTGTGTCCACTTCAGTCAGCATTCAGGATTCTCTGTTCACCCATCCAAGCCCTCTCCTTCTCACGTCCCTGCTTCCACACCTGCTCCCTTAAAGCACAGCTTCCGCTCCGCAGCGGGCTGATGCTGCCACAACACAGGCGGGTGGATCGGCCTTCCTCTGCTGAAGCTGACAGGTTCCATTTCCCCTGAAATTAAACTCGAGTAATATAACCTACCAAAAAACACATGATTTTAATAAATCAAAGCAATGCCTGAGCTGCAACATAAAGGGAAAAGTGATTTATATTTTAAAAATTATGAAAATATTTATTTTAAATACACACACATACACTCAGGAATGACAACACTGGAAGAATAAAAATAACACTTTTTTTTCCCTAAAAGCAGTTTTGGAAAACCATATGCCTTCCTGTACATTTTTAAATTGGTATTTAAATTTTTTGCTACTGGGTTTAAATTATTGCAAAAGATATACTTTCCAGTGAGTTTTAAATATTGATATTTTCAAACGGAGCTCTTAAATCAACATTTTAAGTGTATCCAATGGAATGTAAATGTCATTTTGATTTGATATGTCAGTCAACACCAATTTACAAAGTACTTGAACAAGCTCTTTGAACATGTATTTTCATTCCATTTTCCCCTCAGAATTGATCTTAATGTTGTGTGTGTGTGTGTTCATCTTAAGGTTTGGCTTAAAATAAAATATACATTTTATTAGTCATATTATTTTAAGTCATTTGTATATCGCCTTTCAAACTTCTAGGCAAAAAAATATATTTTATGTAAATTAAAATTTAAAATTAAATTTTTTGTGTGACCATAATGTTTTTAGTGTTCTGGATTATTATATTTTATTAGTCATATTATAATTGTTAGTAGTATAAAATTGACCAAAACAATATAACATCTCTCACGTATTTTGATGTTCAAGTATTTGACCTATAGGATTTTTGTGAAGTGCAGATACAAATGAGAGAAACGTTCCCACATAGTTTATGTATGCTCACATGAGGGTACATAAGGATTACTTATTGCTAGAATGAGACAGGGCTTGGCGTCAGTTCTGCGTCTGTTTTTCATTTTATAGATGAAGTGCTGAGAAACCTTGTTCACATAAATAAGTTGACAAGAAAGGAAGAAGTGGTTTTTGCCTACATTCTGTTTTAAATGGCAATGCATTACACATATCCTGGACTTTTCCCAGATTTATACTCCCCAAAACCAGATAACAGGCTCTTAGCAGACAAATCAACGGGTCTACCTTCAATTTCCTTGAAGGCAAAGGGATTGGTTATCCTGTCCTTAGCACCAACATTAATAATACTATTTTGAATTGTCCCTCTTTTGGGAGTCCAGGGCAACACCCCCTAGTCAGATGTAGGTGGATGAGTGGGGTGCCAGAGGGACAGCTGTGAACAGAGAGGTGGGAGTAGAGATCAGCAGCTGTGTTCCTAGGCAGGTACCTTTTAGGAAAGGGCACATATGGAAGTTGACGTTTGGGAATGGATTGCTTCCAAATGATGTGAGCCCGCACACGCACTCTTAGGAAGTCTTGGTGGACCAGGGTGCATGCCACACAATTGAAGACTACTAAACCTTCAAACAAAAAGCCCTGTAAATGTTCGGAATGCCTCTAGAGGGCAATACTGTTCCCTTGAACAATCACCACCCTAACTGATGTGCTGCTTTCACTCCCTATCTCATCTTTCCCATTTTTACTGTACTTGAGTCACAAACAGGGTCCTTGGCCGTTTCCAACATCCAAGCATGCCCCTGCCTCAGGGTCTCACCTCAGGATCCTCCTGCCTGGAGACACTTCCCCCTGATTCGGACAATACTCTGTCCTCATTTAGTTGAGTCTCTGCTCACATATCCTCATACCTGCCCTTAATCCACCTTATATAAAATAGCATACCCCCACTGTACTCATTCATTCACTCATTCAACAAATATTTATTGAGCTTCCTCTATGTGCCAGGCACTGTTCTAGGCACTGGAAATATACCATGGAACAAACACAAATATTGCTGTCCTCATATTGCTTGAAGCCTAGTGTCATGGGAATAAAAACACTAAATATAAAACATTAAGTTATATACTGAGTTAGAAAGTATAAAGTGGTATTGGAAAAAAGTTCAAGCTGAGGGGAGCTGAGATTGCCAGACGTTGTGTGGTTATGTGTTGTGGGGTTTTAATTTATTTTTTAAAGATTTTATTTATTTATTTTTAGAGAGAGAGAAAGGGAGGAAGAAAGAGAGGCAGAGAAACATGGATGTGTAAGAGAAACTTTGATCAGTTGCCCCTCTCGGGCCCCCAACTGGGGACCTGACCCACAACCCAAGCATGTGCCCTGACTGAGAACTGAACTAGCAACATCTTGGTTCACAGGCCAGCACCCAACCCAGTTAGCCACACCAGCCAGGGCATAGGATTTTAATTTAAATGGGTAGTCAAGGTAGGCCTCATTGGAAAAATGACTGCCTTAGTTAGCTCAGGCTATCACAACAACAGACTGTAGACTGAGTGGCTTAAACGACAGAAATGAATTTTCTTGTAGTTCTGTGTGCTAGAGGCTCAAAGAGTCTTACTACTAAAGAAGGGATGTTCCTGAGTAGGTGGGAGGGAGTAGGATCAAGTGAGGGGTAGGGGAGGGCTGGCTGTAATGGGCAGGGGCACAGGAAGACCAGTCACAAGATGAAGGCAGGGTAGGGGCACTCCTGATTCCCCTTCCTTGCACTGCCATCTCCAGGGCATTTAACACATTCACACGTTTGTAGTTTTATTTTCTCTCTCCCTCCCTGGAATGTGAGCTCCACAAAGTTGGTGACATGGGTATTTTACTGCTGTTTGCCCAAGGTTTAGAATAGTGCTTAGTGCATAAAAGCACTAAGAACTTTTTTAAAAATTCATGGATGACTGGTCAATTGAGAAAGAGAGAAAATAAGGTTTAGAGTTCTAATCACATTCCATTTTCCACATCTTTAAGACCACATGTCAGAACAAAGGGATGTAACCTTCCCCAGTTTGTAGTGATACCCGCTGATGCTGTTTGGGCTTGTCTTGTTTTCAGATTCAGACATGGTGGCGTGGAATGATGGTACGGAAAGGATTGGGGAGATTTGAAGAACTGTTAAAATTACGAAAGAAAGGAAAGAATTCTCCAAAAGATAAGAAAGGAAAGAAGGATCCAAAAGGAAAACCTGTAAAGGAAAAGAAGAAATAATTTTGTGTATTAATGACGAGGTAATGAACCCTGATGGATTAAGGAGGCAAAAATATATAGGAAGTAGATGCCTTGCACACTAAAATTATTCACAGAATTATGGCCATGTGTAAAAAAAAGAAACTTACTTTTACTGAAATATTTGTGATAAAATGATGGGAAGCCTGGGAATTGCTTCCTGATAATATCAGGGAGAAGTAAAAGTGGGAGATCCAAGTAAAACCAGATTGGCCATAAACAGATAATTGCAGATGCATCTGGCAGGCAATGTCGAGGTTTGTTAAGTATTCTGTGTACTTTTAAAAACTTTTAATTTTGAAATAATTACATATTCATGGGAAATTCCAAAGAAACGTGCAGAGAGGCCCATGGACCCTTTACCCTGCCTCAGTGCCAACATCTTGCATAACTATAACACAGGAATAAGATCAGAAAATCTGCATGGTGCCGACAAGAGGACTTACTCAGATTCCTCCAGTTACACACACACTCACTTACGTGTGCGTGTAGGTCAGTGCAGTGGTGTCATATGCAGCTTCATGCAGACACCACCGCAATCAGAATACGGAATGGTTCCATCACCACAGGTCTTCACTGTGGTTTAGTTTTGGTTTAGTTTTTGTTTTTGTTTTTTAGGTACATCTACCACCTATTCCTCTCTCAGTCCTTAAGCCATTCTCTGTCTCTGTAATTCTGTTATTTCAAAAATATTATCTAAACAGAATCATATCTGTGACCTTGGAAATCAGCTTACTGACATCCACCATGGTCAAAGCGAATGCTGCTTCTGTGATCTCGGTCAAAGCATTCCAGTTCTTCCTCCAGGGAAGGCGGGAGGATCCATCTTTTCATTCCTATTTCAGTGATCTCTGGAAGTCTGGTCACGGCGCACAACAAGTGCCTAAACCAGCGTCCACAATCTCGAAAAGTTGATGGCCGGAGGCTGATATCCAGCTCGGTTAATTCTTTGAGGAGCCACACGTGTTGGCAGAAGACAGCCCATCCTGCATCACACACGCTGTCATTATAGCTTAGGTCGAGCTT
Organism: Tonatia bakeri; assembly: GCA_004024845.1. NCBI lineage: Eukaryota > Metazoa > Chordata > Mammalia > Chiroptera > Phyllostomidae > Tonatia > Tonatia bakeri. Next base: position 416,324 of record PVIA01000277.1, on the reverse strand, counting down.
CTGCAGCCTGGCCAGGTGACCTGTCTGCATTAGCGATGCTGAAAGACAAAATCACTATAAATGCTAAAACACAGGAATACTTTCTCTCCTGGTTGTTTCCCGATTTCAATAACACAACACAGTAGCTCCAAGATTCATAATGGCAAGATCGGTAATTAGCAATGATTTGTTATTAGCTAGCAGCTTTATTTAGGGCATCTGCAATTACTTTTGTAACAGAATTCCTCTATAGGCAGCCCATGCACAACTTGAAAAATGGATTTTTTCCCCTTACTAAATCCCAACATAAAGAATATTTTTTTTGTCAAGTTCCTGCTCTTTACTCCCCTGGGGACCCAGCTCTTCTTACAGACTTTCTCTAATTAAATGTGAGAAACAATGGTTCATCCGCTTCAACTGAGAACCATTAGTAAACAGTCTTGCTGTTTAATACTGTTTAATTGTCCATTGATCATTCATTTGGTCGTTCTTTATTCACCATTCTCAATTCATTTAATTGAACACATTCCCTGTATAAAACTTACCTGGATAATTTCTAATCCAACTGAGAGACCTCTAATACTCAATTTTCCCTTAGAATAGCACGTATCACAGTATTACCTACAATGACACTTAATAAATGATCGTTAATGATGAAGCTAAGAGAACAGCTCTCACCAAGGTAAACAGTATGTGCTTTCATTTTCCGTTAAAAGTCGAAATTATAGAGATGAGAGGAGTAGTGTGAAGTCTCGGAGTTGCAAGGGACCTCGGAGGTCTCCTCACTCAAGCTTCAGATTCATGATCGGAGAAGAACCCCTTTCACAGCTTCTCTAGGGTGTGACCAGCCTGATTCTGCCTGAAGCACCCGGTTAGGTTGCCTCACAGAGGGAAGCAGCTCTCAGCAGGAGGATGCCCTTCCTCTGGGCCCCACCTGCCCTCTGGCAGCTCGCCCCCCTTCATTCACTTCAGCCTGCCCGAACCCTCAGCTCCTCGCCGTGCTAGCCCTGCAGTGCTGGACAGTCAGGTGCCCTCACATTTCCCCCCTTTAGCACTAAACATGCCCTGTTATTCCACTCATTTCTTACACATCATGGCTGCCTGACCAAGCAGGATGCTCCATTCCCATTACTTTCATTTGTGGCAAGTTTGATTCCACAGTGCACTTCACGGTTTAGCAGTATGTACACTCGATGGTGGCACTCAGTCCCTAGATGCCCGTGTCCATGTGTTTCTTCCTTTCTGTCGTTAAGCAACGTCACTCACCACATTCCCAAGACCTAAGTAAGTGTGAAAGACAATGTACATGCTTTCTGTCTTTAAAAAATCTTCTATTATGGAAAATTTTGAAACATACTAAAAGTTGACAGATTAGGAGTGTGAACCCCCAAGGCCCTATCACTCAGCCTCAACAGTTCATTACACCAATCTAGCCTCAGCTGGTCCCCTCCTCTCTCCTTTGTTTGTTTGTGTGGTTTTTTTTAGCATTTTCAAGCAAATCCTAGGCATCATTTCACCTTTCCTATATTGTTGAAATGTTCCAATCATGTGAGTGCTCTATTTATTATATTTTAGTATTTTATATTATTTATATATTTTTAAATCTGAGTAATTAGATCATAGACAATGGAAATATGTTTTTTCATAGTTTACTATATGAAAAAAATAATGCTATTATTTATAAGAGAAAAAACATAAGATACTAGTGACTAAAAAATCTTAAAGAATGTTTCTGCTAGAAATAATAAAAGCAATATAAAGGTGACAATGATGAAAACCACGCATAATAGTATATATTACTGGGTAAAAATTGAAAGGAAAAAATTCCCTTGACAAAATGTAAAAGGATAAATTTGATCTGAGAAAAAATACTGGTAGTAAAATTTTAAAAAACACGTAATGGCTGAGCTATGATTAATAAAATTTGATGCAGACAAAAAAATTGAAGAAGCAAATTTTAATTACAGGCTTTAAATGAAATAACTTATATACATGTAATAGTGTCCAATTCAAGCACAAAAATAAAGAATGAAATCAAAAGCTGATTCTTTGAGAAGGTATTAACATTAACTAACTTTCATGGTTGCCAGAATTCTACAGTGGCCCCAAGACTTACACTCCACTCACCCAGGGCAGCGAATATAATGGATTTCACTCCCATGATTAGGTTATGCTATACGGCACAGGTGATTTTAAAAAATGCAGATTATCCAGGTGGGTTTAATTTAATGGCATGAGCCCTTTAAAAGCAAAGACATTTCTCCAGCTGGTAGCAGAAGAGAAAGGAAGTCACAGAAAAGGTCAGAAAGATTTGAAGTGTGAGAAGCACTGACACCCTGTTGCTTCTTTAAGATCAGGGGCCATGTATTGAGGAATGGCCCCCTGTAGCTGAGAGCTAGCAAGAAAACGGACACCTTAGTCCTGCAGCTCCAAGGAACTGAATTCTGCCAACAATAAGAATGATCTTGAGAGTGGATTCATCCCCAGCCTTCAGGTGAGAGCTCAGCCTGCCTGACACCTTGATTTCAGCTTTGTGACACTCTAAATGGAAAACTCAGACAAGTTGTGCCCACCTTCTAACCTACAGAATTGTGAGCAAATAAATGAATATTGTTTTAAACCACAAATTAGTTTGTTACACTGCAACACAAAACTAATACACCTTTAGTCAGATTAGGCAGGAAAAAAGAAATGTGAAAACACAAATGACCGATATCGGGAATGTGAGAGGGGGTATCACTACAGACATTAAAAGTGCGATAAGAGAACAATTTCATTTCCATAAATTCAACAAGCTTGATGAAATGGGCCGATTCTTTGAAAGGCATGAGTCACCAAAATTCAAGCAAGAAGAGATAAATAGTCCTGTATCTATTTTTAAAACATCTTTTATCCTCACCCGAGGACATTTTTTCATTGTTATAAGAGAGAGAGGAAGGGAGAGACAGAAGTGAGAGGGAAACATCGACTGGTTGCGCTCTCCTACATGCCCTGACAGGGAATCGAACCCAGAACCTTTTGGTTTACAGGACGACACTCTAACCAACTGAGCCACACTGGCCAGGGCTCTATTTTTTAAATTACATTTAAAACTACATTACATTTAAATTACATTTAATTTAAAGCTTCTCACAAAGAAAACTACAAGTTTAGACAGGTTCAATGGAAAGTTCTGTGAAATAGTTAAGGAAGAAAATAATACCAATTCTACATAATGTTTCAGGGAGATAAAAGAGGCAGGAACACTTGCCAACTCATTTTATGAGGCATCATCACCCTGATACCAAAGACACACAAAGACATTACAAGGCCATTATCTCTCATGAACACAGCCACATCCTCAACAAATATATAAAAAAAGATAATACATCACAGCCAAGTGGGGCTTGTACTAGAAACATAAGGCTGATTTAACATTTGAAAAGTAATTATTTTTATTCACCCTAATAAACTAAAGAAAAAAAAATGCTCATCTTAATAGATACAGAAAAGGCACTTAAGAAGATTTCCCTTTTTAAACATTTTTTAGATTTTATTTATTTTTAGAGAGGGGGGAAGAGAGGGAGAAAGAGGGAAGAGAAACACTAATGTGAGTGAGAAACATCAATTGGTTGCCTCTTGCATGCACCCCAAATGGGGACCGAACCTCCACCCAGGCTTGTGCCCTGAAAGGAAAGTGAACCGGGGACCTTTCACTTTGCGGGACAATGTCCAACAACTGAGCCACACTGGTCAGGGAAAGATTTATCTTTAACTCATTGTAAGAACTCTTGCTAGATTAGTATTCCTTTACCTGATAAGGGCGCACCTATTTAAAAACCTATAGCTAACAACACACCTAGTGGTGAAAGACTAAATCCTTTCCCCTGATATTGGGAACAAAGCAAAATGTCTGCTCTCATTACATTCAACATCTACTGGAAATGCGAGCCCATTAAACAATCAGGAAAAAGGATCGAATGATATACAGCCTGGAGAAGAGGAGGCAAAACTGTTTCTAATTATAGAAGACATGTAGAAAATATCCTGCAGTATCTACAAAAAAAAAAAAAAACAAAACTATAATACATGAGTTTAGCAAGGCTGCAGTAGAAAATGTCAGTATACAAAAATCAATTGCATACCTACATATATACTATGCCAATGACCAACTGGGAATCAAAATTCTAAAATAGTACCTTTTGTAATAGTGCCTTTATTAAAAAATAAAATACTCAGATATAAATTTAACAAAATAGGTACAAAATCTATGTGGTAGAAACTGCAAAACATCCATGAAAGAAATCAAAAAGGACCTAAATAAAAAGAAGGTTACACTGTGTTCATAGGTTGGAATAGCAGCAGGATTTTTTGTAGACACTGACAAGCTGATTCTAAAATTTATATGGAAATGTCAAAGAACTAAAGTAACCAAAACAGTTTTACAAAAGAACAAAGTCAGAATACTCCTGTTACCTATATAGGGGTATTACTATAAAGTCTTACTATAAAGCTTCAGTAACCAAGACACCGTGGTATCAGCAAAACAGTAGTTATATAGATCAGTGGAAGAGACTAGACAGACCAGAAATAGACCCTCACAAATATGGCCAATTGATTTTTAACAAAAATGCAAAGGCAAGTCAATGAATAAAAGAGAGTCTTTTCAACTAATGTTGCTTGAATAATTGAGCAATCATATGCAAAAAACAACTTTGGTCCATATCTTACACCTTGTACAAAAATAACTCTAAGTGAATAACAAGTCAAAATGTAAATAAAAACTTGTAGAATATAGAAAAATTCATTGAGAACTTGTGTTTTGCAAAAAGCTCTAAGATGCAACACAGAAAGCTCTATTTATCAAATTAACAACTTGACAAATAGTCTTCAACAAAACTGAAAGTTTTACTCTGCAAGATACTGTTAAGAGAATGAGAAGACATGCTATAGAATCGGAGAAAACATTTGCAAAGTACAGATCTGATAAAGGTCGTGTAAATCTAAAGAAGTCATCAATCCAGTTTCTAAACTTAGGCAAAAGATTAGGACAGATATTTGACCAAGGAATACATACAACTGACAAGTAACTACATTTAAAAAATGCTCATCATCATTAGTTATTAGGGAAATGCAAATTAAAGTCCTAATTCTTTGTCCTCATCTTCCAATGACAATGTTTTACCATAGAATTTGTTTTGAAAACAAATTTGCCCCAACTAGATTGAAATATCAGAAAACAACATAAGCATAACACAAATTTTTTGTTTGCTTATGTGTAATTTGTCCACAGGAAACATTAAGTGAACACACAAAACTGTATGCAGCTGTGCCAAGCCAGGCATAGGAGTAAACAAAATCCCCACACCTACACCCACACACATCTCACAAGGACAATGAGCCTCACCCACCCACATCCGGGTTCAAACTTTCCATCTGACAGTCAGATAATCCACCCCTTAAAATAACTCACAAGCTACAACCCAGCACTGCACAGCCCTGAGCCTTTGCCTCTTCCATTTCCCCCTGCCTCCCTGCCAGTTTTGCCTTGTTCTTCTCTGTCCTCTTTTTCTCCCTCTTTCCCTGTCTCTCTTTGTTCTTTTCCTCTAGCGTCTGTTGGGTGTGGGGCAGAGAGGTAAGCCAGTGAGAGTGCCCACTCCCACAAACCTTAATCCTCTTCCAAGATAAAATGCCCCATTTGCGGTAGTAGTTATGTATTTTTTAGCCACTTTACACAGATAAGCCTTACTACCATTTGTATTAGTGGCCTGTTTTTAAAAATGTGTCACTGATGGAGTTTCTGAGTCTTGTGCTTCTAATTATAAGCCCTGGGGTTACTATCTCGTGATTTTTGCACAGTGCGTGACTTTTTAGACACACATGTCATGTTAGAGCAGAACTGACTGTATGTGCACAGAGGACACAGGTCCAACTAACTAGCTGAGGTGCTTGCTCTGGACCCTTTTTCTGGAGTGGTGCTCACTGCTTCAGAGACTGGCTGAATAGTGGCCGGTAGGTACTGTGTGGAGATGAGGGTAGATGGGAGGCAGATGTACTCTCTAATTCACTGTTTCCCAATGGAAGGTGGGTGTGTAGAGGGGCTTTCAGAGGATATTTGTTTAAGTATTGCAGAGCCTGGAATCCCACAGTGCAAAAGTTGCTCCTTACTCAATTCTCTTTCCATCTTTCTAAACTGACCTGGAGAAAGTGTCGGACTGGTGCTACAGAGTGCCTTTAATCCCTTCTCTTTTTCTAACAGAGTGAAGGAGCCTCTACTCAAAGCCCTCAGCTGGCAACCGTCTAACAATGTCTACCTATGAGTTATGATGATCAGTTTCCTGTTTAAATAGAAGCATTTAAGTTAAAGAGTCAATATAAAGAAAAAATTAAGTCATAACGCAGGTACCATATGGATAGGGCAGAATTTGTAGAGGTGGAATGCAGAAGGCTGAAGTTGGGTTAACACTGAGTTGGTAACAAAACACCAGAGGCTCTCATGTATGGGGAGGGATGGAGCTACCTGCCTGGCAGGAACCTACTGGTTCATCTACGTCTATCTCCTTTTATGAAACATCCTCCACTGTCTTTCTGGTTTTAGAATTGCCCTCCATTGTTTTAATGGGATCTCTCCTCAGCAGGTGTCAGGAGAAGGGAAGCTGCAAAGAGGGCCCCAGCCTCTCTGCCTGCTCTACCTGCCTGCTTCTGGGCTTGCTGGGCAGGCACACTGGGCTCTGCAGGCCAGAGCTGCTCTGGAACCTATAGATACACACCCAGGAGAGCCATGTCCTCCGTCACCAAGGAACAGCTGCTCAGCCTCAGCACTTGAAGGGACGGTGAAAGCTTTAGTGTTTCCAGAAGCAGCTTCAGGTTGCCACCAACACACTTATTCCAAGAAAGGCTGAGTACTTCCAGAGCGGGGAGGTGAATGGAGGCTTCAGCTGAAATGAGAGCAGTTAGATTAGCAATCATTTAGGCTTCCTTAGAGGCCATGAGCCTTGAATCTGAGGAACAAAGGCTAAGCAACACATCAACATAACTGGCATTCCAAAAGTTGTAGAGATAGTTCTCTCCTGCCTGATATTCATGGCCTCGGTTTATGTTATCTATTTTTGTTTGGGAGAAATGTTGGAAACTGTGGAAAAGTAAAACTCGATTAAATGGAATTCACTATCACCTGAGATTTCTTTCCTTCCCTTCACATTTAAGAAGAAGAAAGAGGCAAGGAGTTTGGGCAGCTAGTCAAGATTTCCAGCAGGAGCTCTGCTTGGACGGAGTCCACTGCGCAGGCACCACTGAAAGGCGGAGCCAAGGCTAGACCTCCCTCGGACCCCGAACCTCGGAGGGTGTCTGTGCTTGCTGAGCTGTGGCTACAAAGACAAGGGAGGGAAGTACTATATTTTGAAAGATTTTTAAAGGAAATAAAAAGAATTTTCTGTTTAATTCTTAGTTTCCCCCAACATTAAAATTGACCAGAGCAACTGATTCACAAGGCAAGGAGTAAATTACATTTTAAAGTTCTTTCTTTCTGCCTTCTTTCTAAAAAAGTAAAATATGTTCAAGGAGAAATATATTCTTTTATAATATCTAGTAAGAAAATCCTTCTGATTCATATGGTACAGAGACCTCTCAGTAAAAAATGGAACTTTGTCTTTTAAAGTGATGTAGAGAAGTATGTATTACTTGATCTTAATTTATATTGAAGTTTGCATGATAGATTTATGTTAGATGAGATAGTTTAGTATAATATCTACTTGGTTGTGATCCACTGGTTCTGCAGCTATAATTGGAAAGAGCTGTGTCTTCCACAGAAGACACAGAATTAACAACAAAATTCAACATTTTCCAACTAGGAAGAATATTTATACACCATGTTGTCTCCAAATTTATTTTTTGTGGAGCTTTTCTAACCGAACGTTGCTCTGAGCAGTGGAATATGGTGTGCGGGGGTGTACACAGGCTTACCTAACCATTTGACCCCTTTGAGAAGTTAGTCTGTCTATCTACTTACTCAATAGGTAAAAATATCTAAAATACGCTGTGGGTATGCAGTGAAGAATAAATCTAATCCTTGCCCTCAAGGTTATAATCTGGGAGAACTGCAGACATTAAAAAAAAAACACAAATGAATACATAATGATTAATTCTGTTAAAGGCTATAAGGAAGATACAGGGGCTTCTCATGTAGAGAGGGAGGGGCTGTCTTAAAAGGGAATATTTATGAAACATGAAGTCCGAGCTCCCCAGGGAAGAATGGGGGTTGGGAATTCCAGGAAACAGGAAGGCCTAGAGGCAGGAGAGAGCCCGGTGTTGTGGAGGAACCGAAAGAAGCCAACTGAGGCCGGGTTTGGGGAACAAGAGGGAGAATGGCAGAGAGGTACTGGGACCAGGTCATGCGGGTCTCTTAGACCCCACGAAGGAATTTGGATTTTACTAGAGGTGTTATAGACAGTACTGGGCAAGGATAAGATCCATTTTTTACCTGGTAGTGATAAGATCCAATTTATTTTTTGAATAAAATTTACAGACTCTCTCTCCATAGTAACATTAACAACTAACATTTATTGAGCATTTACTATGTGCCAGGTGCCTTTCTATGAACTTTACATGTATTAACCCATTTAATTCTTACAATCCTACAAGATAGGATACTGTTATTTCATTTTGCATTTTACAGACAAAGAAACCAAAGCACAGAGATGTTCAGTACCTCGGGTCACGAGAGCCAGAGCCAGGATTTGATTTTAGGCAGTCTGATTCCAGGGGCCAGAAAATATACCCTATACCTCCCACAAAATAATTGCGATCAATTTTAGGGAATTCACACAGACCCCTACCCCAAGCATAACAATAGACTGACCATCTGACCGGGGTGGGAGCTCCAGATCTGAAAGGCACATACATGCTGTTTCTCCTCATCTGGACACAGGGCCAATGATGTGAGCAATGCTTGGAGTGGTACATGGCAAGGACCAAGTCTATGGGAGCTGAATGAAATATTGGGCTGAAAGTGGGGGCAAGAGTATCCTAAACACATAGTTGTTAGAATTTTGGGTAAATTATAAATATGCATTTATTTCCAGTAACAGATATTAATAAATAGTTACTTATTAGTAGAACACATTTATTTCATTTATAATAGCCTTTGTCTGGTCCATAGTACAATTCGTATTTAAGGACATGCCAACTGACATAACAGTTGGAAGTTTGGAGAGGAGGACTTTATTTTTCCTCCTGTTCTGGGAAGCACCAGAAGCCAACCTCTAGTCTCTTGCGTGCGTGTGTGCAAGAAAGAGTGGACCGACCAGGCCCGAGACTCCTCTCCCTAGGAAGTCCTGCTTGCAAGCCTGGCCCTCAGCTGGCTTCTGGCGGCTTAATTTGGAAGTGTTCCCACCATTCCCTGACTGATAAGGGTGGCTTGTGGTACCACAAGTGTTTGTGAACAAATAATACGATTTAGGCAGGACACCAGCTCTGCTCCTGTGAGTCTGGAATTTCAGTGTGTGTCGGGTAGAGGGTGCCTGGCTGACCAACCCCCACTCAAACCCTGGACTTGAGGCAGGAGAGCCGCCCCAGGAGACAGTTCACATGGCCGTCACAATGCATGGGAGGAAAGGAGTGTGTGCTGTGTGACTCCGCTGGCAGCAGACTTCTGGCAGCTTGTGCTTGGCTTGCCCAGATCTCGCCCCACACACCTTTCCCTCTGCTGATTTTGCTTTATATCCTTTCATCGAAATAAATCTCAACATGTGCACGACCATGTGCTGAGGCCTGTGAAATCTCTGAGCCAGCTACTGGGGACTCCCACCGGGCACCATGTGCCCAAACTGCTGGATGAATGAGTGGTGCGGCTGGGAGAATACTACCAAATCCCTTTGCCTCAAAATGTCTCCCTCTACTTGCTGGTGACATTCCTGCCCTTGAAGAGGCAGAAATCTCAGATTCATTAGACCCTTGATGGAGGCTGGGCTGTGTCCATGACCTTTAGGCCTGCCCAGGGTCCTGAGAGAGCACAGCGAATCCTGTTGGAAGTGGATGCTAGACAGTCTGCTAGGCCCACAGGCTGCTAATTGCCTCCCTTTTCCCATCAGACAACAATCCCAATTTATATTGGTGCCTCACTGAAATTACAAGTTACTGTGGGCATGGACCTCCAGAGTTAGTTATATACACTTTGAATTTACATGTTAAATGTACGAATGTCAAAGTTATTCATGTGCCCTTCAGAGTGTCACTTTTAAGAAAGCATATTTTCTGAAAAGAAGACAAAATAGCACTTTATACCTTTGCCTATGGCTGAGTCTTGAAATAAAGAAGTTCACCTGTAGGGAAAGACCGCCCTCCCCCCAACAGCCAGGTGTTACTATGCCACGATTCCTGGGGAATTTTCTTACCAAGGGCGGTGAAAGTGTCCCTTTCCAAAGCACAGTTGCTGATTAGTAATGACTTCAATGCTGGTAAAAACCGGAGCCTGCTGAGTAAGTTTTCAGAAGAGCTTCCCATCTTTTTGTTGGCGGATAAGTCCAATTCTTGAAGGTGCGAGAGTAAAGGGATAACCTGGGCTGTTCAAATGGCAACCAGGACATGTTTTAGGCACCGTCTCACCAAGAGTCCCTGGGAGTTTGGTTCCCACAGTCTCCTTGATGGGCAAGCCCTGCCCTCCCCTACGCCACCCGTTCACTGCCCTTCCCAGCATGCAGCCTGGACTCTGCCACTTCTAGAGCTCTTTCTGGAGACTCCAGAGACAGAGAACCAGCTCTAATCCCGGCTCTGCTACCAAAGACGTGTGTGATTTTGGACAATTTACTTAACATGTCCGAACTCCAGTTTTCTCAATAACAATATAGCAATTCTACTTCACAGGGTCATTGGGAAGATTAAACAACTTGGTACATCTAAAGTGCTCAGTAGAGTGCCTGGCACACATCAACTGCTCAATTAATGTTCACCATTATCATTCTTTTCTCAGAGTGTAAGCACTAGGAAAGCAATGACATCAAGCGGTCTGAACAGATGTCTGTTGGTAACAGCCCAGGATTGGGCCCTGAGGGCCCTGGAGATGTGAAAATGTGGCATCCGGGATCTCTGTGGAGCTGCCTCACCTCAGAGCCTTCCAGACCACCTATGCCCTGGTCACATTGACCTCTTGGTCACCGTCACATCACCCTAATTTACTTCCCTCACAGCATCCCCATTATGTGATGTGTGTGTGTGTGTGTGTGTGTGTGTGTGTGTGTGTGTGTTCTGTCTTCCCTCACTGAAGGTGAGTTCTGTGTATGGGAGCTGCTCCATCCCCAGAGTGTGCATCAGAATCCGGGGCACCAGAGGTACAAACCCAACAAGTAAATACAGAATTCTAAATTATATAACGAGGAAGGAGGGCAGTAGAAAGGTGAAGAGAAGGCAAGCACCTGTGATCCCAGCAGATGTAATAATTACCCCCCCACTTTGAACCTGCACAGCACTTTGTGGTTCACTATGTAATTTGGATATTCATTGGTTTATTACTGCCCCTACCAGACAGAATTTCCTTGACCATGAATTTTTCTAAGCCCACAACACTGTTGTTGGCTAAACGATCTACAAGTCTATTCCTTTGGAGCTGTCTAGAATGACAGATAAATGAATGGTTAATTTATAAAAAAAGAACGCAGCCCTAGCCAGGTGGCTCAGTTGGTTAGAGCATTGTCCCCACACACCAGGGTTGTAGGTTTGGTCCCCGGTCAGAGCAAGACACAAGAATCAACCAATGAGTGAATGTGTAGATAAGTGAAACAACAAATTAATGTTTCTGTCTCTCTCTTTCAATTATTTAACATCATAAAGACTTATGTATTTAGTACATAATACATCAACAAATGAATTTTATTTCCATTTTCTCAAAATTAAGCAGAAGGAAAACAATGCAATTCACTACAGCTTTCAAATAATCAGCTTTCCAGGGCCATTCGCCCGTGTTGGTGGCTGTGCATCTAGATGAGAGAGGCAAACCCCTCTGTTACATTAGCGGTAACAGCTGGGCTCCTCTAGCAGTTTAATCTTCCCCTGAGCAACAACATGAGTTGTGATCTACATGCTCTTCAGGTGTACCCAGGGAAATGTGTTACCTGAAATCTGATGGACTGGTAACTTGGGAGTGTCTGTCCCAGGTATGATGCTCGTAAGTAGAGGGGATGGTTATACCTCATAAAGCTCTACCTGGAGCTCAAAAGGGGTTGTTTTTTACTTTAAACTCTTCAAGCCTTGAACTCTCATTTTCCAAACGTGAGGGATAAGAGCCTAAGAAATAACTAAGGTCTAAAAGATAGATGTTACATCTAAAATCCTATTTTATTGTTTTCCTCCCCAAATTGTACTAAAAACAATGGAAAAAATTCTTTTTATTCTTGTTCATTGAGTCACTCATTTATTCAATTACATAAATTCAATTACTGTGATCCCAGCAGATGTAATAATTACTGCCCCTTTGAACCTGCGCAGCACTTTGTGGTTCACTGTGTAATTTGGATACTAACTAACATTTACTGGGTGCCAACTATGTGCCAGCCACTGTGTTTGGGCAAAGGGGAGATATTGAAGGTGATGCACCCCTACCCAGGGGGAACCCGTGATCTGAAGAGAGCTCAAGGGCAGAGGCCCCGGGGACAGAGCCTGGCCAGTGTGCATGAGGATGAGCATGGAAGGTGTGGCTGGAGTAGTGCCACCGAGGGGAAAGCGTAGAGAATGAAGTCAGAGTGATGGAGGAAGCGGACAACCACTTGGACCCTTGCGATAATCTAGGCAGGAGATGACCGTGGCCTAAACCAGGGTAGTAGAGGGCTAGATGGTGAGCTGAGATCAGATTCAGGATGTATTTTGAAGTTTTATTGTGGTTACAGATGGAATAAAACCTTTAATCGCAAGGCTATGCTTGCTGTGTGTTATGGAAGCTGCAATTCTATATTACACGTTATAGTAATAACAGGGCTAAGTCTGGGGTAGAAAGTAAGTGTATTACCTGGAGTTGTGATGGACACCTGTTAGGCACCAGCCAGCTGACTTTTTCTGTAAGTTCATTTGTGTCTAAGTAACTTAACTTACCTGTTAGTCTGCAAGCCTCAAAACCCTTTGTTTTGGCTTTTCCTCTACAGCCCTCTCTGTAATAACCTTGGTTACACTAACAGATTTGTTTCTAAACAGCAACATAAATCCAAAATGTTCCCCTTCAAGTGCCATATCTATCATCTGCAGACACATATAGGAGGACTTTAGATTTGCTAACATTTACTGGGCATTTAATACATGCCAAATACTATATTGGGGCATTCACAGCACTTTTATGATATGAGCCTCCCAAAAACTTCATAAATAGTACGTTTAAGGGTATATCTCAAATTTGGCAAGTTTCCAAACATATGTCAAAGCTCTGAGGTCCTTCCTTGGCTCTGTGGCACATACTTACTCAGCGACACCACATCACCAGCTGTTAGGGAGCATTGGTGAAGATCCAGGACTTCCAGATGCTCCAGCGTGGCCAGCTGAGCTGGTGAGTCTTCAAAACCTCCACCCAGTTCCTTGTTGCAGGAAAGGTCAAGTTTCCTCAGCTCACCCAAGTATCTAAAAGCAGCATCTACAAAGAAAGTCAAAATCCCATTCCCGACACATTACAAGGTGGTAAGCAGGCATGGAGCAGGGGAGGGGACATGTATGCAAAAGGGAGACTGAAGAAATAGACCAGAAAAATGCCAGGACAGAGGAATAACTGTAGGCTGCAGACTCCCTACCATCCTGCCCTCTTTGGATTTGACAATGACTTCAAACATGCAATGGTTCTCCTACTCCACTTGAGCTTCGGTGTTTTCATGGAATTCTAGACTTACTCAAACTGTTGGTGAGAAGGATATCATAGGCTCTGAAATCCAAGGGAAAACTCAATTTCACTTTGTATTTTCCCTTAACATAGATGCTCTAAGCTGAGAAATAAGTTTCAACTCTGGATACCACGGAATCCATGCTTTCTATCAGTACCAATTCCTACTTACTACTGAACGTAAAATAATGCTGACATTTTTAAAAGTAAGAGAAAAAGGAAGCTCTTTAATAGCACAGAAACTTTTGCCCAGTATCTATCTTAAACCTAAAATATCCTGGCTTTTTCAGATTTAGCCATTTTAAAAGTCTATTTTTGTAGTCCTGAAAGTATATGCTCACTCTAAAAGAAAAATACACAAAGAAGATTTTAATTACCCATAATCTTATTCTTCAACATAACCACTGTGTATATTTTATATAAAAGTTATAAAAATATAAAAATACATAAAATAAAATGATATGTACACATAAACACATAAAATAAAATTATATAGTATATAAACTGCAGCCATTGCCAACTTACCCAATAGCGTGACACTCTTTTGTGATAATCCACAGGACTGTAACTTCAATACTTTCAGACCTGAAGTACTTTTTAACCCCTGAGCAATACTGTTTAGACTGCCACCGATGTTTCTGTTCATGGAAAGATCAAGTACTTCAAGACTCCGCAGCACGGGTAGCAACTGGCCTGGAAGGAAGGAAATTTGAACAAAAGAGCAACTCAGTAAAAATGTAGGTGTGGGAGGTGGGGCAGGCAGGAGGGGATTGAAGCCCGGGAGACTCTGGGATGGAGCGAACCACTCTTCCAGTTCACAGTGAGGGAGAACACAGCCACCTTTGACTCCAGGTTATCCAGTCCTGGGCATCTTCACTTTTTTTTCCGAAAAGACTCTTCCAAATTTCACTTACCCATAAATGCCCCATCTTCTGAGGTGAGGGTGCAATCCACAAGCTCCAGCGTTCGTATCTTGCTCCCTGCTTGGAGCTCCTGGAGGATCAGAGGCATGTTTCCTCCCACTTCACTGTTCCAGGACAAGTTCAGCTCCTCAAGGTCAGGGACCGCTTTAAGTGCTTCTCCTGTTACAAAGTGGACCAAAGATGGATCACTAGTTCGCAGAGTGGATAATGCATTTCAAAGTCAACCCAGATGTTTTCTATGGAGTATCGAAGCAGGCAAGGTACTGGTTAGGTGCCAAGGACCAAAAAGAAGAAAAGGCCCCAGTCCCGGCCCGCTACCAGCTAGGGGAGCATCTGCATTTACAGGCAGAGTATACTACTCCTTCCAAAGTTCCAAACCATGCTTACGAGCAAAAATTATTTTTAAAAAATCCTCCTGCCAGTGAGGATTTCTTACTCAGTTGTTTTCATGGTAGTAAACATTTGTACCGGTCCATTATTTCTCTCCTGCACCCTCCCTGGGAGTAGCATTGCTGAGAAGCTTGGCCAGAGGTAGACGTGAGACAAAACCAGGCACTGGCCCCCGTGGGGGTAAAACTCACTTGACATGAAGAATGTCACATACAACTGAACTGACCACTACAGAGAAGAACTAATATGAGAGCAGCAGGCACTAACAGCTCATAACAACCACACAGCCTTTGGGTGTAGAGAAGGGAGAAGTGAGAGAAGGGTGAAATGACATTTCTGAAACCATTTCACACAAGAAAGCACCCACAGGCTACACAGGGGAGGCTGGGAGAAATCAGGGGAAGTGAACGGAGGGATCATCCGGAATGATTTCCACCATCGTGGGGAGAACAGGCTGGAGAGCCCCACATGGAAAATGTACTTGTCAACCTGCAGAGTCAACCTGAATCCTAAACAGTTCAGAGTGCTGGAGAGCGCCCTATGTTGAGAAGCCTTTCTTCCACAGCTCGCTGCTGGGCTTGGACTTCTACCTTTGGTTATTTATTCTGTGGATTAAGGCTTTAGGGGACCAGGAACCCCATGTTAAAATGAAAGTTCTTCTCACATAGGTGTCATCTTATGTGACATCAGCAGTCAACTGGGGTGGCTTTCTATAACCCTGAAGCATCAGGATCAGGAAGAAAGAGTGATGAGCTTGTCTGCAGTGCTCATGGCACCAGACCATTATGCACTGGACACCCTGCACTAAGCAGTTGTAACAGGTGCAATGATGGGGAAGTGCTTCCTGTTTTATGTTATCTGGCCAGTGGCGCATTTACTCTCCCCACACCCCATCTGCCGTTAAGGTGAAGGAACGCCCCTTCTGATGGAGGAGGATACGAGGATACGGAGAGGAGAAAGACTCTGGGACAGGGGAAGGGGCACCGGACATCAGAGTGACAAAGATGCACGCTCTCTCCTGGACAAATAAGTCTGGAGTGCGTCCCCAGGCAGAGATTCCATTTCCTGGTTTCTCAAGGAGATGGAAGGAAGATCATGAAAAGATTAGATAAATCAAAGAAAATAAGGAAACTGCATTTTATTTCCATGCCCAAGGAACAATGTTGAATTCGAGATTCTGCTACATCATAACCAGCTGCTAACCAGCAGAACTAAACTCCTCATGTGAAACCATACAAAGGAGATTTGGGATGAAGGACTGGGGAAAGGAGGATCTATCAGTTACTGAGCACCTATTGTGTGCCCAGTACGCGTAGTAGGCACTTTATAGAAATCATTTACTTTTTTAATATTCACAATAATTTTTTGAAGTGGGTATCACCCCTTTTCAGAGGTAAGAAAACTGAGGCTCAGAAGGTTAAACAGTTTGATCATGGTGACAAAGCTAGTTAGAAGCGGGATCAGGATTTGAACTGGGATCTGGCCAACCCTGAGATGTATGATGTTTCTCCTAAGGTGTAGGAAGGGTGGCCCAGGTGGCTTCAGCTGGCTCCCATTTTGTAGGGAGGGATTGGCGAGAAGACATTGGCATGAGTTGTGTCGTTTTTACAGAAATTTTTGCAGAGATGTAAATGATCAAAATACATCACTGCAATAAGAAATTTCAGATCAAAAGAAAGCTTAAAAATATTAATGTCATCTAAAGCCAGCAAGCATTTTTGCAAGTCATTGGGTTAGTAGCAGGACAAATTTCCTCCTATGTTCTGTTACTCAATGTTCAGCGTATAAACTAACTTAATTGAAGTTCTACTACTATTTAAACTACTTCTTTTAGTTGAAAAATCTTGTTTTGATCACTTTTTTAAAATGAAAGTGGAAAAACAGAAGAGATTATTTTGGGATTGGAGGAGAATTTGTTAGCTACTCCACCTCCTCTCGTTCCCAGATGGGGAAACAGACCAGAGCCCAAGTCTGACAGGTGTCTCCACTCAAACTCTGCGAGGGCAGGTGCCCAGTCAGCCTTGCTCCCTTCTCTCTCCTGGAAATGAGCCCAAGGCCAGGTACAGGTTACATCGCTCTTTAGAATTTACACTAACACTCCACACCACGTTGTCTCAAGCACAGCACACTCCTCCAGCGCTGAGGGAGTGGCGACCCAGATAGTTTGCCCTTGAGGGTGACGCTGCAAAGGTGCTTTGAGTGAAGTCCTTTACAGGAAGCAGTCATCATACCCAGTGCTCGGACATCGTCAGTGGTGAGTCTACAACTGCCCAGCCTCAGGCTTTTTAACTTGTTGACAAGATGCATTTGCTCAGTGATTAAAGGGAGGGTTCCACCAACTAGATCATTCCAGGAAATGTCCAGTTTTTCCAAGTCTGGGAGAAAAGGCAGCAAAGCAACTAGATGTAAACAAAAGAAAACACAGATTAACACATGGAAGGTGTGATGTGCAGTGAACAGAATCCATTGCCCATATGCACAGAAGGCAGTTCTGCACTGTAAGAGAATAAAAGGGCGAGACCATGCTGATCTCTCACCCGTGCAATCGGAGAGATTGTAACACCTGCATTTCCTATTTCTTGGGACGTTTTCTATTTTTGCCAAATAACAACACCCTGAAAATGTAGTGGTGTCTCTCTAAGATTTCACAGAATCTTCTTTACAGTTGAGAAAATGGTGGTTCTACTGTTACCACCACTGTCGCTCTAAGGCTCATACTAGTCCTTTTATTTTGTGGGTCCCTCTCACATCCCCCATGCCGTCATCCTATTGGATCCCCAGGCTGATGGCCTGGACTGCTCTCTGGGCCAAGACTGCTGAGATTGCAGGAGCCCGTCACCTTTTCTTTTTTGTCTTGATTACCTGGGCATCGCCACCTTCAAAAGCTGCTGTTATACTGAAACGGACTAACATGGGGATTTAGAATGGCACAAAGCCAGATTGGAACCTTCTCTGCCACTGCTCATGAAAAGTGAAGTCACTCTCTGTGGAAAAGGTGCTCCAAGGCCACCCTTATCTCCGAAGCAACAAGAGTGTTGAGTGGCAGTGCCGACACAGAGGTGGTAAAGCCTGTTTGCCTTTAAACACCCATCTTGCACGTTAAAAAGGAGGTGGCAGTCAGAAGCAGCATGCCGAGCTCCTACCCTCACACACATAGCAACTCCAGGCCTTCCAACATGCTGAGGCCACGCTCAGGAGCAAAAATTCATTTTGTTTTGTTTTGTTTTTCCATTTACATTCATAGCACAGTAGCAATTTCATCTTATTCACTGTCGTCCTAGCTTTATAAAGCATTAAGTCTGTTGTACATATTAAGAAGGGGAAAAAAACAGGGCTGTGGGGCCCACTCTCAGAGATTCTGATTCTGAGGGTTTGGGTTGGACACAAGTCCCTGCATTTCTACACGCTCCACAAATGATTCTGACATACAGGTGCTGGAGAACCTCAGGCATGCTTAGAGTTCCCTCTTAGAGAATTGTCCAAAATATAATGGCATGTACTTTAATTAAAATAGTCAAGGACTCCCCATTCAAAATGCAGTCCTTTTGCTACATCTTTGTTGGTAGACACATCTAATTTGATTAAAGGACTGATTTCAAGTTTCTGAGAAAAAGAGGGGGGAAGTGGCGATGGTGGGGTGGGCATGGGGTTCCTCACAGTGAAACTCCTCCTTCGGTGTAACCACGGGTGGTGATACTTTTGTGTACACAAGTACAAGCAGTACTTTCTGGTAGTTTTACTTTTCATTCCACAGATAACTAAAGAACACAGCACCACTTTAAATTCCCAGGAAGTTTCTGTTTTACAGCTGAGTGTCATGAGTTTATATTAAACGCAGGAGCAGATGTTTCTCCGGGAGCCCGAGGCAACCAGTAGGGAAATAAAAATGCTCAGAAGAAACAAACAAATGAACTTCCTCAGCTCAAATCTTTGAAGCTTAAAGAAGGATAAATTAACTTGCGTTTTAAAAAATTTAGTGGTGCAGCTGCCGTTTCTGAGTAATCTGGGGCCACCCTGCCGACCTTGGGTACCAAGTGAGGAATGACTCTGCTTTGCCTTCTTGTTTCCATCCATGGGCCCTGAGTCCCTCTCTGTGCAAAGCCAACTGCATACAGACCCATCTCCCTCACGTCCGCAGTCGTCAATCTGCAGTTGTTCAGATCTAGGCCCTTGTCGACAGTCTGCTTGCCCAGCTTCTGCAGGAACTGCCCATTTTTCTCCATCCTGCATCCCAGTTCCAGTTCCATTTCTGAAGACAGAGCCTTGGCTGCATCATAAGTATAAAGAAGAATTTGCTGTTAATGACAGACAGCATTGAGGGTGCATAATAATCACACACACAAAAAAGTGGAAAGACTGACAACAACCCTGAATGGGTCCCTTTTGCACCCTGAAGCATTTATTAGGACCAAACCTCTGTTCCTGCCTCCGGGTGCTTGACACTGACCACTCCCCTGACCCTTCACTTAGGAAGGAGCCCAGGGAAGCTCGGTGGCTTTTATTAAGTTATTTTCCAACTTAAATCTGTATTGGCCTCTGTTGTTTACAATTAAAAATCCCAGTGTTTTCACAGAACATTGCCTGTTTGTAACAAGATCATGCATTCCTGTTTTCAAGGAGCTACCTGTCTAATGGAGGGACAGACAAGAAACCACAGTTACAATACAGAGAAGTGCGATGGTGGAGGCATGCAGAGGGTGCAGGGTATGCAGCAGTGACCATAAGTACCTCTGGTCTGGTGGGTGGGTCTCGGCAAGCTTCTAAGAGAAAGTGGTGCATGATTTACTCCTTAGAGGACCAATGGGAATCAGCCAGGTGGGTGGATGTGAGGGACGGGTAAGCAAGGGAGGGGTGCAGAGGGAGAATGGTGTCGCAGGGGAAGGTCTTCCTAGACATCCCACTTGGGGGAAACATGGCAGTTCGGGAAACTGCAAGTGAATCCGAATGTCAGGCGTAGTGGATGAACATGAGGCTGGAGCGAGGCAGAGGTCATGGAGAGATGGGTAACTGATCCCAAACACCTTGAAGGCGTAGACTTGAATGCTTGGGAGTATAGACTTTCTCTTCAAGGCAAGAGTGTAAACAGGTGAGAGACACCAGCATACCTGTGTTTAGAAAAAGCACTTGGCGGTGGTGCAGGGAACAAGTTGGCAAGAGAGCAAGACTAGAAACAGAAGAATCAGTTAGTAAGCTGTCACAGTGGTCCAGGCAAGAGAAGAGAACCAGAATAGTAAGGGAGAGGATGATCTGGAGTCCACGAGCCATTTGGGAGGCAGACTTAACATGACTCCAGGAACCACAGAATTTTGAGACATGGAAATTCAGAAGTCATGGCTGGCTGGAGCGGCCAGTGTTTGCCAGCAGGGACTGCCAGCTGCTGGGTGTTGCACTGTTGATTTAATGAATACCTAGCTTCAGGTATTCATTAACCATGTTCCTGAGGCTCCAAACCACACTTTAAAACAAATGCCAACAATTTTCTAACAGACATTGTCTTCCTCTAGAAGTAGACTTTAACTTCCTATTGACAAAAATACATTTAAAATACATCTAACCTACTTACAGGTAACATAATGCTATTTTAGGTGTATAATAGAAATAGTCTGATGGAAGTGAGGGTAGGAATAAACGGAACAACATTGGCCACGGGCTGATAATTGTTAGAGAGAGATGATCACGGGGACTA
Source organism: Tonatia bakeri (assembly GCA_004024845.1). Classification (NCBI taxonomy): domain Eukaryota; kingdom Metazoa; phylum Chordata; class Mammalia; order Chiroptera; family Phyllostomidae; genus Tonatia; species Tonatia bakeri. The sequence goes on along the minus strand of PVIA01000277.1, from coordinate 395,521 downwards.
ATCTGTTCTCTATACCTTTGTGTATGTTTGCATAAAAAGTTTTAAATGTTTTTAATATATTTAATCTAATTAATAATAAACTGATGGCATTGTATGTGCCATCATATTTCCAAATAACATGATGGCATCTTTGGAGAAAGATTTGACAATATTTATTTTCATAATCCACAAATCTGTAATTTGTGTTCTGGGAATTTATACTTTAAAAGAAAGCTGAAATTCCATGAAGCAAGGAATAAGGGAAAGGGAAAGCCAAAGATAATCACTGAAGGGCAAAAACAAGAATTTATTAAGTAATTATGGGAATGCATATAATGCAATATTATGCAGCTGTTAAAATTATACACAGGAACATCATGAAGCGAATAAGCATTGAGCAGTATATGCCCCAGAAGTGGGGTCACTGTTTCATTCAACTCAAGAGGGGTCTGTGAGCTTTCATAACTGCTGAACACGCCTGTTCTGGCCCTGCTGGCCCACCTCACTGACTTGTCGCTACTGTTGCCCCTCTCCCGTCTTTCACCCTGCTTCCCGGACTCCCTGACTGCCTCTCAAACACCCAGGGTGCAGGCCCACCTTGGGCCTTTGCATGTACAGTTCCCTTTTCCTGGAAAGCTATTCCCACAAATATCTAGGTGGCTGGCTCTGCTCATTCTTTCTACACAGCTGGCTTTATTCAGATTTCTGAACCAGTGCTACCACGTAGAGGACCCTTTCCTCCAACTCTGTCTAAAGTAGCAACTCTATCCATCCCAACAATTCTCTACTTAGCCTGCTTACTTTTCTTCACATCACTTACCAACACTGAAATGGTGCCTGCATTTGGTTCTTCATTTACACAAGGTCCTGTTTCTCATGGCTGTATTTTGAACACTTACAAAATACAGCAGCAGGCACATAGTAGGAACTCAATAAATGGTTGTTGATCAGCTAACTGACCACAAATGCATGTACAGGAACAAAAGATCAAAAACAATCTTGAAGAAATGATCGTTTGTGTTATGACAAAAGGAAATTAGGTATTTTCTCTACACCTTTCTGTATTATTAGAGTACTGTTGACAATTTAAAAGTAAAATTAACAAACTATTTACATATTTAAGTAACATAATAAATGTTTAGACAGAGACTCATGCTAGGTTTAGTTTAACCCAATGATCGCTTTAGGGGAAAACATTATTCTAGAAAATAAAGAAGTGACAGCAGTCAGAAGTTTACCAGCATCTAAGGGGGCAGGCGTCTGTGTCTCATCACTGGGTTGGGAGTCCGTTGTTTTAAGGTCATTGCTCTCTTTTCCGCTTTTGGCTTTGGAGAGCCTGAGTTTTGAGCCCCTGAGGAATCTGTTGACAAAGGAAGTCCGGGGTTGAGTCTCTCCCTCTGAGGAACTTTTCTTCCTTGTTTGACTCATGGTCAAGTTGAAGGAGGTCTTTCTCAATAAGACATCTTGTTGTCTTCTGTTTTCTAGAATTTCTGAGAATAAAACAAGACCGTCAAGCCTGCATGAGATCAGAACTTTCCTACACGAGTTTTCATGGCCACCTTTTCCTTCTGTATTTATTGCTGGTAATGTTTAACGTAAAAAATAAATGATGTAATCCAGGATCCAGGAACCAGCAGATGGTAGCAGATGTAAATCCAAAGGAAATTTGAATTTTTAACTTTGCCCTATTTTATTGTGTGGAATATAGGTTATTACATACCACTTTGGCAAGTGCATCAAATGTGTCAATGGATTTTACATTTCGGCAGTCAATTAATAACCTTCTAAGAAAGTTAGTAAAAGGCAATATAATAAGGGGACTAAATGGTAATGAAAACAGTACAAAAAAAAAAAAAAAAAGACGATTTAGCATAAGACTAAGCTGTCTGGACCCTCACAGAACTGTCTCCCAGAGGAGTTTGCCTTCAGTGACCCCACCCTCCCCTCTCTGCACGCTGCTTCTTTTTCTCTTGGTCTCTTTACTTTCTCTGCTCCAGCCCTCTGAAACACAATGACAGTAAAGACTTCATTCATCCCCTCAACAGAACCTACTATGGGCCAGATATTATTCAAGACGCAAGAGATTCAATGAAGAACGAGACACAGCTCATGTCCTCACCTGGTGAGAAGACAGATCTGAGTGCCAACAGTTACACTGGGGAAGGAGAGAATTCTGGTTTGGGGTAGCAAGATAGATATATGGGGAGGATGAAGGAAATCAGACAATCTGGTGTGATTTAAAGCTGAAGACTACTGAGCATCACTCTGTTTTCCCTCCTGGGATTTGCATACATTAAGGGAAATTAAAGACTTAAACTAAAGGGATAAGACTGTAAATGGAATTTCAGATTCTGTTAATAGAATTTAGATGCTGTTCTTGGGCCAGGGCCCAGTATTATTATATTCTTCAAATTACAATTTTCATGACTTCCTTCCTAAAAAACAGGTCTTTCTGTAATATGTTCAGAATGGTTCAAGAAACATTTTACACGGGAGTTCCTAAAAATGACCTTGCAGAACCCACCTGCACGCCTGGGGGATGGAATGTTCCATACGCCTGGAGTACTGTTTTAGAAGTCATAAGTGGGCATCCCCTTCTTTTTTAAACTTTCTTTCCAAATTAGATCAGGGTCCACTGAGCTCAGGTTGACTCAGGAAGACACAGCACTAGAGCTGGACAGTTTCCCCAGGCCACAGCCCCACAGCCAGCCAGAGTCTCAGTGGGTTGGTTGAGAAAGACCTTCAGCTTATGAATCTAACCACACCCTGCCACCCTGGCTGCCCCACTGCGATTCCCCCATCACCCCACCAAACCAAGACTTACCTCTGTGGTCATACTCACTCAGCTTCACCTTTTGGAGATCTATGCAGAGCCATTCTCTGGAGAGCCATCCCTGTAAATGTTTCACTTTCCCGCTCTTAAAGCAATGACTCCAACTGCCAAGTCTTAAGAAAACACTACTGGATGGTGCTCCAGGATGTGGTAGTTTACCCAAGTGGAACCCCACCCAGCTGGGAGGCCCCGCCAGGTTCTCTGTGCAGACGAGTCTACTTCAGGGCAGAATGGGAAGGGCCAGGCAGCCAAGGAAAGCAAGAAACTGCACTAGACTCAAGGGAACAGAGGAGGACATGAAAGCATGGTGGGCAAACCAGAAAGGTAAGAAGGAGAGAAACACAAGAGAGGCTAACAGGGAATCAGACAAGGAGCAAGTATGAGGAAGGCAGACATGTGAGCCAAGGGGGAAAGCACCAGCAAATTTCTTGCTATTCAGTAGAAGACATTACCACACTCACAGTTAGTAAAAAAAAAAAAGAAAAAAAATGTTTTTTCCAAATATGTTTGGGAGATTCCTCTTTATATACAAGCTTCAACAAGTACTCAGGCTTCCCATGCTAATTCAAGCTTTAAGTCTGTCTTTTCTTTTCCCTTCGTCTGCACACTGGGTTTAACTTAGTAAAGGAAAACCCTGAAAAATGACCTTGGGGAAATTTGCAGATCACAACATAATCGCTAGACCACAGCAGGTAAAAACTGGGGTTTTGTCTCTTCTCTCAGGATCAGAAGAATTCACTCAGGAGTCCTTTGGCAAAACCAAGGGCTGGCATTTCAGTTTAACTTCACTATGTGGATTGAGCAGCTACTTTTGATATTTATTGTATTATCACTAGACAAGACTCTTTGTCATGAAACACCAAGGATAATAAACATATATGACATGCTATTTCTCTTGTACTTAAGTGGTTTTATTTATTCGTTTTTGCAAAAGTGAGGAATACCTTTTCTTTCTTTTCCATCCTTAGGTTTGGGCTTAACATATACTTGACATTTTTAAGGAATGCTTTCAAAGGCCTTAAAATTTTTGATCCAGTTTCAGAGTGAACCATATTTTCAGTGCTTGTGAAAGGGAAATGCATTTTACTTTCTCCACAAAACTTCATTAGAAAGGAAGGAAGTGGTGACACATGCTTACATGAATGAACCTTGAGGACAGTATACGAAGTGAAATAAGCCAGTCACAAAAACACAAATACTGCCTGATTCCATTTACATGAGGTGTCTAGAGTAGTCGAATTCATAGACAAGAGAGTGGTGGTCGCCTGGGTTGGGGGAGGGATAAATGAGACGGGGAGATGTTTAATGGGTGCGTGGTTTCAGTTTTGCTAGATGAAAAAGTTCTGGAGATCTGTTCCAAAACAATGTAACTGTATACTTATAAATGGTTAGGAATAGTAAATTTAAAAATAATTAAGATGGGCCCTGGCTGGTATGGCTCAGTGGATTGAGCGCCAGACTTCAAACTAAAGGCTAACTGGTTGGATTCCCAGTCAGGGCACATGCCTGGGTTGCAGGCCAGGTCCCCAGTAGGGGGCGCTTGAGAGGCAACCACACATTGGTGTTTCTCTTTCTTGCTCTCTCCCTTCTCCTCTGTCTAGAAATGGATAAATAAAATCTTCAACAAAAAACATTTAAAAATGGTTAAGATGGTAAATTCTATATGCCTTTTTAAAACCACAGTTGGAAAAACATACCTATTAAGTATATAAAGTGACTCAGAGGACAAGAGCTATCTAAATAAAAATAAGTTTTAGGAAGACCTTAATCAATTTTAGCTTTTATTTTCCTTTTAATTTATACACAAGTGTGATTTTAAAAATCCATGCTTAAATATGTCTAAGTAGGTTTTAATCAGTAAAAATAAAAATCCTAGGTAATAAAAAAGATTTATTCTTTTTATTCAGTTGCTCAATTCTAAAGCATTCCGGTGGCATTCGGCGCCTCGAGTTACACGTCTGATGGGCTTAGTTCAGCCCTATCCAGAACTCTTGTCCCCAAAAATGCATTATTGTAGATCTTTTTCTAGCATTTCAGTTAGTACTATCATTCTCAAATAATTTAAGCAGAAAAGGAATTTATTAAAAGGATGACAGAACCTCTATTAACGGGACAACAGAGGTGAATATGTCCACTCCTTTTGAACCTATTTAAACAGTGACTAAGGGATTAAAAAACACTTCACAAACCTGTAAGGATAAAGAGAACTAGATGGATGTCAACACAATTTTGGAATCTAGAACATAAAGATGAGTTAAACTGACTTTACAATGAAGGGCCTGCAAAGGTTGGGGAACAAATTTTTCAAACTTCAGAATACCAAAAGGCTCCATAATTGAGTCAATGATTATGCCAGGCAACTTTGAAAGAGAAGTTGAGTGAGGGTAGAGCTGAAATAGGATGATTAAAAATTTGTAAGTTATGCCATTAAATTCCATTTCTCATTCAAGGACAACCAGGAGAATGCCTTTTCCCCACCCTAGCGAAAGGTAGAAAGTTTCTTTTCAGGACAGGTTGCAACACAGAAGATCTGGACTCAGAGACACTGGTCATGTTTTGAGTACCTTACTGGAAAGGGAGGTTAAGTGGAGTCTACATATTGAACCACGACACCGCCCCCCCCCATTCTCCCTTCAGTTCCTCTAGGAACACAATGGCAACTAAGCCTAACCACCCTCTTCTACCACCCAATCCAGGTTTATGGGATGACAACTATCTGGGGACACTGACCAGCCTGAGAGAAAAGACCTGCAGATGTTAACTATTGAGAGTCCCTCAGCTAAATGAGCTGGGTTCTATAGGACTGATTGATAAGCCCTACATATATACACAGAGCTCCCCATATAATGCCAAATTCTACATGTGCTTGGAGGGCCAAAAATTTCAAGATAGTTGGGAAAAGACATTGACATGAAAATGAGATGCAGAACCTTAGAAAAAGTGACTCAGAGAAAATAAGGACAATGTAGACAGAAGAAAGAAATCCCTAAAATCACTATTATACTTAGAGGGTTAAGGGTCCATAAACTATGAAGCAGAAGATGCAAGAAAGGGAAAATCCAGAGAACAAAGGAAATGTCTAGAAATTTAAGATGTGATAGGTGTTGTGCAAGGATAAAGTGGCAATTGTGCAGTTGTGAACCTACCAAATCCTCCAACAAGAACCACATCCACAACAAGTGCACAGTTGTCTACTGTAAAAATAATCAGGTCCTCTGTGAGTTCCAAAACACGAAGACAGGACTGCTTTACTGACAGCCACAAGACCCACATGGCATCGGCAAGTGCACAGGAGGAAGTACAAAGCCAGCAAAGGGTCTTCTAGTGCACTGAATGCCAGCAAACTCGGTCAAACTGCCCAAGGCACTCACCCTGAAATCTAAATGTCCCCACTCAGCACAGACAGCTAATTGAGTTTTTTGGGGGGAACAATGACAGAGCTGGAAGGACAATCTAAGGAGGATGGCAAAAGATAGATTAGATAGTGTGGAACAGTCTGGGCCCTATTAAACTTCAGAACTCAGCAACCGAATCTCCTTTCGAGGACAAAGTTCCTCAGAGATTGTGCTGGGGGCAGAAGCTAGTTTGAGCAGCACAGAGACACTAGGGGAAAGGCAGGTGAACGTGAAGATAAGATAAAGAAAGTAAATACTGGAAAGTAAAGATCCGGATAAAGAAAGTGAAGAGGTAGAAAAGGTAGTTTCAAAAAACACAAGGCAATAATGTTAAACTCTTTGTGACAACAATAGAAAAGCCGTGGAGTGGGGAAGCAGTCCTCACTCACCCTCCCCTCCTAAGGCCCACCGTGTGGGCCTCTTTCTAGGGCTGCTCGAGATATTCCCAGGAAATGGCAGCTGACTTCCCAGAGCGCGTGATTTGAGAGTGAGAGCAAGGAGAAGCCTGGGACCTGGTCACACCGTAGTCCATTCCTTAGAAGTGAGTCCGAGAGACCAGCCCACACTCATGGCGAGGGGAGTTAGGTTCCACCCTTTGAAGGAAGGAGTATTAGAGAATCTGTGGACATTTAAAAACTTCCAGTGATGTACAAAGGATTAGAAAGAAAGAGATATGAATAGAAAGAGATATGAATAAGCAAAGACGAAACAACAGTTGTATAAGGGAATCCCCTAAAGAAGAAACTCAAAGCAAGTACTAAAACTTTTAATTTATGAAACTATTTCTGAAATAAAATAAGGTTTACACCTGCATATTTAAATGGCATACCTAGGAAAATCTATCTTGGATGGATAATACCAAGACATAGTCAAATAAAACTAAGGAGCTTTAAAGAGAAAGACAGAAAAGGCAAATAGATCAGGTCATTTGTAAGGGAAAGACTTTTCAACATCAGTTTTTTTTTTCCACATGTGGGTGAGGATTAAAAAATAAAAGAAGAAAAGAAAGGAATATATAGACAGAAAGGTACATGCTTTAACCAAAGCAAAGAAGTGGAGAAATACACAATTTTACACTGATTTTATATTTTTTTAAATTTTATTTTATTTTTGATTTTTAAAGAGAGGGGAAGGGAGGGAGAAAGAGAAGGAAACATCCATCAGTTACCTTCCACACATGCCCTGACCAGGAATCGAACTAGGGACAGAACCCACAACCCAGGCATGTGCCCTGACCTGTATGGGGAATCAAATCAGCCACCCCTCGGTTTGGGACAATGCCCAACCAAATGAGCCACACCGGCGGGGGCCAGTGAATTTCCTCTTGATGGAGGAAAAGACAGTAGAAAGACAGAGAGTGGCACTAGGTAGGTATAGGGTTTTAAAGAGCTGAAGTGAGAACTGGAAGACTCAAAAGTGGGGATCTCACTTCTGATACATGGTGTGCCAAACACCATGAATTAAACACCCAAACTCTCTTTCAACCCTCTTCCAGCAGATTTTTCCTACTGCAGAAACTACAAACTAAACTTTCCCCAGCCTACGCTGAAGCTGGGTTCTGGATGTGAACTAGCTTCTTGCATTTGTACAAGCCTTGACTTTGCAACTGAGGTACATGGGGGAGGGGCAGGTCATGTGACATCCAATTTCCTGATGTGTGTGGTTTCTAGCCAGCAGCTGTGGCAGCTGCTTCCAGTTTCAACAGGCAGCACCATGATAGCAATAGGACACACTTTCTTGGTGGCCTGATTATGTGCGGTGGCTTTGAGTTTTTCCTTGAAATACAACTTAGAATCCATTTCTCCATGATTCTGTGGACCAAAATGGGACACATACTGAACCTAACCAGCTCAGGGAAGGCCTGCAGAGCAGATTTTACAAACTCAGAGACTTTTAGTAACCGCATAGGATGGTCCGAAATTAACACTTCTTAACTAATTGGAGTCATGATGGGTGGTCCTAGGCCCGTATCTTCCTTGACAAAGGTCAATCTTTACCTTAACTGAGTGTGTCTTTGCATCTTTGATAACATAACCTTGCAATGTCAGAGGAATCCTATTTTTCCAGACCCTTGAGGGCAGAATCTCCCAACAAAGCAGGAGACTAGGGGACCCCTATTGTTATCTTGTTCCTCATTACCACGTCTGTGTCCTGTAAATGTTAACTGTCAACTATCCTATACTCACCAATGTAAAAGACATATGTGTCCGTCCGTTTTACTTTTTATCCAAACTCAGAGATTTTCCTGCTTTGTCTTATTTCACCTTCCTAATCTACCACCATTGGATTTCAGGTAACTCTCCTTCTGCCTCCTCCTTTGATTCTAATGTATAAAATAAACTGCAAAACTGCCATTCTCTGTAGTGTTTTTATCAGTCCGTTGAGACTTTGATTCCCAGCAATTGTCATCAGTTTGGCTCAAATAAACTCATACAAACTCTCTACAGGTCTGGACATTTCTTACATCAGCAATTCCATGAGTGATTCAATACCTGTAATAAATCCCCTTCTACCAGTTGAGCCAGAGCAGACCCTGGTCTCTGCTGAAGGGCCCTGCCCAACACCCTGGGACAGCAGGAGGTCGTGGTGGCACTGGAGGAGCCACCCCATGCCATGAGCTCTGACCAGGTAATGTGCTCCTTTCCCACCTTGGTAGAGCCTCTCCCAACCAGGAGGAGCTCGGTGCACCCACAAGGGCTGCTGGGGTCAAGAAAAGTTTCTTGAGAGGGTGATACCTGACTATTAATTGTTAATAGTAAGTTTTAGAATAAGTATTGAAATCTTCAGCAAAGCCCCCAAGACCCGTACAATGTGGTTTCTACGTTTTTCACGAGCCTGATGGACTGACTGTTCCTCCACTTTCTCTTGTCCAGCCATTCTGGCCTTTTCTTCTTCAGATGCACTCTATCCTTCTCTGCCTCAGAGCTGCAGCCTGGAACATTCTTTAAGTAGCCTCTCCTACTTGTTCTTAAATCAGTCCTCCCAACAAATCTCAGACTTCAGGATGTCTGTGTTATAGGTTCTCTTTGCAACTGGAAAAGCCAGTGTTTGTGCTGCCTGTCACCTACCAGACCCAATAAGCAGAGACAGGGATTGAATCTTTATGGGCGCTTCATTCAGATGGCCGATGATCTGAGATAACAGTGGGTTGATACCCTAATGGACCATCTCAAATTCCATTTTAAACTGATCATTTTTATAAAGAGAAGAAAAGTGTAGGTAAGGGATTTGGAATTCAGTGAAAAAGTTAATCAGATAAAAGCTGCAGCATACTTTCATCTGTCCCCTGGGCAGTGGTCTTTATCTGTGTCCTGGGTGGTGGGCATCTCACCCTGGAGCACAATGGCTCAGATACCATCTTGATTGCCTACAGTCCTCCTGAGCACAAAGGTGGAACTGCTTATGGTCTCTTGGAGTCAGGGTGGGTCACACCTTCAGTTCCTGAAACAACAACTTTTTCCATATGTTGATTACTAAGCTTATTAGCTATTACCTAAAACTAAAATTTTTCCAACATTTGAGTCCCCCATCATCTTGACATCTTCTACATCCTCCCTTTATAATACAAGTCAGAGCCAGAATGAAATACTGATTTATATAAGTCAAAAATAGATGCCTGCCCACGAGAGCAGAGACTTTGCCTTGTGCACTAGCATATTCCTGGTGTCTAATAGTGCTGTGCACATGGTTGGTGTCTAATAAGGACAGTTTGAGTGAGTACACTCCATCTCTCTGCTCCAAATGTGTTGTCTCTCCGAATACATGTTCCTATGATTGCTGCTACAAGGGAAGACAGCTTGGAGAACTGGCCACAAGCATTTTTAACCCTCATCGAGGACATTTTTTCATTGCTTTTAGAAAGAGAGGTCAGGAGAGAGAAAGAAAAAGAGAAGAGAAAAGTTGTGAGAGAAACATCGGCTGGTTGCACCCCGACCAGGATTCCCTTGAATCCCAGCCACACCAGCCAGGGCTACCCACTGATTCTTAAATACTTCTGCTTGGGAGGGACATGCATCTTTTCCACTAACATTTTAGTGACCAAAGCAAGTCATGAGGCCACCCACATTCAAAGGTGAGCCGGGGAGAGGAAGAGAACTGCAAACATTGGTCGGCTGCAGCCCTCTCACCCAAGAAGCTGACCCTAACATTGATGTTGGTTTAGAGGGAAGTATTGATTATCCATAACTAGTGATTTAAATTTTACTTCCTAAAGCAAGAGCATTGCATTCTTTGCTCTGAGGCATATTTTTCCCATCTCACTTTTATTGTGATGTTGTCTACTGACTAATGTGCATTCTTATCTTGGCAGTCCTAAGCTCAGGGCTTTACCACAAATGTCCCTGTGAAAAGGAACTTCAGGTCAATTGCAGAATGTGTTGACTCCAGCTGGCCCATCATCTATTCACTGCCTTAATGAGAACACGCAGACTGAGTCCCTTTGTTACACACGAACTATGGATGTGCTGTTGCTCTCATTCATTTGCTCTGGGAGCTCTGCAGAATGGGGCCTGCGTCAATCGTCAACCACGCATTTATTCCACACCTGTTACCTACAATTCCTTTACCAGGAATTGATAGATGCATAGAAACACAATTTATGGTTCTTGTCCTCAAGGAAATAACCTTCCAGCTAAGGAAACAAGGTGTACACCTACCCAATATTACCAAAATTCATGACTGCGTATGTCTGAGTACAGTGTTGGTGGTCAGGTAATAAAAGAACTTCAGAGGCAAGAAAGCTCCACACAAGCGGTTGTGTAGTCAGAGGCTTTGAAGGATGTGAAGGGTGAGCCAGGTTTGGGGGTGGTGGGTCAGGGAGCGGAGGACGGATCTCCTCCTAGGCCTGCGCATTTTGAAGGAGAGCCTGAGAGAGGAGGAAACAGAGGAACGAGAGCAGCACCTGCAGGGGGGGAGAGCGAGCACCAATGGATGCGGGGAGGACGCTGCGGAGGCAGCGGGAGGAGAGATACTGAAAGCAGAGCATTCCCCTGGGCCCAGACGTGTCACTTCCAACTTCCAAGTTTTCCTTGGATCGTACTTGTACCTGGCATTCCAGAAATCTTACATCCTCTAGGAAGTCTAGCATTGGGATTAATAGCCAAATTCCACTCCACGTTAGACATTTTTGTATCCTGACATCCTCATAATTTAAAAAACTATTTTAAAGATCTTTTTATATTAGCATAGAGGTATCTGTCCGAATTTTAAAATAATACCCACTATAGGAAATATCATAATCTATATAATCAGTCCTCTATTCACTCATATGGTAAGTACCTCAGTGAACATCCTTCTGAATGTCATACATCCTCTTTTCCCATCCTGCCCTTAATCTTCACTTTGATGTGATTTCTCCTGACCAAAATGTTGGGAGAAATATCTTAGCCTGCACTTTATTAGAATAGGTCAGGATTGATGGATTTCAGGCAGTAAAACTGAGTTGGTAGGGATTTTTGCAGGACATACAGATAGATGTGCATTTATACCTATGAGAGTTTAACCAACTAAGAAGTTAGAAGAAACAGTTGACATAAAGACTACCCTCAGTGCTTGCTTTGGCAGCACATACCCTAAAATTGGAACAATACAGAGATTAGCATGGCCCCTAAACAAGGGTGATGTGCAAATTTGTGAAGTGTCCCTAATTTTATTTTCTTCTCAAAATACATTTTGGCAGGTAAGTAGGCATACCATTCTGAAAGTCAAGAGCTTTGTGCCATATTAAAACAATTTTAGAGAATCGATTCTATTCTAAAATGGCTCATTCTGGTAATCAAGCTTCAGATCTGCAAAAGAGGGGGGAATTGAGGGGGCAGAGAGAGAGAGAGAGGCTACCCTCACTTCTGACATCAGTTTTAAGTTCAGGGTTCCTAAAACCACTGTTAGGGTTGATAATTTCCTGGAATAACTCACGGAACTCACTGACAGCTATTACACTGTGGCTATGCTTTCATAGAGCTAAAGGATACAGATTAGAATCCGGCAAGGAAAAAGAAGTACCTGGGGCAGAGGCTAAGAAAGTATGAAATGCTGCGCTTCTATTCTCCTCCCCCTACGGAGTTGCCCACTGTCACTTTCCTGGATTGATGTATGACTGTATACATTGAGTATAAACAACCAAGGAAGTTTAGCCAGACCTCGGTGTCCAAAGTCATTACTGGGGTCTCATCCAGGAAGTGATCTCAGGTTCCAGCCCCTCAAGAGATCAACCATACAACTGGAAACCTAGAACCATTCCACAATGCGACTATGTGGCTGGCCCAATGCCCCAGGCAAACAAACACACTCCTTCCAGGAAGGTGAGGACGAAAGCCAGACCTCTTTTTCTAGTACAGGTTAGGTTCTTTACCACACAATACCAAACAATCAATTCCATTATATTTTTCCAGGGAAACATCTAATTATTAATGTCCAGTATTTTTCCTGAGAAAGTTACTTAATCAAACAAAATGGGAATAACCACCAATTTGCTTGACAGCAAAAAGTGTCCTTGACTGCAACTGGCTGAATTCTTTTTTTAAAAAATTTATCGGGGCGACACTGTTTCATACAGGTTTCAGGTACACAGTTGTACGACACATCAATCTGTACACTGTGTTGTGGTTCCCACCACAAGTAAAGTCTCTTTCAGCACAGGCTGAATACTTCAGATCCAGATCTGACCACTAGCTGCACACAGCCCTCGGGAACAGCTTCCCTTACTCACAAATCTCCTGCCCTGCAGTGGCAGGATGCAGTTACACAGGGATAGATGGAAACAGACCATCTGAAAGAACTCTGGAGTGTGAGATTTTTGCCATTGGAATTTTGCTCTGTTTTTTTTCTTTATAAAAAAGTATGCAGTTAACCTCAAGACCCCAAAGCTCACTTCAAATCTACTGACTTTTTTGTTCCATATATAGGCTTTATGTAATTTATACATTAAATGAAGTTAGACCCTTTCTGGAAGTATAGTCCCCACCAATTACCAAATTCTGCAGCTCGGAGCAGCATCATTTACACACAATAGTGGTTTTCTGCTGCACAATTACATTAAATTAATTCCCTGGTTTGGGCATGACAGGAAGACCATGTTCTGCCCTAAAAGAACTTTTGATGACGAACTTGTTGTCTAGGAAAGTAATGGAAACTGTTGTCATTCAAGAAAAATGTGGTCAGGCGACCGTTCCTTTGATTGCTAAAGCAGCTCTAGGTGTTTTATTTAGTTGGCCAATTTTCAGAGTAGTCTGGCCATAGAAAGGATTTTTTAAAATCCAATAATAAATGTACTTGGATTCTTTACGGCTTTGGGGACAAATGTTAATTAGAAACATAAATATTCCTTGTAATCTTTGGCCTCATATCCATTTTTTCCAGGCTAGAATTTCTGAGACTCCAGCTATTTGACATGGTAAATATTTTATAAAACTCGAAAAGCTGTCGACACTCTTTCAATGGTACTCTTATAAAACAGAATAGCTGTTCAGCTGTATGCTGGGACATAAGTGTGGTCCAGCAAGACATGGGCTCAAAGTCTCTCCAAGAGAAGAGATTTGGGGCCAATAAAAACACTTTCATTAAAAAAATAAAAAACTTTTACTGAAGTCCTTGAATTGAAAAACATTTCATAACAATACTAAGATGTTATTTGTTTTTCACTTATATATTCTCATGATTGTACAGTGGAGTTTTCCAGAGGCTACGTGACATCTGGTGTCACAACAGAGTAAATGAAGAAGTGAAACAGAAAAGTCAGTGTTTTCTGGTTTCTGCCTGTCACTACCAGAATCAGTAAGTAGAGACAAGGATTGAGTCTGTACAGGTGCTTTATTCAGAGGGATAGCGGTCTGAGAAGATGGCAGCTATATATCCCAAAAGACCATTTTACACCTCATCTCAATCTGACCTTTTTTATAAGGAGAAGAAAATTGTAGATAAGGGTTTAGAATTCAGGAACAATTGAAGCTGAAGTCTGGCAATTTCCCTAGCATCCTTTCATCTGTTGACCTACGATTCTTTATCTGCATCCTGGGCTGCGGAATTCCCTCCCCGGAGCGCAGTGGCTCAGATACCATCTTGATTGCCTGCAGTCCTCCTGAGCACAAAGGTTGAATTGCCTGTAGTCTCCTGGAGTCAGGGTGGCTCCTACCTTCAGTTCCTGGAAAAATAGCTTTTTACATGCATTCATTACTAAGCTTATTAACTATAACTTAAAACCAATGAATTTCCAACACTTGAGAAGCAGAGAGGAGAATCCAGCTGCCTTCTGTTAGGCCAGCCATTAGAGAGATTGGCAAACATGGAAGACAATGCCATTTTCCTCACTAAATTTTGTTGAAAATATATTTTTCGAAAATATGTTATCTATATTAACATGCAATTAATTTCTTACTTAAAAATTGATAAATGTTTTTAATTCTAGGTTTTAATTTCTAATACATTAAATGCTATTGATATACAAATGTTTTTTGAGACATTCTATACATTTTAAGAGCAAAATGGGTCCTCAGACCAGAATAGTTTGAGAACTGCTGGTGTAAGGGAAAGAGCAAGGACTCTGAATGGAAACATCCCTGCTAGCCTCTCTCCACACATCCGCCTTTGAAGAGCACACAACATGTACACACATACATCAGTCAAGCTCTTTTTCGTCTCTACTTAAGGAAAAAATTGTCTAATTCAGTGAGTATACATTAAATGACTCAACAAAGCAATTGAAAGGAAAAAAGTTCCCCAACCGAATAATGAAGATGGAGGAAACAGGAATATATCACTCTAAAATATGCCTCTTTGAGATATAATTATTTTGAGCTGAAACAGCAAACATAGGCAAAGCTCTTTCTACACTTCATCTTTTCTGCATAAAAGCAGGACATAAATTCCCCTTTACTGGAGGTGATTCTGGACTCTGACCAGCCCAGAGATGGCACCAGAGGAACCTGCAAACAGACCTTACTTCATTAGTTCCCTCACATATATTTACCTTCTCACAGTTCACTGCATTGGGAACGGAAAGCCACCTGCCTTTGCCTTGTCATTTCCCTGCAGGTGGATCGTTTTTTGTTGAAAATGCTATATAAGCAGAAGTTCTAAACCACTTTTTGGTTACTCTTTCTCTTTCCCTGAGTCACTCCCATTCTTGTATGAGATATGTGTGTTAACAAACTTCGGTATGTTTTTCTTTTATTAGTCTGTCTGTGTTACAGGGACACCAGAGAACATAAAAGACTAGGAAGAATGATTTTTCCTCTCCTGTAAACATACTTAGTTTTGAAGCAAGAAAGGAAAACCACAAAATAGGAACTATACACAAATGATTTTTAGATTATTCTGGTATTATGCTATATTTGCATGCATACTCAACTGTATTTGAACATTCAAAAATTTTGGTTTTTCTGTTAGTTTATTATGAGTGCTTTAATCTTTTTGTTTTGAATACATACAATTATTTTTTTCTTCTCCAGTTTTGTTAAGATATATTTTACAATAATAATCTGCACATATTTAAAATGCATTGTTTGATGAGTTTGGACACATGTATATACCTGTGAAACTATCACAAGATAATAAACATAGTCATCATCCCCCAAAAGTTTCCTCATGCTCTTTTGTAGTTCATCCCACACCCTTACTTCCATCCCCATGTATTTGTCTGCTTTCTGTTCATGATGGTTTGCATTGTCTAGAATTTCACACAAATAAAATCACACAGTATGTACTCTTTGCAACATTATTTTGAAATTTATCCAATTAGAATTTGTTAATAGTTTATTGGTAAGTAGTATTCTATTGTATAAATTTACCAAAGCTTGTTTATTCATTCACTTATTGATGGACACTGGGTCATTTCCAGGTTTTTACTATTGCGAATAAAGTAATGTACATTTGTGGACAAGTCAGTGTGTAAATATGTTTTTATTTTAATTCAACCATATGGTAGATGTGTGTTTAATTTCATAAGAAATTGTTAAATTGCCAAACTGTTTTCCAACATGATCACACCATTTTACACTCCTGTCAGCAGTGTGTGAGGGAGTTCCAATAGTTCCACATCCTTGCTGATACTCAGTATGGTCAGCCTTTTAAATTTTAGCCAATGAAAGGTATGTAGTGATAACCTGTTACTTTTGCTCTACCTCCTGACTGTCCTATAACACCACTATTTCCAAATTTTCCCAATATTATTCATCATTCAAGGCCAAGCACAATGTGGTATATTCTTCAATGAAATATTAATCATTTGTAAATAAATGAGGTCTTTATTTGTGCTCATAAGGAAAATCTTTAAGATACATTAAGTGAAATAATAATGTCTGACATATATTACAGTGCTTTCCACAGGCCAGGCATTATTCTAAGCATTTAATATCAGTAGATTAGCTCATTTAATCCTTACAGTGACCTTAACAGGCAGGTACTCATATTATCCTCCACTTTAGAGGCCCAAGGTCACGTTGGTAATAAATGACAGAGTCGAGACTGGAACACAGGCTTCCAGAGCCTCAGCTTTGCATGGCTCTACAGCACTACAGCTGTACGTGGTTAGGTACAGAGCAGTTACCATTGGTAATTCTCAGGGGGGAGGAAATATCTATTCACATTTATTTATATATCCATCAAATATCTCTTTAAAAATACACTAAAAGGCAGTAACATTGATTGCCATTATGGAGGAAAGTTGAATCTGAAGGACAGGGCCAAAAAGATACATCGGATTTTGAACCTTGGGGATATATTATTTACTCAAAATACAAAATAAAATTTAAGTAATAAAAATACAACTTACAAGTCCAACGTCTTGTCCAACTTCTTTCCAAGGCGCCTTCCGAATACTCGATTCCAGATCCACGTGGCCCAACAAATGACATTTGGTCATCGCCTCATCTTTTTAATGCAACTCATCTTTCTGTACCAGATTGCAAACTTTTTGACTAAAATACCCCCTTCATTCTTATAAGTCTTGGAGTTCCCTGCAGTACTTAGCACAGTGCTGGGAGTTAGCAAATGCTGAATAACAACCTGTCTGTTCATCAGAAGCCCATTCCCAGAAGACTGGACTCCTGGCTCTGAGCCGACTCTGTAGCAGCAGGCTGTCTTCTGTGATGAAATCACATGGGATTGGGTCAGCCAAGGGGAAGACCCAGCACAAGCTGATCAGCTTACAGAGAAGAACCAAAAACCATTTTTTTTAAATTTAATATTGGAAAAAAATTAAAGTAGTCATCAAGGGAAATATAAATCCTTGACTGGATTCTCTACAAGAATTTTATAATTTGGAATTGCCTTACTTGTTTACATAAGAGCAAGAGCTCTGTCATCTTTTCAAGGCCCTGGGTCTCTAAGAACTTAATCCAGCTGGAAAATCAAAGGGATGGAAAATTTTTCCATGATGATGTAATAATCTATTTTTTTTTCTGGATAGATTGATGATGCTGAGCATTAATAGAAAAACCATGTAGCATCCCCAGGTGTTTCATAAGTGAGGCAGTAACAGTGGTAGGTTGATACCACATAACTGAAGAGCTAGGCAGCCCTACCTTCAGGTGCAGGTCATGGTGGTAAAATAAAGGCCCTTCAGGCTTCAGCTCGGCCTTTTGTTCTGTTTCGAGAACTGAACTTCGGGGATACAACTCTAGAATAGATCCAAAAATTGGTGACATTTTATTTTTCAGTAATTATGGGTGGCATTACTAAAACAGGGCTTAAATGCTCACACACACAAAAAATCAGTAAGTGAAAAAGTTTCCGTCATTGAAGAGGACTTCACCCACAAGCTGCCCAGCGTCTCTGCGCCTGGGTCCCCTCCAGCGAATAGGAAAGCACAACTCGTTCGCAGGAGATGCTGGCAGCACGACGGTTCTGTTTCCCAGGCAGTTCTGCATCCCGCCAGGGTCAGCTGTCCTTAGGCTCACCAGAGTGACTGCCTCGGGGTAGAATTTCTGATGAGAAACTATTTAGAAGTTTCCGTTTCCCTTTAAAGATTATCTTTCTTACTCTCCCAGGTCCTTGCAGCTCTTAGCTTTCTTTGCTACAATTGCAAACAATGAGCGAAGTTGCATGTTTACATTTAGAAATTGTCAGAAAAGAAATCTTTATTTTATTCAAATTTGCAAGGAACTTTGGCCACCATTTCAAAAGCCAAATGCTGTTCTGACTTTTTTATTGTTTTGGAGAACAAAAGACTGGTTTTTTGTTGGAAACGTCAGAGTTGATTTTATGTTCAGATGCACAAGAACAACAGGTTTCTCTCATCTATCACCATTACTTCCAACACCAGCCTTTCTGTCGATGGTTTTTGATCTTCAAAACATCTTTCAGAGTTCCTGAGAAACACAAAGGTTTGCAATTTAGGAGGATATCAGAATAATTTGGCAGGAAGAGTCCTCACATTTTAAACTGAATATCATAAAAAGCCAGTGGAGGAAATTTGCTGCTGGTAAGAAGCAAAGACTTTGCTTAGTTTGTCTCAACCAGCCTTTGGTTTCATAACAGCATAGAAAGGCAATGAAAAAGTACTTTTACAGTAATTTGTTTTTAACAATTCTTTCTAATTAAAGTCAATTGCCTTTTTAAAGGAAGTTGAATTTTCTGACTCCACACTTTTTCTTCTCTAGAGAGGACGGATATGGTTCCACTTCCACACCCATGAAGCCAGCCTGCGTGTCTCCTCTCTCGAATGTTTGTTTACCCGAACAGGCCTGCTGACCAGATTGTTGGACGTGGAGAAAGACTGGTGGGGTGCCAGGACACTTGAGGAATCTCGGCCGTGCTCACGGACACACTCTTGGCAGGAAATGGGGTTGAGCTCTCCAGGCCCCAGTACTGGGGCCAGCAGCCTGGTCTCTTTTCAGATGCTTGACTGGCCTCTCGCCAGCTAGCAAATGTGGAGCTCTCTCCCATGGCTGAGATTGTCCCCCACTCCCTGCTGTACTGGCTAAGAGAACTCTATCCAGGGACTTCCTGGGTGACTATGGTTTTAAACACATTCAACGTTGCCCTGACCGGTGTGACTCGTTGTTGAGTGTCCTCCCACAAAGCAAGAGGTTGCCAATTCGATTCCAGTCAGGGCATGTGCCTGGGTTGTAGGCTTGGTCCCCAGCTGGGGCATGTGTGAGAGGCCACTGGTCATGTTTCTCTCTCTCTCTCTCTCTCTCTCTTCCTCCCTCCCCCCACTCTAAAAATAAATAAATAAAGTCTTTAAAAAGTAAAAACATTCAACTTTATCTCATCATTTAAAAATTCTATCTGGAGATGTTTTACGATGCACATAGTGTATTAAATAATAGTACATATGTATAATTTATAAATAGTACATATGTATAATTTATAAATAGAAGGGAGTCATGCTTGGTAATATTTTCTAATGGGAGTTCACAACCAGAAAAGTTTGGACACCACTGCTCTACGTATGAGTAAAAGTTCTGGAAAGAGTCTCCACCACCTTTTCCCAAGAGCAGTTACAGCTTATGTCCCAGACTCAAGAATCAGCTGGAAATAGCTCCAAATAGCCAATGATGGGACAATTTGAGCATTAGTGCAAGAAATGTATTAAAACCTACAAAACAAAATTAAACATCATGAGTTCATAATGATATTTTAAAAAGAAACTCATTGGTTACCTTTGGAGGATGTTATGAGCCAATTATTCTAAGATGAATCAAGCATCGAACCTATCTTCTCTGTGTGAACTGGACCCTCACGCTCAGGGAATGCTAGAATTTCACTACCATTGTTTGACAAATCTCAAATGAGATAAGATCTAGGCTGTGACTGTCAATAACCACTGACATCAGAAGGAAAGAACTGAATGTGGTATGTCTCCTGACGGAGGATCCCAACCCATCTTTATATAAAGAAGTCCTGCCAAAACATTAAACCTGAGTCAGACTGAGCAACTAAATCCAATATTTAGGAAATGTGCAGACCTGTGGAACATGTCAATGACATCAGGAGAAAGCAATAAGCAAAACCAGACTATGGGAGGCGCGACAGGAAAGATAACACGTTTTGTCAAACAAATGTATCCCAAGGAAAAAGAAAGGGAAGAGGAGGCTATTGCTTTACAGAAACTTAAGGCACACAAACCAAATGTAACATGTGGATGGTTTTTGGACTCTCATTTAAAGAAACTTTTTTAAAAACATTTTGAGACAATCAGGCAGACTTGGACATCGACTGGACAATAGATGATATTTAGAATTGTTAATGTTTGGGTGTGCTCAAAGCTCATGGTAATTTTTCAAAGGCCTCTTTATTTTAAAGATACACACTGAAATATTTGTGGGTGAGATGCTATCATGGCTGGCATTTGCTTTGATGTACTCCAGTGCAGAGAGGGAGATGCAGAAGGCGAAAATGAAACAAGAGGAGGCAGGAGTTTGTAATTACTGAAGCCAGATAATTGGCACGTCCAGGTTTACTGTTTTAGTGTGTCTCCTCTAGCATACGTTTGAAATTATCCATAATAAAGGGATTTTTTTAAGGCCTATGTTCAACTACCATCCTTCTTTGTGTTCCTAAACCACACGCCAGAGAAAATGTTCTTCAAAAACAAGAATTTCAAATGTTCTAAATGTTCTATGGAAGCCAACAAAGTGTGTTTGAATGAACCAATGAACTTCTGCTCCAATTTCACCTCTAAGCAAATGCCAAAAAAAAAAAGAGGTCATGGTTATCTTGGTCATTGTTCCATATAGGATGTCCACTTTAGAAAGGGAAATCTTGTAGGGGTTAGTGCTCTCAATCAAGTATTCCATACAGGAACCATAAAGTGTCGTTGAAACAGATGAAACCTTGTTTTACACTGGGGTGTGCTAAGTCAGTCTCCTCCCCACCCGCCTTGCTTCTGGAGGACTGGTCTGGGCAGCAGATCTGGAGATGGGTTTTGATGGATCAATTTGTTAAAATATTTTTAAAAGGAGATGACTGCTTAATCCAAATTTTATTTGTCATATGTTTGAAATCTTAAAGGTTGCTGAGCATACAGTAGTTGCCTGTAAGTATTCATTTAATGAATATGTGTGCATTTAGTGTTTTATAGGATTCACACTTGTGCTTCAAGGGAAAGGACATCTCTCCAGCACACGGCCTGGACAGAACACCATTTCAGGGGCACACCTCATTGTGGTGGTGGGAGCTGCCTTCCCTTCAGTTCCAGACGCTACGACCAAAATGTTCCAATACCTGGTGCTCTGAGGACTTTACTGCCATAAGAAAGTATCATAAGCCAACTGGCTTAAAGAACAGAAATCTATCATCTCTCGGTTCTGCAGGTTGGCAGTTGAAGATCAAGGCCTCAGCGGGGTAGGTTCCTTCTGAGGGCTGTGAGGAAGAATCGGTTCCAGGCTCTCCCCTAGCCTGTGGGCAGTTGTGGACAACTGGTGCTGTACCTTGATTTGTAGGCGTATAACTCTAATTATCACCTTCACGTGCATGTGCTGTTCTCCTTGTATGCACGTCTGTGTCCAAAATTCCCTTTTTACACGGGCTCCAGTCTTTGGATTGGGGCCTACCCTAATTACCTCATTTTAACTTGATTATTTCCTTAAAGTCCCCATCTCCAAATAAGGTCACATTCTGAGGTACGGAGGGGTAAGACATCTACATATAAATTCTGGGCGAATGCAATTCAACTGGTCACACTCCTGGTCCTTGGAGGTGATTGCACTAGCTGAAACTCTGAGTTTTCCAAGGAAGTCACTGGCCTGCAATGCCCTAAACTCCCCTCAGTCTCCCATTGGCTCCAAGACAGCCCTCCTGGTCTTGCTCCTAGAGCTTTCTCAACACAGCCATGGGCATGTTGCCTGCTCTGTCTCCTGGTGGCCTGGTTTAATGCTGCTACTTCCCACCACTGGAATATGGTTCTCAGCTGTTTCTCCTTTCACTGCAATAATCCTTAAGGCTGAAAAACAGTTTCTCTCCTGCCAGAAACAGCTTTTTTTTTTTCTATTTGCTAAACTTCCAGTGGCCTGACCTTACACTGCTGTTAGATTCTTTGTGTCCCTTGAAAAGGTAGCCTGCTCCTTTTAGAGGAACTTAGAATATATGTCCCAGATCTAGGGAAATGTGGACAGATGATAGAGTGTTTCTCCCCTATTGCTGTTGAACTTTTCTCCAGGAATTGATTTTCCTTCCCTTATGCAAGACATGGAACATTCTTTGCTTCCCAGGGTACCCCAGGCCTCCTAAATTAAGGACAGCCTTCATCTGGATGCTCTAGGCATTTAAAACTTCCCAAAATTCAGTACCTCATTCTTCCAATACCTTGAGGGGCTCTCATGCTAATAGCAATAGAAGTCCTAATGGCCTGTTGTGATACTCAAGGTTTACTATGGCCAATGTGCAAACAGGGTATCCAGCAAGCTCTCTGTACAGCATATGAGAAACATCTTCACCTGCTCTTCAGAGTCTGTGCCCAGAACAAGCAAAGGAAAGCCTTACCCTTCAGATATGTAAAGCAGACTTCCGGCGAGACTGGCTTCATTCTCAATCACGGTGCTTCCAAAATTAGAGCTAGAAAGATGAAGCTGCGGACCCATGTTCCCTTAGCTAAACAGGGCCAGGCATCGTTAACACAGAACTTTCTGAAACTTGTGCTCACCTAAGGTTGTGGACAGGCATATCCCAGGTCACCAGGCAACAGTAATAATTGTAAGAGAATTGAGTAACCTGGGAGACAGGACCAGGAACAGGGAACCCAGAAATTCCAATGGCACACACCTGGGGTGCCGTGTGAAAGGAAGTAAGTTCTGCTTTACTTCACTCAACTCCAACCTAAAGCACTATGGGAGGGCGAGAAGCATATAAAGCCAGCAGACTTGGGTTCAAATCCCAGATTCCATCTCTTATGAGCAATGCAAGCCTAACTGTATCTTTAGTTCAGCATCCCAATCTGTGAAATGAAAACAATAATAATACCTGCCTCTCAGGGGTGTAGTAATGAATACATGAAAGGATGTGAAAGAAACACACAGCACAGAGCTTAATGCAGAGTAAGTCCTCAAAAAATCTCAGCTGTCATCATTATTGTATTAAGTCTGAGGTGCCCTCGTGCCCTGGAGCTCTGTTCTGCTGCAGAGGCAATGATAACTCCTTTAGCCTCAGCTGCTTGCATGTATGGACAAAGAATTCCCTCTCTCTAAATTCAAATTAGCACCTTCAGGTCAGTGTTATCCTACGAAACACAGGCTGGCGGCAGCTCTCTCCCACAGGCCGGGCCAGAACTGCCACATGTCTGTAGCATTTTGTAAGATGGAGGCTCATTTTCCAGTATTCCATTTCATAATCAGCCCCTACTTCCTGTCTTCAGCAAGTCAATAGATTATGGCTAGCTCGTCACCCTCACCAAATAAAACAAGTATCCACAAAAGCAGAACTGTGTCCCAGAAGGCACGGCTGGAAGGACCCGAATCCAAAGCTTTCTCTGATTGGAGGTGGTGACAAGGTGGCCTTTTCCCTAGTGAGCAACAAGGGTGAAACTCTAGCTGCAGCTGCCCAGGTCAAAAGGCTGTCGCCATGGTTTCCGAGGCAGGAGCAGAGGCAGAAATACCATTTTCACGCTCATAGATGGAAAAGATAAGCTATCACCCTCTTTCTCCTGGTGTGCCTTTAGAAGGGCAACAGCAGGTGAAGAGAAAATAAGAAACACTAGCAAGAAGGAAAATAAATGCATTCACCCTAGGGACAAAAAGAGAAAAATTACTTATTTTTCTGTTATACCTAGATAATTTATCATTCCTACCAGAAAAATCACTTGACCTATCGTCAGTCGCCTGTATTTGCAGTTAACTCCTCTCCTTGACTGACTGGTTTTGGCTCTCGCTGCTGGCCCCAGACTCTCCCCTGGGCGCTCCCCACGTGGGACACCTGGAGGGATTCATGCTCCGTGGTCATCTGCAAGGCAACCGGCCACAGCTTGTTTTCCTTGGGAAGCGTGTTTGCTCTTCCAATCCATAGAGCCTGGGTTCATGGCCCCAGGGTGCGGCACAAAATATATGTCTTTGATCTGGGTTTGCCCTTGTTACATCAAGGTGATTTCATTTAGTTCGATTAGCCAGTAGTGGGGGTAATTGGTTATTAACTTTTTCTGTGACTCTCCTCTGCAGTCTGATCGAAGAGGGGGGCACTAGGAAGAAATGAAAACGGAACAGTACTTGTGCAAAGTGGTGACTCCTGTGTTTGTGTCTGTGCGTGTTGGGGTAGGAGAGGGAAGGGGCTGGAGGGATGGGCTGGGGTATGTTTGCTGAATAATAAGTGCCAGGCTGTTTTCCTCTGAAAGAGTCCAAGATACATTTTCAAGCATTTTGTCTCTCCTCCTTTTCTAAAGCTTGACTCAAAACGATAGGGTATTTAGAACCTCTGTTTAGTTGATGAGCTTTAAAACCTCTATTCTGTTGTAGGAAACATAACTCTGACATGAGGAGGAGAGACACTGTAATTTAGCTTCACTCTCCTGGGGTCTGAACTCCAGTGCTTAGGACTGTGCCCAACACCAAAGCCATTATTTCCTTCCCAGGTACCATTTTTATGAGCTGTAAGTGACACATGAGGCATGCTCTCCCTTTATCTGCCCAATATTTCTATGGCACCTTGCAGTCACCATGATTTCAGCATCCATGAGATTCAAAAGAGCACAGACCCTGTCCCAGGAGGGCAGGAGGGTAAGCAACCCCCCACTGCAATGACAGCAGAGGGAGGAACCCTGATGGTGACTTCAAGTCCCCTTGTTCCCACAGGGCGATGGTCATTCTCGTAACAAACATTTTGGAACACCCCTTAATATCCAGAAGTGAAATTCGTAGATAATATAACCCACCTACACACTTCCAAAAAAGTCAATATAATGTCCTAACTGTAATATAAAAGAGAAAAGCAGGAAAAGTAATCTAAAAAAAGGCATATGTATTTTAATATACAAATACCACAATACAACTATACTGAGACATGTGAAAAGTCAGTGGATTGTACCTACTATAATGAAAATATTTTACTTAATTTTACATGTATTTATATTACTTTATTTAATATTTAACTTATTGTATACAAAATATTTAAGTGGTATTTAATATAATAACATGTTACTTATATTCACTAAGATATTTTTGACCCAAAAATATTTGATATTTTGAAATCAGAACTAAATTAGTATATCATGCATATTGTGAAATTTTATATAGATAGATAAAATAAATAGAGGTAGATAATGACTAAGAATGCAGAAAAATACAGTGCATTGATTTGGTGACTGAAATAACATCAATGGTATTGCTGTCCATGATGTGATTTTTTTATATAATGAAGAACAACAACCCTCAATAAAGTTGGAACAGAAGAAAGACATTTTTCCTCAACTTATACCAGAAATAACTGGAAAATTCAGGGTATGCTGACAATAAAGCAAGAGAATGCTTTATGTTTCACATGAAGTCTAATTTTAAGCTCTTCCAATTATAATTTATCCTCATGAATTCCCAGAAAAACACTTCAAAACTGTGTATGAGGCAACACACTTCTTTGTTAAGCAGGCCTGTATGTAATGGGATGCAGGGCAAGGGTCCCCTGAAAATAGCAGAGTGTATCCCCCACAATCCTTGGTTGGAAGGCAGGGGGAGTGCCTGATACAACATTTAAGATATATTGCATAACAATGGAGAGTTACTAGCTATACCTTCCTGAAGGGAAGAGGGCTGCTGCCCAGGGCCAACTGTGTACATGACTGAGAACACTCAGGGACTGGTGACATAGACAGGATACAGTGCCTGCACAAGAGGCAGGAGGTGGATGCCCACCCCAGATGTCCATGAGTCCCTGGGAACTTTCGCCATGACTAAAGATGGCAGCCAAAAGAAGGTAAAAGATACGGGAGATCTGGCAAAAATGGTGGACACACTATAGACGAGCTGGATATAAGACCACACAGGAAGTTCCAGGCCAAGAATCTGAATGAAGGCAGGCTGAAAAAGGAGGCCCATCACAAGGTCTGGTGTGTGAGAGGAGGTAGAAGCCACACAGTCTGGAGTAAGAGGAAAAAGAGCCACGTGGTCTGGGGTAAAAGAGGGGGTGTCCACCACAAGGTGTGCACTGAGAGCTTACTGCACGCAGGTCAGCCTGGGAGCCTGCGGGGAGCTGATGGGGCTGTGCGGGACCTGCCTGGTCCCCTGGATTTGTGAGATGCCTGGAGCGGAACTGGGACTGGGAATGCTGAGCTGCAGACTTCTGCTGTTCTGAAAGACGGTGACCTCTGACTGGCCTGTTCTGGAACGGACCTGGTTTGGCAAAGGGAGACAGGATTATGTATTTCTGGATGTTTTGAAAGGGAGTGGGACTTAACGGCAGAAATCTGCCATGATTACAAATCTGTAAAAACTTCATATGAAGAACCCCTTCCCTTCTTCACCAAACTCTGGCATCGGGGGTCACGATTCACGGCAGTGGGCAATCGAGCCCCACAGCTGTTCCAGAACAGCGCTGGTGGAGTTCTGTAACAGAAACACTATGATGAGGTGTACAAGGGTCAGATTTAGAAGGATTTTGAATACGAATTAGTTGAGACTTATTTGAAAGATTTTAAAGAAAGACCAAAGTTGTACACTAATTTAGAAACCCAAGCCAAATGCTGGCATTGCTGGGGGTGGAAGGAGTGTGGATGACTGAGGGTGGAAGTGTCTGAGCAGTGACATGCTGAAGCCAGCTCATTCCAACCAACAAGAGCTGCTATTAAATTTTGGGGAATTCTGCAAGTTGGTTGGTAAACACAGCCATTATTAAAAATCAGTTTATATAGACACAATTGAATGAATTATATTAAAACAAAGGTAATACATACTCAAAACTCACCGATTTCTAATTATTTTAACACATTTTACTATTTCTATGTTTTTGAGGGTTTTTTATATCTACTTATTGGAATGGTGGGAACGATGTAGAACGCTGGGCTGCTGTGTGTCCCTTCAGGGGTGATGGTGGCTTGAGGTCAGTCATGGGGGGAATATGAACACCGCAGAAATGGGAAAACGCTATGAATCAGGGCTCGATGTATTGTTTTGTAGATTGTAGACTTAAGAAGGTGATGGAGAAAAATGTTAATAATCTAGATGAAAACTTTAAAACTGTGTCATGTCTCTAAGAGGTGTTGCTTAGACTATACCACAAAAATTGGGGAAATATTTTTTTATTTAGAAATGTTTATTTAGTTTCACTGAGGTATAATTAACAAAATAATGAGGTATATAAAGTGTACAGTGTGATTATTTGATATATGTATGCATAATATTTTCCCCATTAACTTAATTAATATATCCTTCATCTCACATATTTGCCTTTTGCGGGTACTTAAAAATTTTTTATTGAATTTAGTGAGGTGACATTGGTTAATGTGATTATTTAGGTATCAGGAGTATAATTCTATAATATATCTCTGTCTATTATATTATATGTTCACCACCCAAAGTCAAATCTCCTTCTGTCACCATTTATTCCCCCTTTATCCTCTTCTGCCTCTCCCCACCCCCGTCCCTTTGACAGTCATCGCACTGTTGTCTGGGTCTATGAGTTCAGGGTTTTTTTTTCCCTTTGCTTAATCCCTTCACCCTTTTTACCCAGCCCTCCAACCTCCCTCCCTTCTAACAGCTGTCAGT
Source organism: Tonatia bakeri (assembly GCA_004024845.1). Taxonomy (NCBI): domain Eukaryota; kingdom Metazoa; phylum Chordata; class Mammalia; order Chiroptera; family Phyllostomidae; genus Tonatia; species Tonatia bakeri. The sequence continues at coordinate 367,700 of PVIA01000277.1, read as the reverse complement.
CTGTTCTCTGTATCTATGGTTCTGTTTCTGTTTTGTTTGTTTGTTTATTTGTTTCATTCATTAGATTCCACATATAAGTGAAATCATATGATATTTGTCTTTCTCTGAATGGCTTATTTCACTCAGCATAACACTATTTAGGTCCATGCATGCTGTCATGATATTTGCCTTTTTTTTGTTGTTTGCTGGACATATTTAAGTTTTACTCTCTTAGATAATTTCAGTTATACAACACAGTGTAATCAACTATAATCCCTGTACTTTACATTAGATCCTCAGACCTTACTCATGTCATCGCTGGAAGTCTGTGCCCTGTATCAGCTTCTCCTTATTTCCCCCTCCCCCAGCCCCTGGCAACCACTTTTCTACTTTGTTCCTATGAGCTTGACTTTGTAAAGATTCCACATACAACTGACGCCATTCCGGATGGGAGGAGAATACTTGCAAAGTATATATCTGAAATGGGTTGTGGATAAAGAACTCCTACAACTCAACGACAGAAAAACAAACAATCTCGAATAGACACTTCTCCCAAGGAGGTAAACAAATAGGCAACAAACACATGAAAAGATGCTCCACCTCACCAGTCATTAGGGAAACACAATCAAAACCACAATAAGATACCACCTTACACCCAATAGGGCCGCTATTATCAAAACAACAACAAACCCAGAAAATAACAAGTGTTGGTGAGGACTCGGAGAAATTGGAACCCTTGTGCGCTGCTGATGGAAATCTGAAATAGTGCAACTGCTGTGGAAAACAGTATGGCAGTCCTCAAAAAATTAAAAATAGAATTACGATATGACCCAGAAATTTTACTTCTGGTTATATACCTAAAAGAATTGAAAATGGTCTGGAAGAGATATTTGCACACTCATTTTCACTGCTGCATTATTCACAATAGCCAAGAGGTAGAAGCAACCCAAGTGTCTGTTAATGAGTGAATGAATAAACAAAAGGTGGCATAAACATACAACAGAATTTTATTCAGTCTTGAAAAGGAAAGAAATTCTGACAAATGCCACAACAGGGGTGAACCTTGAGGACATGATGGTAGCTGAAATAAGTCAGCCACAAAAAGAATGAATACTCTCTGATTCCACCCACAATAGTCAAAATCATGGAGTCGGAAAGTAGAGTGGTGGTTGCCAGGAGCCGGGGTGAATGGAGAATGAAGAACTGTTCCATGGGCATAGGGTTTCAGTTCTGCAAGATGAAAAGAGCTCTGGAGGTTGGTTGCATAGCAGTGTGAATGAACTTGCTATTGAAATGTACACTTCAAAATGGATAAGATTGTAAATTTTATATTATATGTATTTTATCACAATTAACAAATGATATTTCATGCTGTGTGTCCCTCATAGAGTTGACTCATTATGTAGGTAAAAAATACTAACATTTGAGGTTGCTTTGAAACAGGCTACTGCACACCAGGAGTCGGAACACTGCACCGGAGGGCGAGGGAACCTGAGGCCACTTCGGACTTCATCAGTGACCCACAATGTCTGAAATGCAGTTATTTAACCCTTTGATCAAATGCTATTACTGCCTTTTAAAAAAAGTCAATGTTTTAGATATGAGTGAGTAATATTTGTAAAACTACAGAGGTTCTTTCCCAAAAAGAAAAAAATATTCTCATTAGAATGACTATACTGCTTCTGTAAACACTGTGACTGTGTTCAAAGGAATTCTGTCCACTGAACTGGTCTGGGCTAGATATCTATTAATGATAGACCCTTTGTCACAGCAAGTAATATTTAGTTTCCTGAAACCAATCTTTAAAAGTCTGCTTTGTACAACTGTTGAAATCTATCATTACAGGCACTTATGTTTGGCACTCAGTCCTGGAGCTTTGGCTAATAGCAGTCATCTGAGGTAACTCTAGCTTAATTTTGCAAGTGCTCCAATGACAGAAAAAAAAAATGTTACCCATGAAACATAATGACACTCATCAAAACAGCTCGACATTTTATAGAGCATAAGAGCATGGCAACTTCGGTTCCCACTTTCCATGACCATCCTTTGTTGGGAATATTCCTATTATTCAGAAAAATGCAAATAATTTGGAGGAATCAAATTTCATCACAATGAATACCCACATAACAAAAAACGTGCTCAATTTCGGAAGTTTTTGTGGTATGGCCAAGTAGTCTAGATTCAAATTCCCTGGAGGAGTTTTTGTTCTGTGATCTTGGTATCAAAACACACACACACACACACACACACACACCCCACCATCAATAAGCAATTTATAAGTGTAATTGTTGAATGATCCTTTCAAGTTAATTTTCCTGTTTGAAGATAAAATGTCATTTCTTCCTGTTTCCTAGTCTACTTTCCTGTCTAGCCGTTGATGATTTTTCCTTAGTTCTTATGCTGAGTAAGTAGGGGAGAAGGAGGAACAGGGAATCATGTAGAAGAAACAAAAGTCAGTTACCCCCCAAAATGGCAAAAATTATAAGCAAAAAGCAAGGACCATGTTTTCAGCACAGAGTTCTCAATGGTGCTCAGCATTTTCTGGCCACTAAAATCAAACAGTGTTTTAAAAGCACCTTGCCATGCAGGAAATAATTTTAGAGTATTACTTTTTTTTCAGCATTCATGGACTTCTAAGTCTTAGTAAGATTTTAAGTGATAAAACAAGTAAATAAGTGATCTTATATTTCAATGGGGAATATTAACTCAGCCTTTTTTTAAATTAATGAAATTAAGGAAAATGACAAAATTAGTATCTAAAGAAACAAAAACCTCTGTTGATTGTCTTTCTTGTCTTACTATTTCCAAATTGTTGTCCACTTGTGCACTATCTATAGGGTGGGGCAAAAGTAGGTTTACAGTTTGTATGGAAAATAATATAGTAATCGATAAATAATACAAGAATAAATTGTGTTTCCCATACTCACAACTGTAAACCTACTTTTACCCCACCCTTTATGAGCAAGAGATGAACCAAAGATCACCAATTCAATGGCATTGCCTTTATAACGATACGGTCATATACTTCACAGATGTGAATGTATGCAAAGTAAATACTTTAATTTGTACAAGGCTAGTTAATTGTTAGAAGTATTGTAGAATGGTATATAACAATTTCAGAAGAATGTATTTGATGCTATCACCATATTTTTAACAAATGAATCACATATCATTAAGCTAGAGATTCCAATTTTTTGCAGTTTCCTTAGATCATGAAATAATCATCATCTATATTCTGGGCAAAGAAAAGGAAGACAGATAAAAAAGGAGTATTTCCCATTCTTTCTTTGGATTCTTGTTACATGGAAATGTGCTCTTACAATAAATTCTATTATACCCCATTTTTATACTTACATGATTAATTTCCAGAAATAGAGCTCTCCACACTATAGAAAAAAATAATTTCAAGTGCTTGATCGATCAGAAGTGTGTCTGTATCAAAACAAATAGTGATATAAAAGAGTTCAAAAACAGTTTTTATTTGTCAGTGTATCCTCACCACACTTAGAGAAGTCACTGATGTTAAATCAGTAAGAACTTTAGTAGTAAACAAAATTTGAAAGCTAACTCTGCATTATTGTATTTTGCCGTGTATAACATGTGCCCATATTTTTGGACCAAACATTCAGGAAAAGAATCTTTCATTTGAATTATTTAATTCAATTTTTATTTATGTATATTTAGATACTTGTTTTTTGTATTATAAAGGAATTTTAGCATTTATTTTTGAACATATTATGGTACAAGAAATTTTACATGACAAATAATTACAAAAACAAGAACAGATACAAGGTATTTCAGGCACTACCCATGTATAATGTGCATCCTTATTTTTCCTTCAAAAAGTTGGGCAATTCAAAGTGCCATTACACACAGCAAAATATGTTATTTAAACAGCTAGAGATGACACAAAGATGTGAAGCTACAAAGACAGCAGCCACTTCCTAAGATGGCTGTGGGGGGTCAGGGGACATGAAGTTTAGTGCCGCAGGGGAGGGGGTGAGAGCTCTCATCAATGAAGAGGCTGGGCCAGACTGGCTTTGAGTCCCACACTTTCTTTTTTCATATAATTAGTTGAGACATTTGTCCTTAAAACTAGGCTGTGCAGAGAGAATGGATAACTCAATTCCAGCTCATCCCTGGTAGTTAGCATAACCAGGGCTGGGCCCAGAGGCCTGCTCACAGTTGTGATCAGGGAAGTCCCGGAAAGTTGCGAAGAGGGTGGCTTACCCTTGGATTCCAGGGGCACCACGGTATTCTAGAGTCCAGGAGGAGGGCGCAGTATTAGATGAATAGAAGGAGAGCTAAGTACAGAAGCACTCTTTCTACACAGCCCATGTGGTTTCCTAGAAGAGCACTTCCCAGCCAGGTGTCCTGGAGCACCCGAGGATGGCCAGGAGGCCAGGCAGGAAATAGCCTGAGTTAGTTTCTCTGGGTGACCTGAGTGGCATGGAAGGAAGGACCCAGAAGTGCTTGCATCCCCTAGGATGATAAAAGAGTAGTAGAGACTCTGTCTGGGAAGCTTGCTAGAGAGGTTCATCAATGAATGCCACAGCCAAAAATCTTCTGTGGTCAAAGGCTACAGAGGATGAACAGCCAACCCACAGGCACTCTGCAGAGTCAGAAGCTGAGGCAGCGGGCAGGCCCTCCTGCGAGCAGACCGTGAGAGGATGTTGGAATGGGAAGCTAGCAGAGCCCCGAACCGGAGGCAGCACCAGGAGAGCAGAAGAGCAGAACATGGTCCCTCAACACTCTCTGACGTCCCCTCCCCCACTCCTCCACCACAGGGTCCCCGCGATCTGTCCACCCCTCAACTCATGGGCCTTGTCAAGGAAGAAAAGGAGATGGGAGAAAAATTCCAGAGGAGATTATTTATGAGAAGGGACCCAAAACCCCAGAATTTATTTATTAAACATTGTATATTTATTCTTACATGTTTAAATGTTATTCACCTTCAAAGTACTCCCCATTTGATGCAATACACCTATCAAGACTTGTTCCACTGCTCAAAACAGTCTTTGAACTCATCGCTTTTGATGCCTTTTAGTGCTTCTGCCATTTTTTGTTTTACCTCTTCCACATCAGCAAAACATTTCCCTTTAGGGGCTTTTTTCATCTAGGGAAACACACACACACACACAAAAAACAGTCTCTTGAGGCATGACTGGGTAAATAGAGAGGGTGGGGTGCAGGGGTCATGCTGATTTGGTCAAAAACTGATGAACACTTAGTTTGGTGTGGGCAAGTGCGCTCATAAATCACCCATCATGAAATGGGCGAAAAGAGCCTTCAAAAATTTTTTTTCACTGAAGCCAAACGCATCCTTCCACAACAACACCAGCTGGCACACTGATACAGACAAGTTCATAAACACTCGCTTAGTGAGGGAAACCCGTGCTGCAAGGGGCCCAAGCTCCAGAAGATAATTCTGTTTTTTGGGGGGCGTCTCCCTGTGTAATGTTGGAATAGACCAAGTTACTTGAGAAACACTGATTCTTTATATTATTGGAGAGGTTTTAATTTACCAGATTGAACTAAACATAGTTTCTCACCTCTCATCCAGAGAATGGGACCTTTGAAAGAGACCAGATAGGCTGTGGGAAAATAAAGAGGCTTTTCTTTGTATCAAGTGTAAGGTGCAAATTTACAACACTTCTGAATGATTAACAGCCCCCAAAGCCACTGCTAGTCTCTCATGCTCCCCTGTCCCTCTCTTCCTGTGGAGCTTCTTCCACCCGTCCCCAAAACAGCCAGGGCCCTCCAAGCCCACCCTTCCCTCTCCTTCCGTGGTCATCACTTTCAGAGAACCCACCCATCAGCACTGTGCTCTTTCTCACTCACTCAGCGACAGTCACCCCCAGGCCAGGCTAATCCGACTGAATCTCAGCTGAGGTGTTGGGGTAGGAACCTGCAGGCCCCGAGCTGTGTTAGGAACTATCCCTTCAGATGCTGTACTGGGGTGGGGGGTCTGGGGGATTGCCTCAGGGGAGACACTGGAGCAACTGGCTTGGGGGAGCACTTGGAGGCTCAGGGAAGTGGTACTTTCTAACCACTATGGGAGAATTTCAATATTTTAACAATCAGCACAGCCAGGCTGGTGAGTACTAACTGGACACCAGAAGCTTCTATGTCTTCTCTTCCTCGTTCCATCAGAGCCCAGACTCTCCAGAAGCCACTGTTTCTCTTACTCCCCCCACATCAGGGCTCCCAGCCTCCCTTCCTTTCTTTTCTCCTTCCTCCACACAGTGTCAGTCCCACCCTCACAGCAGGGGCTGGCTGGTGTAGAGGAGTGAGAGAAGTGACAGCTGCAAGTGGGGATCTGGGAACTCATCCAGGGTTGGATCAGGAGGAACCGTGGCATGCACGGACCCCACTGGTAACCTGGTCACACTTCCAGAACAGAATTATAAGTGGTAGATTTACATTGAAATGAGGACTGCCGTTACACTATTAGATGGAGCCACATAGGCTGGCCAGAAACCTAATTAACTCATTAGGATGGTACTTGTATGAAAGCAATACATTTATAAGTTACTGTTGAATGACTCTAAATAAGCCTTTTGGACACAAGCTCTTTTAATTTGAAGATTGTCAGAGTGATGAGATTTCTGTGCACTTATTATTTACTTGCAGAAACTTCAAAATATACGTGTAATGCAATGAGAGAGACAGTTTAGTAAAGAAATTAAAGCAAAGGGAAACAACTATTAAAAAAAAGCAAGTTGAAGCCACAGGTGGTTTATAGTTTCAAAATGCATGTCTAAAAGCAGGCCAGGCTTACTACTGGCCAATGCAAAGAAAAAATTCACTAGTTATATGATTCCTGAGACTTTGTTTTCGTCTGATTTCCGTGGAAAATGGCCAGTTATGCCTAGTACTGCGGGCTGAGGAAACATTCTCCCATGGATCCTCAACAGAGGACTTCACATACTGTGGTTATCTAACAGAATAGCTAGCATTTAGTGGGAACTCTACGAGTACTTGTCTGCATTGTTGCCTTCGCATCTCAGAACAACTCTCGGAGGCTCTTCTGAGATGAGGAAAAGGCGGCTCAGAGAAGTTCGGTAATTTGGCCAAGTTATATGCATCCCAAGTGGTGGGCCTTGGACTTGACCGGGTCTCTTAGTCTTTGAAGTCCTCGCTATTGGCCACTGCTTTCTGGAATAAGTTCCTTCTGGAATTTCTTATAATCACCTCACTAGCCAATGACAAAAATATGTGTCAACAAAGGAGCCAATTATCTTCAAACTAGAAACTGAAAGCATTATTTGTAACACCTTAATTTTTCCTATTAAATTTTGTACTTTCCACTAGTAAATTAGTAGGAATAAAAAAAATTCATGTTAATTTTTCAAGGCTACAAATTCTTTATTTCTCTAGTAAATAAACAGGTCAAATTTTCAATGTTTTATGTTTCTTCCGTTGTGTAAATTGCAGTTCTCACACAGACTCTGAAGGGTTTCCTCACTGTCTGTGAGAAGTTAAGCACAGATGTCAATTCTAAAAGATTCTTTCTTAAACAGTCTGCCATATTTTATTTAATTTTGCAGCTCTGTAGAAAACAACTTAGTTTTTTTCCCTACTCACAAAAGAAACTTTTCCACTAAAACCCACTGGAAATATGAAATGTTATTTTTCCATCAAAGAAAAGCTTATTACTTATTTATATAGTATTTTCCCTCTGTGTCGCTGAGTGGCATTAAGTGAATGCCTGCAAAGCATCTTAGAGACTAAAGAAGGATTAAAACTGAAGCTAAACCCCCAGGCAGGTTTATGTGCACTGTTTGCACTTTCCTGGGGCTTAACGTCTTCTCGCTTGTCTCTAGAGGATATCGGAGGGCAGAGTTTCTGTCACGAAACTGGACTAATCAACTTAGTTGAGTTAGTATTTAAGGCAAGGTGAATTAATTAAGAGTGTCTGCAACATTTGTCAGATGTGTTTTCAACCCGTAGTCAGAGGAGCCTCTGCGATGTAAAGACAGACAGCCTTTGGATGGTTTTCCCATGAGCAATGTCAAAACCAAGAAGTCTTCACAGAGGACGTAAGTAGCAGATCTGCACATTGCTTAGTCCAGGCTGAGGCTAGTCACTTTTACTAAAATGTTCGCACATGCAAAATAAAAGGACAATTTTGTCTTAAAGGGAATGTAGTTCTACAGGAGTCTCAAGGAAAAAATGAAGAACTAAGGAAATAATCTTGTATAAGTATCATTAATTGCATTCTTCCCATAATTACTGGGTGGGTACAATATAAAAATAAAACACAGTGCACTTCGGAAAAATACATTTATATAAAGATTTATCTGTAAATGTTATGAGCTCTGTTACTAGCAGTAAGTTAGCTAATAAATTCTTGTTTGGGTGAAATTACTAAAGAGTAAAGACAATATACTGCTTCTACCAAATAAAGAAAGAAATACTGCCTTGGTTGTTATTCTTTAAGGAAAAGCAAAAGGAAGTTTTTAAAAGATAAAGTCAGCTGGAAGTTGTAAATAAATTTAAGTATTTTGTCATCTTCAAATATATTAAGTGACTGCCTCTCTGTCACTGCTATACGTTTACTATACATTATTGTTTTTACAGCCTCCCATTGTTGAAGGTAACTGTAGGCCAGAAGTTGTCCTGATGCATGGGCCACTAAGTGTCAGAGCAGAAAATTTCAGGAAAAACCATTGAGGAACAAACAATCGTAATCATGAATATAAACTCATGTTACTATTTGTTAACTCGTTCTCTAAAACGATCTAAAATACCTAAAGTTCAGTTCAGTTATATGAGTACTGCTGGAATTTCACTTTAGTCTATGTACAAATACTCCAGAGGTTTCGCTGCACAGTGTTTTGAAGAAATGAACAGAATTTATGCAAGCTCTTGTAGCACGTAAATTATTTTGAATTCAAGCAGAAAAGAAATTGTATCATTTCTACTTGCTTAATGATGTCAAAGATTTATGTCTTCATGTCACAATATCTGCAAATGTGCCTAGAACTTTACATTGCAGGAAAGCGTGGGTGGATCTAATGACAATGAGCTTCCAGAAAGAAAAGAAATAAGAGGTAAGGGAACCAAGTACATACCATTTGTCTTTAGCATCACTTTCCAAGGTATTCACAGTGATGTGATACCTTTAAAAAGTACTAAAGCACATGCCTTTAGTAAAAGTGAAATGTATTTTATGACCACTGCCAAATGCTTCTGTATTAACTGTCTTTGTTGGCAGTACTACAGTGAGAACTCATTTTTGTTTATACTGTTTTAGAATAAGAGAAAAAGTGCTTATTGTTATTTAAAACCAAAATTAAGTTTAGCTGCCTTGTAAAAGTAGAATGTTAGTGGCATCATTCAAACCGGCAGGAAAGAACTCTCTAAATTTCCTATACTTGGTAGAGATGGGGTAGGGAGGGAGTACACAGTGACCCAGAGTGGAAGGCCTATTGAGGAGAGACACAGAGCAGAGACTGGGAGAGGGATTAGAGAGATTTCTGCAAAACAAAGTGGGAGGAATTGGTTTGGAGTTGTTCAGGTACCAGCTGAAAGAAGGTCAAGAAAATGAACAAGAAACCAGACCCTGACTTGTCAAAATTGCCTGAAGGAATGTTTCACAATGGAGAAGTAACGTTCAGTTTTAAGTTGTTTTTGACGCACATCCCCCTCCAATTGGCCAAGACCTCAGTAAAGTCGGCTACACACTACGCACTGTGAATGGCTTTATGTGGATATTGAGAGAAATGCACCACATTCTGAGTCAGCGAGCCATGGGGTAGACTGGGAGCCCCACAAGAACAAAAACTCACAGACAATGTGCCCACAAGGCTGAAATCCCCAGGGCTGGGCAGAAGCCTTGTGGAAAATGTGGAGTGGGAACTGAAGGTGACATTAGTCACTCAGATTTTAAGGAACAATGTCATTTGTCCTGTTATAAATTAGTGTGATGCACATTTGGGTTGGAGATATTTTAAAATATTTCTTCCACTTGAAATAAGTACTTGGATAATTTTAGAATTCCCTTGTAATCTTCTCAAGAAATATGGGATTCTACAATTGAAACAGTCAAGTATTTTATGGCAATTTATTCATCTAGTCTTACCTTGAACTTCATTTTAATTCACAAATATATTCTGAATACAATAATTTGTATTTTATACAATATTTTATGTAATTATTCTTAAAATGTTTTGTATTGGAGGTAAAAATAATTTTTTCACACTTCTAACTATAGATATGAAAAATTAGCGTGATTCTCTTCTCACAGCAAATTTTTCTGTTAGAAGTATTCAACAATGAAATGCTTCAAAGCAGCTCTTTTTGCCTTCCTAATTTTAAAACTGATTTCCCAATTATAATTTTTAAATACTAAAATATACTTCAAGAAGTGGAAACTATGCTTTAGCATTAATATGGTTTTCAGGACTCACATTAATATAGGACACTTAGAATAGTGAATATGTGAAGATCCTGAAGATTGTTTTATACCTTAACAAAAGACCTCTAAAGATATCTCCTTCTCATTTTAATTTAATAATTTATATTTATTTTTCTCAAAATTTTAGACACACTTAATCCTATTGATCTTCCTTTTACCAAATACAGCACTTATTTAAAAATTAATTTATTGAAAATGAATATACCCTAGAATTCATGCATTGTACATGAATTCTCTATTCTCTAAATAATTCTCTAAATAATCGCTCAAAAGCAGGGTTAGCCAAACTCAGATTACACCAACTTTATTGAATGGTCATAGTGTAATCAATGAGAAACTGAAATAGAATCAAATTTGCTTCTGGCTGCTGTGGACCAGGCAAGCATTCAGTAAAAATCTGCTGATTTGGCAAGGGCTTTAGTTCATGAAGTTCATGTCTTACTATTATTGCTCTAATCAGTTGAGACAGAATTAGCACTAGCTAAGTCTCCTGTGTGCTGCCTGAAGGGGTTTGTTGAGGGTAAGAGTCTGAAGACAAAGATTAAGGAGTCCTCATCCTCCTAAAGTGCTGAGCATCCAGGATTAGAGCTCTGGGTCAGAGAAATCCAGCTGAATGCAAACCTAAGCACCAGCGCTCTCCCAAAGCTCGGGTTACCTCCCGTGTAAGATGGATATTCCAGTCTGCACTTTGACTCAAAAGCATTTCATCTGCCATAGCGAAGTGACCTTGCTTCACAATGTGTCTACATGTTCTTTTTTTTTTAATGAAGAGGATACCCAGAAAGTGTAAAAGTATTTAAGGACTCATAGGTTAACCCTATGACTCAGCATCTCCAGAACAGTGTGTATACAGAAGCAGAGATATGGAGCCTCAAGTATCTATCTGGCTAATGAGGAGAAAGATTGGGTCAATCAATCCCAAAATATTTCCTTGGCAGTGTCCTGGTAATATTTGCTTCAAGATATAATTTGGTTCAGGGCAGTCAAACTGGTCTGTATGTATACATATCATTATACATTTGTCAAAACCCGTAGAATGTATGACATTTAGCATGAACTCTTGGGTGGCAGTGATGTGTCATGATAGGTTCATCTATTTTAACAAATGTACCACTCTGGAGAAAACTATAAATTGGGAAGGGAGGGAGAAAGAGCGACAGAGAAACGTGGAGGTGAGAGACAAACATCCATCAGTTGCCTCTTGTATACACTTCGGTCCTACTGGGGACCGAACCCAGGCATGTGCCCTGACAGGGAGTCGAACTGGCAACCCTTTGCTTTGTGGGACGATGCCCAAACAACTGAGCCACACTGGTCTGGGAAGTTATTTTATATGTAATTTTGATAAAACAAAAGATTACAGGCATAACATCAAAAAAAAAAGGTGTCTTAGTTGTCCAGGCTGCTATAACAGAAAACTATAGTCTGAGTGGCTTATAAACACGGAAATTCCCGGGAGGCAGGAAGTGCAAGATGCAAATGCCAGTAGATTCAGCATCCGTGAGGACCTTCTTCCTGGTTCATAGACGGGCATGTTTTTGCTCAGTCCTCATGTGGCAGAAGGGTGAGGAAGATCTCTGTTGTCTCATTTCTAAAGGCATTAGCCCCATTCGTGAGGGATCCATCACCTCCAAAACACTCTACCTCCAAACACCGTCGCATTGGGGATTAGGTTACATCATAGGAATCTCAGGGAGGGGGGTACATAGACATTCAGTCTACAACACCAGGCAATGATTTTTTAAGAAAATTTGAGCAGCAATAGATATGGTAGTGATAAGTAAAGAAGCACTTGCTCGGCAAAGGAAGTCAAGTGGAGACCAGAATTATAACACGTAGGTGTGGTAGGTGTCAATGACTTCTCCCCAGAGACCTCCATGACAACAGGATATTTCCTTAGACAATGGGAATAAGTTACACTTTAAGTAATAATTTGGTGGACTGATTAAAAAATAATAAACTACCATATCAAAAGTATAACAGAATTTTATAGATTACATTGAACTCCCTTGGAATTGCAAAACAGAAAGCCAGACCCAAGAACCATAGAATCCAGGACAGATATGGTACTAAGTGGGGTTTTAAATTAGATTTAAAGTTGATGAGACTTGTCTCTGATGACTCATTTCTTCATCTTCATTAGCCTGATCACCTTGTGTTCCCCACTTATTTCACTGAACATGTGACTGACAGTGGAAAAAAACCCACTGTGTCGTTGCAGACAATGGACCCTACAGAGCCTCGTAGAAATACGCCTGTGGCTGGTGAACCTGGCAGTCCGGAAGAAAGGCATCTGTACCGATTATCCAGTGGAATGACATTAGAAGGTAACCGCTTTGCCTCAACTGCACTAGACACGTTGCTGCCTGATCCCATATGCTCTCAGCCCACTTCTGAGTTCACCTGCAATTGTGGAGGTCATTTTCCGTCTCAAGCACCTGCATTACTCAACTTCAGTTTGTTGGACCAGGCTCAGGCATAACCCAGATGTGAGGGAGAAGTGTGCCAACAAAAACTGATGGGCAAATAGCCAACTCTTTGTCTTTCATTGGAATGTTTCTCCCTTGTATACCACGAGGTTTCTTAGAGGGTCCCCAGCACAGCTGAGCACCATTTGCCGACAGTGGTGTCTCACACATACCTCACCCCTTATTGGCTTTTCCTTTCCTGATTTCACTTCCCCACCCTCATCATGTGGGCTTCTCAGGGACACCTCCCCATAAACTTCCTTCACTCAAGTTTTGGCTCAATGCCTGCTTAAGGGGAATCCCAAATAAGACAGTCTCATCTACTTTTGATGACTGATTTCCATGGCATTTCCTGAGTGGGTATGTGAGAGGAAGAGGGGTGTCAATGTCTAGGCAATTCTGCACCTCCCTTTCTTCCTTCTCCTTCCTCCTGGTTCATCTCAGGCATCATATAAAATGCAAGAGGAACACTATATTTTATACTTTCAAAGATTCTATCTCATTCATTGATAAATTCAAATTCTGCAAAAGATAGTCAATTTGTGACAGAAATCAAAGTTCATAATGTTTCAAAATGAAACACCAGTTTTGTCCCATGTCGCGTACTGTTGTGGTGGCTGTGCCCCAAATCTCACGTGGAGGCCCTGCAACGTCAAGCCACAGGGCAGTGCCCTTGCCAGAACCGCAAGCCCACGGCTGCCGGATCCCCAGCCTGCGCTCTGTGTTGGCATTCTCCCCATGACTGGCAGGCACCTAGCAGATATTTTTATTCTAATCCCAACAGAGATTACAGTGAAAATAAATCAGCGCTTTTACAATGTGACAGATATATATATATAGTGAAAGCAAATGTTAAGTGACCCATGGACTTGAATTTCCAATTTGATCAGTAGGTTTAAGTCTGATAAAGAAGCTAAAGAAGTGATTGCTTACTTAAATATCACCATATTGTTAGTTATTGAAGCATATGAATGTATTGACCATTTACTATTTAAATCACAAAGAAAGGAAGAAAGAATGAATGATCACTATTTTAGAAAGCAGAATTTTTCTTCATAATTTCCTTTTTTTTTCAAACATAGCTGCAGGTATATTGTTTTTTGTTTGCTTGTTTGTTTTGATTGACAACTAAGGATGAAGAAGAAGGTAAAATGACCTGTTTAACTAGTACTTGTTTAATATTTAAAATTATTCAAAGGACATTACTAATTAACACAAATGTAAGGCAAAATATTATCCCCTTGATAAGTGTCTCTTTTTCTGGTCTGAAGACAGAGTGATGAATCCTTGTGCTTATGCATTTAACTTGGTCATTTGTTCTCATTAAATACAGTCTCATGCTTTCAGCCTATAATCCTTCTAACTAGACATATTTTTAGCTATTAAGGAGATTTCCCATTCTTTTTTGTTTTAATCTTATCAACTACATAGGAATATTTTTCTAATGACTGAACATAAAGGAGAATACATGCATTTTTACCTCTGGAAACACACAAATCAAAATAAGTTGTAAGAAAGGGAGTTGGTATTTCTGGAATCTTGTAAGGCTGGTTCAATTTTATTATTGCTTGTAGTGTGGTGATATTACCTGTGGACTCCACAACAAATTTCAACGGCACGTGGATAAAACACTGAGTTCTACAGTTGTATCTGGGTGCTTACAATTGAGGGCTTTTTGTGTAACTTGGGCAGCTGGTCTTCCCAAGTGTTGGGAAAATACAAATGGCATTCATTGTGTTTAAGAAAAATTCAAATAGTTCTCAAAAAGTAGAGTTGTTTGTTAATATACTTTTCTGGTTCTTTTTAGAATTCCACCAGTGGCGAGAGGTACTGATGATAAATCCAGCGATGGCCGTGAACCCTTTACTGACAGCATCAGGGCAGCAAAGGATCCCGCTGGCTCCCTCACCGTTTGAACCTCCAACTGTGGACAGGTATTTCTTTCCAACATAATATTACGGTCAAAGAGAACATGGACAGTCGTTAAGGTTTTGAATGATTTTAACCCCAGAGTTATTTTATGGTCTAATGTAATTTCATTAACATAAGTGAACTGTGGTGCAGTGATTCGCGTCAAAACACTCTGCTGGCTGTACCTTCAACGTACTTCCCACCAGTTCCCTTCTGAAGCCTGCTTGACATACTCTGCAAAGAGCTGACGAGCACTGTCACTACGTGACAGCTATTGTGCAGATGCAAACACTGGTGGAGTCCGTGAGAGCTGCCACAACAAAATGCTACACGCTGGGTGGCTTAAACAACAGAAATTTATTTCTCACAGTTCTAGAGGCTTAACGTTCTGGATCAAAGTGCCAGCAGAGTTGGTTTGTGGTGAGACCTCTCTCCTTGGCTTGCAGACAGTTCTTCTTGCTGTGTCCTCACATGGCCTTTTGCTCTCTACATGTGCACACCTGGTATCTCTTTCTCTTCTTATAAGGACACCAGTCCGATTGGATTAAAGCTCCACCCTTCTGTCTTCATTTAACTTTAATTGCCCCTTAAAGGCCTTATCTCTAAGTACAATCACATTGCAAGTTAGGACTTCCACATATAGAATTGATGGGAAACAATTTAGTTCATAATAATTGGTCACCCTGCACTTCCTATAATAGAATAATTCTTTCTTTTCCATAAAAGTGACATCATCAGTATTTACATTGCACACTAGCAGTTTCCTACCTTCTCTTCTTTAGAATACTTTGGCATTTTGAGGAAAAATTAAAAATCTATTATTTATTCTTGTTCACGGAGTGTGAACAATAATTGACTTCTAGAGACCACTGAAGTTTGGCAAAATAAATAAACCATCTACCCAGGAGGTCAACCAGATGGCAAAACCAAAGCCAAATAGCTCCATTAAATGAGAAAAGAATGTTGTGCTCAGACCAGTAGGTTGGGGTGGCTCAAACCTGAGACTTGACTTCTCCACCAACTACTGGACCCCTGGGCTCCGTGCAGTCACCCAGCCACCAGCCCAGCCAGCCAGCAGCATGGCCAGTGTCTGTACAGCTGCTGAGACTTGGGTTCCTAGATCTCTGTGTTCAACTCCATGGGTGTGTGAGGTAGCAGGGGTCTGGGAACCTGGTGGGCATAGGGGGCATCCAGAAAGAGGAGACTATGAATGCCTGAATGACCACCTGGCCTCCTACCTGGAGAAGATAAGGAGCCTGGAAGCTGATAGTTGGAGACCAAAAAGTAAAATCTGGGAACATCTGGAGAAGAAGAAACCCCAGGTCAGAGACTGGAAGCTTTACTTCAAGACAATTTAGGATGTAAGAACCCACATCTTTGCAACTTCTGTGGACAATGTCTGCATTGTTCTGCAGGCTAACAATGCCGGCCTTTCTGCTGAAGACTTCAGCGTCAAGAATGAGATAGAGCTGGCCATGCAACGGTCTGTGGAGAGTGACATGGATGGGCTCTGAAAGGTCACTGATGACATAACTATCACTCAGCTGCAGCTGGAAACAGAAATCAGGACTCTGAAGGAGGAGCTGTTCCTTAGGAAGAAGAACCACTAACAGGAGGTAAATGGTCTACAAAGCCAGATTGCCAAGTCTAGGTTGCCTGTGGAGTTGGATGTCCCCACATCTCAGAACCTAATCAAGATAATGGCAGACATCAGCATCCAATCTGACAAGCTGGCTCAGAAGAACTGAGAGGAACTGGACAGGTACTGGTCTCAGCAGATTGAGGAGAGCACCAAAAGGGTCACTTCACAGATCACTGAGATAGAAACTGCTAAAACGACATTCATGGAGCTAAGATGAGTCGTCCAGTCCTTGGAAATCAACCTGGACTCCATGAGAAATCTGAAGGCCAGCTTAGAGAACAGCCTTGGGGAGGTGGAGACACGCTATGCCATGCAGATGGAACAGCTCAACAGGATTCTGCTGCGCCTGGAGTCAGAGCTGGCTCAGTCCCAGGCAGAGGCACAGCAGCAGCCCCAGGAGTATGAGGCCCTGCTGAGGCCCTGCTGAGCATCAGGGTCAAGCTGGAGGCTAAGATCATCATCATTACCACCTACTGGAAGAAGGGGAGGACTTTGATCTTGGTGACACCTTGGACAATAGCAACTCCTTGCAATCCATCCAAAAGATGATCACCCACAGGATTGTGGATGGCAAAGTGGTGTTCAAGGTCAATGACACCAAAGTTCTGAGGCATTAAGGCAGCAGACACGGGTCACCCTTGCAGGGCAGGGGCAGAAGGCCAATAAAGAGTTCAGAGATCAGTGAACTTTTTTTTTTAAAGGAACATTATGTTGGTCATGGAAAATCAGATTTTTTTCTTTCAGACATCCCTAAAACTTTTCTTTCCTGATTTCTCTGTTGTTGTCAGTTGGGTCAGTCTTTCCTTACTGAGTTCTTCCTGCCAATCTTTCTCCCCATATTTCTACTTAAACCAATAGAGAGTGCAGGACTTTTATATTTACTTTTGGGAAGAGATGATAGAATCCCATATAGCAATTAAAAAAACTCACTGCCTATGCAATGGAAATTTTCTACAATTCCATCCTCATTTTACCTATTTGATATCTTTCTCCCTAGAGATTTATTGCCTTCCACTGTAGCTCCACCCGACCCAAGACAGTTTTGTGTTCCATCCCAGTTTGGATCCTCTGTTCTACCAAATGCAAACCTGCCGAACATGATGCCCAATCGTGTCTACTCAGGTATGAGCAGTCGATGGCTCTCCTCTGCGGAGCCACCGTGAACTGGATGGCTGCAGGATGTAGCGGTTGTACTTGCAGCTTCTGCAGTTAGTACTCAGCTTAAAATTACCACTGTGTGACCAACTGTAAGTTGCTTCACTTCCCCAACCACCAATTTACTGATGAATAACATGGAAATCTGCAACATTGCTATCTGTCTTATCTTCCGTGTAAGGAACTGATGAAGTCATGAGATGAGATCTGAAAGCTAAAGGGGTTTAGGCAAGTTTGTATGTGGCCTGTTAGGTCTTAGTGGGGACTTGCCTTTTATTCTGAGTGAGAATGGGAAGCTTTTGATGAGTTTGAACAAGTAATGACATGGTCAGACTTACTTTTTACCAGGACCACTCTGGCTGCTGTTCTGGGAACAGTCTTGATACAACCAAGTTCTGGGGATAAAGTGGTGGTAGTAAACGGGTTGTTAGAATAGACAAAAGATTATGATGGCTTGGCCCTGGGTGGTGACAGTAGGAATGGTAAGAAATGATTGGATTCTATAATTATTTTGAAGGTAGAAATAACAGGGTTTTCTCATAGTTTAGATATGAGGTGTCAGAAAGAGTGTTAAGAATGACATCAAATCTTTTGGTCTGAGCAATCAAAAAAGTGAAGTGCTGTTTACAGAGTTGAGGAATACTGTGATAGGAATGGAGTTCTTGGGGAAGGAGAGATATTATGGGCTCAGTGTTTCTTGTATTATAATTGAGATACATCACAGACGACCAGTGAGAGACATCAGGAAGGCAGCTGGAGTCCAGGGACAATTTCTGGAGATACCGTCAATATGATTTTGGGACTTATCAGCATACATGAGACTAGATGAGTTCATCTATATAGTGAGTGTGGATAAAAGTTAAAAGAGTGATCTCTGGGACATATCAACAGCATTGAGAGATGCACAGGAACAAACAAGGAAGAGAGAAAAGGAGCAACCAGTGAAGCTGGAGAAAATCCAGGAGAGTGTGGAGGCCTAGAAGACAAGGGAAGAAATTATTTAAGGAGAGATTGAGCAACTGTGTCAAGTATGCCACCCGTAGATCAAGTAGATGAGGATTAAAGATACATGATTAGATTTAGCTACGTGGGTGTCATTGGTAATCATGGTAAGAGCCATTTCAGCAGAGTGATGACAGTGAAAACATGACTGGTGGGGCCTCCAGAGAGACTAGGAGGCGAGAATTTTCTTACCACATTGAAGATCGAACTGATGCAACTTATCACCCCAAAACTGTATTCATGAGTTTCTGCTTGTCCCTGTTTCCCAGCTCCAACAAGTTTTAATACATAGGAACAGTGTGAGTGAAAGGCCTGACCCAAAAAGAAATATGGTTGGTGCCAGGGCCAGTGAAGACACTGGACTGCCTGGATTTGAGCTACCACAGTGCATAGATCCTCTGCAATGAGACTGGGCATTAGAGCAGCTATGAAACTAAAAACCCACCCTGCAGTGGCCCAAGGACCAAATAAGACAGCTGCCTCTGGATGGAGGTCCCATTCAGCAGCAACAACCCAGTAAATTGATTGTCATGGTTACAGATGATAGATGAAGAGACCACCGACTCAGAGTGTCCCTCACAGAGATGGAGAATTCAGAAACTGCCAGTTATTTAGATACAAACAGGCAGGTTGACCATCTGTCCCAGGAACATAGGTCAGGTCTCTCACCTCAAGACTGATATGCAAGTAAGTAAGCAAAGGCAAGGCAAGGCCTCAGTCCTATCAAAACTGAGGTTCTAAGTAAGTTAGCAACATAGAAATTAAGACAATGGTCTATTTCAAAAATTGGGATGTTAGGTAGGGAGTGACTTGTTACAGTTAGACTAAGTTTGAGGTCACTTATTTGGGAAGTAGAAAAGTACCTGGAGCAGGTTTGGTGAGTCTGGATTTCAAAAGGTCCTAAAATCTCGGTGATTAGAATTGTGTTCTCCACTCTGGAATTCTCACATGGACTTTCTCTGCATCCATGGGTAGTACGCCATGAGCTGGCACTTTCATGCATGTCAGCCGGTGAAAGGTGAATCTTAAAGCCACTGAACTATAAAAATATACAGCTTTAGAGTTAGAAGGGTTTTTAGAGGTCACCTCATCTAACTCCTGCTTTTTAAAAATGACAAAAAATCTCAAAAAAGGTATATTGTGGTTTATTTCAAGATAGATTATTATTAATAGTTTAATGAGTCACAGAGCAAGTATAAGAAAAAGCTCTAGCCTCCATGATACATACCTTCCTTTTGGTGAGAACAGGCTTAAACAAGTAAAAATATAATTGAACAAAACTATGTATAATAAGTACAATTTGTGTGTTTATTACTATCAGAGTGTACTCTGTGGACCTGTACAGGTCTGTGAAGTGTTTGTACAAATAAATGTGTAAATAAAGAGAATAAGGGCTTAGAAACTTTTATAATAATTTGGTAGCGTAGTTTTACATCTATTAATGTCATACTTTAAAAACTTTTTTGCTTGCATTTGTTCTTATTTTCATTTCATTTTTCTAAAAAGTCACTTTATTGTATTTTTTTTAAGTGTTGGTCCATGATGAGTTGGAAATTTAAAAAGAAAAAAATGTTCTCACCACAGATGGTTTGAGAAACACCAGTATAGACTTTAAGCACATTGACAGCGCACATGAAGAAAAAAATCAATATAGCATGAAATTACTAGGCAAGAGTTGGCCTTGAATTCTGGTTATGCTCCCATTATTTCAAGACATTTTAGAAGGTTGACGCAAGCAAAGAATATGATTGCTACCCAACTCAGTTGAAATTGTTTCAGAAAACATCTTCCTCAGACACACCAAAATGTTCACACAGAGAACTACATATTTTATCCCTTAAATCATGCATTTATTTCTAGGGATTTCAGTGCATCAGGAAGCACTTACAATTTTTTTAAAGGTCAACTAAATCCTCTTGCACCAAAGAGGAAAAAAAGCTATCAATTTTTATTTCAAAAGCAGGAGATCAAGAGAGCCACAGTTTATTTCATATTTTTCCTTTTGAGAGATGGCAGGAAATATTACCAGTAACGAGACCCATCCTTAAAGAAAAAAAGGATCTGGTGTCCGCGTGCCCTCACCAACACGGCCCTAAGATGCTGAATAGCAGTGCACCGACACTGCTCCCAACACTGTGTTCAGTCGTTATTTGCAAATACTGTTCTAACCTTAAACTTTTTCATTATTTTCAAATGAATGTTGTTCATTTGTCTGTGGGGTGGATGGTGATTTTCTTTCTTAAGGTTGGGGCATTTTACCACCTGAATCCTTAAAGGCAATGGCCAGAAGGAATGAAATGATTCAAAGGCAGCATACTGCCAGGTAACGTAACAGTGTTGTTTTATTTATTTTCTGTTCATTCACTTGTTTGTTTATTCATCTGTTTGAGATAGATAAGTAAATAGACGCAGCTATATATACATTCATTTTTTATTATAGTTGTATATTGTTGCATTTGTGTATGTTGTTAAATTTGTGTACACTGAATGAATGTATATGTATATATCTATGTATACATCCCCTTATATAGATATATACACACATACACTGATTAGTTATGATTACTTACAAAAATATTTCAAGAATATTACAAAAAGAAAGATATATATATATACATATATACACATATATATAAAGGATAAAAGCAAGACTAGAAAGTTACATAGTGAAGCTAAGTTTACAGACCCTAATAGTTTTTCAAAGTCTCATGATTCCAATGCCTAGTTGCAATTCTTCTGAAATTCATACTGGCATTTTTGTCTTCGATGACTCCAATTCTACCCAGAGGTAGGGGCCAAGCTTGCCAATCCCACTTCTCATGCCCACCCAACAATGGCCTTTAGCTGTAGCTACCAGGAGGAAGAGAAGGGTATGACTAGAGTATGACCTGTGGGGGAAAGAAGGTAACCTAAGAGGTCCAGGTGATGACCAATAAGCAAACTAAAGTAAGCAAAAACACCAAGCCCTCTTCCCCTCCCCCAGCCCTTGCCCCTTGAAGTAACTTATAACAGTTGAGACTTGCACTGACTTTCTGCATCTTTTGAGCCCCACTAAAATTGTATGACAAGGTTGAAAAACCTCTTCCAGCACTTTAGTTTCTTTGAGGATTAATCTTTGGCAAGAAACTACCCTGTGCTGCATTATTGATGTATATTAAAAATTTATATAAATTTAACAAGCAAATCTGTTGAATTTGTCATATCAATTAGAGGTAAATCTCTACAAACCGGCCTTGGGCTTCCATTGTGACAGTTAGCCATGCCCTTTACCCTCAGATCTTAGCCCGAACTTTCCTTCCCAGTGTCTTAATGGGGGATTTGTGTTTTCAACCAACAAACTTCAGATAAGCAGTGTGAAGACTCACAGGAAAAACAGAGATGCTGTCTGAGGGAAGGCAGAAGGCTATTAAAATTATATTTCATTTTTTAAATTTTTATTGAACTTACTGGGGTGACATTTGTTAATAAAATTATATAGATTTCAGGTGTGCAGTTCTATAATACATCATATGTATATTGTATTTGTTTACTACCCAAAGTCAAGTCTCCTTCCATCACCAAAAAATTATATATGTAATGGTTTTCTTGGGTTGTGTAAAATGCATTGTTTTGTTTTTAGGATGGAAATGGAAATGCATGCCATTTACCAGCAAAGAAGAATAGAAAAAGTGAATCCCAAGGGATTAGCAAGTCTAGGGATACCATTCCTCTATGGCTCCAGTATCTCAGCTGGCCCAGCCACCTGCCACCGAAGGGCCACGCTCCCTGCCAGCGACCTGCATTTACACAGACGCTCCCTGAGAAACCTTCATGGAAACCCCATGCTTGTGGCAACTGGTCCACACTTTCTAGAGGGCTGGGAGCAGAAATGTCCTCATCTCAGGAGAGGTGCAGGGAATCAGAAAGTTCTAGACAGTGATACTGAGAGTTCCAAAAGTCAAGCAGAAGAAAAATCTTTAGGCGAGATTCATGTAATTCCCTATGAAGAGGATGAGTATGCAAAAGGCCCAGAAATAGAAGCTCGAAACAATCAGAAGTCAAGAGAAATCAGCAAAAAGCCACCTGCAGTTCTCGCCAATACTTGTGGAGAGTTGGAGCCCACCCACAGAAAACCCTGGGGAGCCCATGATGCTCAGATGGAAGCTAAGGCCTGGGACACTGGGAGAGAGAAGGTCTCAGAGCAGTTTTCTGCAGCCTGTGGTGAAAAGAATGGGGTTGACCCTCTACTTCCTCAACGATCTTTGTCAGGCAGGTATCCAGGCACCAACGACCAATGCAGATTCTCATGAGGCACCAATCGCCAAGTCCTTAAGTAATTAATTACACAGTAAACCAAAACCATCTTGCTTCTGTTTATCCTTCCTCTTCTTTATTCTTTTTAGAATGACCTCTTCTTGAAGTCATTTTATTACTTTAGTTCCAAGAAACCATATCAGTGAAATTCATCTCCATATATTGCTGTATAGAGAATTTACAGCAAAGGTTAGGAAGGCAAGTATGAGGAAGGATGGGGAAACCTACCAGAATTTTTCATTAAAATTTTAATTTAATTTCCTGTTAATTTCTTCAACACAAAATAGAGGGGTTCTTGCTTAAAAGTATGAACTTTATCTGTATTTAAGTGCAGAAAAAAATAGACAAACATAGCATTAACTTTCAGTGCCCATTACTGTTAATAATACCTTCTGATCTAAAAGTATAAACTCACCACTCCCCCCAAAACACTGAATAGTTTTACAGAACTTCTTTAGATAAAAATACTTTAAAACACAAGGATTGGGGGAAGGGGTCGTGTTCGAGCCACCAGACCAACTGCTTCCCTTGCAAAGTGTTAATTTGCCCTTTTGATGAAGATATGCAGTTAAACCCTTGGGTCACCCAGAGAGCATGATAAATCAGTAAAGTCACAGAACATGGTGGTGTTAATCCGCAGAATAAAATCCATAGGGCATTTCATTTAAAATCTGGAAGAAGCAATTCTGGAACTTCTTTGTTTACTTAATGTGGTCATTAAAGATCTTTTAGAGAAAGAAAAGAAAGGAGGCAGCTAAGCTTTTTAAAAAATATCTCTCAATAACTCTTAATATTTTTTAAGGAGTCTCTATGCAGTTGTATATAAAGGGGTCACTCTGCAGCAATAAAACACAAGGGGATTAATGTAGCTATACGTGAAACTCTGCTCTCAGCATCCCCCTTTCCCCTGGAAATTTAATACCACAAAATAATTTTCTTCCCATTTTAAAGGAACACATGTGCTGGATACAAGTGGGGAAAACCTGTCTTTGGATGAAGATATTCAGAAATGGACCGTGAGTGACGTGCACGACTTCATTAGTGGCCTTCCAGGGTGTTCAGACTATGCTCAGGTGACCTAAATTTAAGTATTTCCATAAAAGTAAGATACTTGGAAATATATTTCCTCTATAATGAGTTGTATCAAACTTGCATTGTGCCCTCAGAGAGGATTCCTAATAACCTCCCCCTTTTTTATGTCAAGGGCTACTCTGGGATAGGACTGTTTGGTGGAGTTGGGTCCAGTGTCTGGCTTTAGTTTTTATTCCATCGAGACTCCTGAGAGGGCGGAATTCTCCCCAGATTAGGAGATGGGGAGAGCAAAGATCCAAAAAGGATGGGAAATGTCTACTACCTTCCCTATTCATCCATAAACAGACCTTCGGGGGGCACATATTTCTGCGCTAGAAGTTTTCGGCTACTCATAGTAGGTAACGGAAATACATACTACATTTTAAAAAGGACAAGAAGGCAATAGGTCTGAAAAGCTGGAAGTCAACTGTTTCTACATTCTTTATTTATGCTAGGACAATATACAAACCTACATACGCATGTATAATTCAATCTAGTAGATAAATATCATGTTCTTTAAAATGACAATGATATCAGAACAGTTGAAAAGAAGACTAATTTCATTCCCATGGACAAATTGGTGACAAAAATCATGGGTCAGCAAGTTTTTGATATGTCAATGCTACATTTTCATGCAAATAGTTTACTTTTTTAAGTGATTTAATAACACAATTTCACACAACAGTGTGCCTGAAACAGTGTGTCTGGTATCCTTGTCCTTATTTGTTATAATATATGTTTATACATTGAAGGAAAAAAACAAGACAAGGACATTATGATTTAACAACATCATAATTAACTGACATTAGAGATGCTGTTTTTCCAGATCTTGGTTAGATAATATTTTCCTGTATGTAATGCTGTTAATTCTTTTATTTTGTCTTCCATTTATGAGACTTATGGAAAAGTTGTGTAGTAGTAATTACAGTAAGACTTATGAAACCAGAAAGCAGAAGCTCAAATCCCAGCTTTTCCATTTTTCAGACATGTGATCTAAGACAAGTTGTCTCCTTCTTCTCTATGGCTCGGTTTTTTCATCTGTAAAATGGGGATAGCATAATATATTCTCAAAGGATTGTGGTAAGCAATAAAGGGTGCCTGGCTCTTTGTCAGTACTCAGTGATTATTAATTTCATCATTATATCAGCCATTAACCTCATGTATGACGTACATTTGATTGTAGACTTCTGATGGATCTGCTTGAACTCTCATTATTATTAATCAGTCAGTGATTCAATCATAAAAGAGTAGTTTATAATAACCACTCTTGTAATAAATAATGTTACATGCATTTCAAACTTTATCACCTCAAATGTCGTCTTGGAGACACACAGAACCGCATGAACATAAACACCCAAGCGCTGCTGACTCATTATCTCTCACCAACAGGATGGCAGTGCTTCCTAGCCCACCCAAGAAGCAGAAGTAATTAATTCTAGGTGTTTCTCAAATATGTTTAGGATCAAGTCCTGCTCTTATTTCCTCATTAAAGCCTATTGCTTCTCAGGGACTACCAGTGAGATAAATTGCAAGAACAGTACTGCTCTCCTGGGCACCACCCCACCACAATGAGTGACGGTGATCTGCACAGAAACAGGGAAATTCCCCTGATGTAACTGGGTGCAGACTGGGTGCAACAAACTCCTAAGCAGCACTGCTTGAGCACAACCCTCACAAGTGCCATTGTCTAAAATGTGCCTTTGGCTTTTACTGACAGCCCTGGGGACCAGTTGAGGTTACACCCACTGTCCCCCACCCTCTTCTTCCTTACTTCTGCCTTAGGTGCTTCCTCAGCAACCTCCCTCCACCTGCCTCTGGTAGATAGAAAAAGAAATTCAGAAAAAAAAAATAACCACAACTAAAATCCAAGTCCCTATGCAAATGAATCCTTTTACATAGATATAGACAGAGGGATGTTGGCTCAGCTGTTTAGGGACCTGGCAATACATGTTGTCTAAGTAAATGTCTAGTTCAAAGAATTCAGCAGAGAAAATATTCTCTCTAAATATAACTGAAATTACTGAAAGTATGGCCTAATCTGCACTCGTGAGAGGGAGAATGGGACGTCTTCTCAGAGACAGTGGCATGTCTGTGTCTGCCTTAGGTCCAGGGTTCGCCAACCACGGCTGGATATTCAGCCCTCATGCACTTCCGGCACTGGCTGCTGGACTCCCTCTGAAAGTGGGCCCCTGTGGTTCCCCTCCACTGCTCACTGGAGTTCCTACCACGGAGAGAGAAATGAGGCAACATTTCCACCAGTAGTGTACTGGGCTATTTTCATCGGTGCTCCTTTCTCTGAATGGCCCTGGGGTTAAGTAGGGAAAATCCTAGACCAGAAGTATAAACTGTATGTTATTTTATAAGTTCTCTAACTGGCAAGCTGTGCTTCTTGGACAACTGGCCTAACCTTTTCTATGTCGCTCTCTGTATGTATAAAAAAATCCCAATAACAATGCCTATTCTTCTTGGGATAACTATATGCGAGGCGCTGCACTAAGCATGTCATTTTTAAATTTTGTCTTTTAAATTTATTCTATACCATAATTCTGCAAAGAAGACATTAACACTATTTTGCAGCCAGTTTTGCAGCCAATAAAACATCAAGGAGGGGGCTAAGGAAGTGAGTCCATTAAAAGTGTCCCCGTGACCACAAATCTAGCTTTTTCCATTATAATTACTCTACATTAAGGATATTGGGCCATGGTTTTTAGTCAAGAGCCCCTAGGAGTTCATAAAATTGGTAAAAGAGATCCTAAGTAATTCTTTGTGTTTCAAAGACAACTAAAAGTGATCATGCATTTCCCCAAGAGAAGGCCATAAGACTAACCCATACTGTCCGTTTTGTTTTGGTCCACATTAATTTGTAGTGGGCCAAATAGTTAATTTTATGTTTAAAATTATGTTTAATTTTTCTATTTAATTAAATTGGAAAAAGAAATAATTACTTAATAAATGTATTTTGGAAATAGCTAAAATATATTAGCACGCAAATTCCTGGTACAGAAGCTTCCTGAGGAGATTCTCATTTTCAACTGGTCCTGAGGCATGCCTTCTAAGGCCTGGGACATGCAGAGGAAATGAGACAAATGTGGCCCCTCTTCTCAGGGAGCTTACAGCCCAGAAGAGGGACACTAATAAGGTGCTCCAAACCCACGGGACTGTACTGTGAGAGGGCAGGTATGTGCCTGGCAGGAACACACAGGAGGGCCTCATGGCTCCCTACAGGAAGAAGCACCGAAAGTGAGACTTGATGGTGAGTATACAAGCTGAGGAAGGCAGTGAGGCAGGAGAGAGGCAAAGGAGGAATTTCCAGGTAAGGACCAAAAACCAGAGAGGATTCAGAGTAGCAAATAGTTGGGATTTTGAGAGAAGTTTCTAGCAGCCCAGAGAGAGCCAGGGCCAAGTGGAGAGCAGTGAAAATGGCAAGATAGGAGACTGAAGTTGGAGAGGGGTCACAAGAAGCCTCGAAGACCCAACAATGGCCTATGACTTTACCCTAGAGATGGCTGAAGTGTTATGTGGAAGTGGCATGCTTAGCTTTATATTTCAGAAGGATCACTCAGGTTACTTTTACGAAGATAGGTTGCAGGTGTCCAGACTAGTGGGAAACCCTCCTCGGATGAGCAACAGTGGAATTTGATTCAAGGTGGGAATGACGCGGCTAGCAGATAAATACGCTTCTAAGTTAGACACACATTCAAGAGCCCGCAGTGTAGACAGACACTCACTGAAGCCCAGAGGGAGACCGAGGTGAATCAGGAACAACAAAGATGGCCTGGGTCACATGCATAAGGGATTCTAACACATCAGGATGGACAAAGAAACAGTAGCCACAGAGATGATTGCAAAGGAGAGAGCACAGGGTACCCAGGAAAGAGAAGCCTCATGAAGGCAAGGGAAGGACATTTTTCATGAAGGAGTAGTCAACGATGTCAAATGTAGCCACGAGCATAAGAAATATGAAAACTGAAAGAATCCATGTGTTTGGAAACAACAGACTCACTAGGGACCCAGAAGAGAGCAGGTTTGATGGACAGGTGAGGGTAGAAGTTAGACTCCTTGAGACTGAGGAATAAGTAGGAAGTAAGAACCTGGAAACAGAGAGCATCACAACTCTTGAGAAACTGGGCTCTAAAGGGCATGAGAGACATGGGCAGTATCTGCAGGCAGAGTGAGGAAGCATGTGCATTTTTATTACTCTTATTGCTTGTTTTATGATGGTGGAGACTTGATTAGAAGCCCATGGGAAAGAGCCACCGAGGAGAGATTGAAGGCCAGAAAAGAGATTATTTACTGAGTGAGACCCCAAGGTGGGAGGGTGGGGACCCACAGCATACATGGAGAGACCGATTGTCTTTCAACAGTGGGGGCCCCTCTTCCACATATCACGGCAGATGGAGAAAACATAAGGTTTTAGGTTTGTTAGGCAGAATTAGAGGAAGTTCTTATTTACTAGTTTCCTTTTTTTTAAATTAGCAAGTTATATGATCTGTTGAAAATAAGGGAGGATTCTGTAACATCTGAAGTTTGAGGATTGTGAAGGAAGCATGAAAGGGAAAGAAGAGAAAGTTCATCAATAAATATAGAATCAGCAGTCAGGTCGAAGTTAAAGATCATGAGACTATGGTACTACCGATCTGCTCAGTTTGTTTCTATCCATCTCTTTATCTGCCTGGAACCTTGGTCCACCAGCAGCCTTCCTAGTTTCTGGAAAAAAGGAAGGCATGGTTACACCCATTACACAGTCAGGCCCTGTTGGAAAGGTCCAGGGGGACAGCTCCCACCTGTACTCTCCTCTCCTCCCGCTACCATTTAGCTGAGGCAGTGGACAAAAAGCAGGGCACCTGTTAACGTGAGAGATGAAATTTGTCTGTGATGGTTTTTACTCACATCTCCTTATTCAGACTATTTGTTCACTCATTCATTTGTCCAGCAACATTTATTGCCTGTCATCTACTATGTTTCAGTCACTGCATGACAGGTATGTTGGTAAATAAGGCATGAGCCTGCCCTCAAATATTAGCTATTCTAGGCTGGAATTGAGTTCTATCAACAGAGAATTACATTGTATTCCAGGATTATTAAAGAGCACAAACAATGCACTACTGGGCACAAAAGAGACAGTTAGTGAAATAAGACATTTTATAAAATTTTGTGCCATACCCCACAAGTCCTAATATTTCCTCCAAAATGAAAATATCTGTATATAACATAAGGAACTTTTAAAAAAAGACATTGAGGTAAAGCTAACATCTTTCATATTTTCTAAGGTCTTTAAAGATCATGCAATTGATGGAGAAACTTTGCCCTTACTCACAGAGGAGCATCTTCGAAGCACCATGGGATTAAAGCTGGGGCCGGCACTAAAGATCCAGTTGCAGGTATGGTGACTTTTCATAGCTAAATATGTATCAATGGTATGACACCCAACAGAAATATGTTACTTTTATCCTGTTGTAATGTTCATAATACCTATTTAACCTCTTTATTAGCTTTTCCTCTTTGTGGGCAGAGACACAATAGAAGTGAGGGGGCCTGAAAACATCGGCTGGGGTGGTAGCACGCATTCCTAGGTAAAGCTGGGAATGCACAACGCAGTGGTGTGCTGGGAAACGTTTAACACCCGGCTCTCTCCAAAAACAGTGAACCCAGAGTTGTAGCACCTCTCGGTTTCTGTAGTGTAAATACTCCCACCATGGCTGACAGACTCTTAATGTAACCTCACTGGATACAGACTCGGGAAGAGATGCCTTCTGTGGCTAAGCAGAGAACGCTGGGTTATTGAAATAATTAGTAGACTTACTAATTGCTTACTAATTAATGATTACTATAATTATTTTGTCCTCAAAGGTGTCTCAACATGTGGAAAGTATGCTCTACAAGAAAAGTTTTTCACTTCCTACCCATACAAAACAAGCATCTGATCAACCAACAGATGCATCCCCTCCTCTGGATTTTAATCCCTGGAGTGATACATTGGACAATACCTGTTCCCAGGATATAATAATTCCTAAAGGAACCGAGCGAGACAGTATGAGAAATTAAAACTCTGAAGAAACAAGAACCGTCTTAGTCAGTTTTCCAAAGAGTCTAGGATACTCTGAAGGGTGTGTGAGAGTTTCCCAGGGCCAGATGGAGGCTGAGACGGAGAGAAAGCCAGCCTCCTGAAGTTTCTCAGAGGAGGCCTTGCCCCAGAGGCTTCCCGAAGTGGCCTTAGCACAAAGTGGTTGAAGGTCTACCCTTGGAAGCACAAGCTAAATGAAGGAAAGACTGTGCAAACATTAGAAAAAGCTGCAGGTGGGGGTTTCCATAAGGAAAACTCGGAAGAAGACAAAACAGCTGATATTGAAAGAAAAAAAAAAGAGCCATTTAACCTTTCTTCACTCATTTCCCACTCCCCGGAAAGAGACAAAGGCAGCCCAGTGAAGTCAGAAGGAGGCAGAGGAGAAAGTGAAGCACAAAAAAACAGAGAAACAGAGAAGGCGGCCTCAAGACCTCCTCCCTTTCTCAGTGCAGCCTTCCGAGCATAAAGCGTCTGCCTGGAGGTAGGAAGGGGCAGACATGTTAACCTTCAAGTTCAGAGTCTTACTAGTCAGCATTTTCTTTCTGTCTGACATCACACTCTGTTATGACTAAAAATAACTGGCAGGCTCCTCATTATCTGAGAGGGACGTGAAAAGTCATAATACCCACCTCAGATTTCACCCAAGGGGTGGAGTCGAGTTATCTCTACAAAGCAGGTTTGAATTAGCAAGATGGAGGGGAGAAGATTAGAGTGGCTTTCTGCGTGCAGGTGCACCCGCGGAGTTCCCACCCAGCAGAGAGCCTCTGAAGAGTGCTTGGGAAACTGATAACAAGTGTGCTGGGGGTGGGGGGCGGGGAGGGCTGCGGGGTGCGGAGGGCTGGGTGCCAGGGGTGTGAGGGAGACTTACTACACACCCTCTTACACACTTTGAATTTCTAGGCATGGGAATGTGTTGTCTATTTTTTAAATTTAAACTTAAAATAAAGAAACTGTAGTAAGCAGCCTCTAGGGCAGCCCCCAGTGATCTCTGCTTTCTAACATTCCTGCTCTGATGTAATCCCCTCCTCCTTTGAGTGGCTGGACTTTTTCCTAAGGAAGCAAATATGAAAGACATGATGGGACGTCACTCTGCGGTTTCTGTCTCAGGGGCCCTCTCCCACTCTTTGGAATCCTTGCCCTTGAAGAAGCCTCTAGGCAGCCCTGTGGAGAGGCCCATGCGATGGACTTGGAAATGGATCTTCTGAGAGCTGCCAACAGCCGTGTGAGGGAACTTGAAGGAGTCAAGCCTTGAGATGACTGTGTAGCCCCTGCCCACAGCTCGAATGGCAGCCCTGAGCCAGAGGCCTCCAGCTAAGATGCTCCTGGGTTCCTGACACCTAAAAACTGCGAGACAATAAACGTGCTGTTTTCAGCCACTAAGTTGTGGGGTAATTTGTTTCACAGCAGTAGATAACTAAAACGAACACACTGCATCAGTAAACACATATAGTGTGCTATACATTCACTTCTTTACTGGGAAGAAAGCGGACTTCTGCAGAAAGTGGGCTTTCTTCTCTAATTTGCAGAAAGTGGGCTTTTGAAGTCATTCCCCCACAAATTATTTTAATCAGATGAGCTTTTCTTTCTTTCATTTTACATATGAAAACAACAGGGTTGTTGACATTGAACTATCAAATATTCGTATGACTTGCTAGTTTACTCTCTTTGGAGACACACATATGTGCACACACAGATAGAATCCCTTCAAATTTAAAAACTTTTAGTTTGGTCACATGGCCTTCAACTGCTATCATTTCCAGCATACAGCAGTTCCACAGGATGCCAAATGTAAGTTAACAGATGCTATGGGGTGGGTAGAAAGAGAAGCTTAATTAATATTTTTAGAAGCACAGAAATCACAAGGTTTAATCCATATGATGGTTTTTGAATTTCTTACCTCTGCTAAGTGAGTCAATTGAGCTGGTAACTGATTCACTTGAACAGATGTGTCTCAATGTTGCTCTAAGAAAATATTCTGATATGCCATCCTGGCATGTACTGTGATTAATTTTAGATCCATGCATAAAAAAAGAACCAGAGGACACATGTAAATGAGGCTCTCCTCAGCTCTCACCACTCTTCTTTAGGGGAAAAGGGACAAACTGCTTGTTCATACTAAGACTGCTTTCTTTCCAGATAACTCTAGGGTACCTTTTAACAAAAGACCCACTTTAGTAACAGAACTGATTCTAGAGGTGCACATTTTACTCCTATAGAAGTAGTTTTTTACTTTTCCGCAAATGCTGCTTTAGTGTTGGGCATACTCTGTGCCCTTTGTGAGAATGAAACAGTAGCAACAACAAAAATCTCCCTTATGTTTGAAAACCAATCACAATAAATAAAACCGTGTTTGCTAAATAGGGTCTTCTGACTGACTTAGGATAGATAGAAAAAACATATGTAATGGAACACTATGCAACTGTTTCCTCTGTAGAAGTATTAGAGCTGTTAAAAAGCAATAATAGAATTCAAATCTCACCATTTGGCACCTCTAAAAAATAAAGAATTTAGAGACAGATCATAAATAGTTGCTGACATCACCACAAGAGGAACAACCAGACATTATCTGCCTCCTGATAGAAGTCCATGAAACAGTTATGAAAATAGCAAACTCCAAACTGTGGGAAACTGTATAGTAGAAATTACCTGATATTTTTCAACAAATAAATCACAAGGAAAAACAGAGAAAGGGAAAAGGAAAACCAAGGATTAGAAGATACGAAAGATGCAAACGACCCAGATATAAAAGTTTTGGAAATAGGTAGTAGTGATAGCTGCACAACATTGTGAATATAATTAATGCCACTGAATTGTACACTTAATAATGGTTAAAGTCACAAAATTCATGATATATATGTAAATAGATATTTATTATAATAAAAAATGTTTAAAGATTCAAATCACCCAATATAAAGATTTGAATGCCTATTAAATATACTGTAAAAAAAGGAACAGTTGGAGAAATTTGAACACAATTGGAAATAGTCAATGCTATTAAAGAATTATTGTATGTTTAAAAATGTGATAATAGTATTTTGGAGGGGTTTTTTTGGTAAGGACTTTAACATGAAATCTTTACTCTTCCCAAATTTTTAAGTGCACAACAAAGTACCATTAACCATAGGAACAATGTTGTACAATAGTAGTTCTTTAGAACTTACTCATCTTACCTCAGTTTTTTTGAAGAGTTCTTATCTCTTACAATGTATACTGAAATAGATAAAATAATATATGCTGGATCAGGGATTTGATTTTACCTTACCTACAACCAAATAAATTTGCCACTTATTATTTTATGGAGGTTGTCAGAATACTCAAGGCTCTTGGGTTAGAGACAAAGGACTTTATTACTTGTGACACAATACACATCATGAACACCAGCATATTTGTGTTGGTTCCCCTTGTCCTCAAGTGTTATGGGGACAACACAGATGGGCCTAAAGGATGTCTGCACATGCAGTGGGCTACTTCACAGCTGAGGAACACTGAGCGTGGGGAACCCACTAAGTTCACAGCAGGCAGAAAACAATCCTGCTCTTTGTCCAGGAGTGGAGGTGGAGTGTGGAAGAGTAAGGAGATACTGCTTCACCTCTTAAGGTTATCAAGTGCATAATTAACAAAACCAGGAAAACTGTTACCCAACACCTTAGGCACCATCTTTTAAGCTAATTTCCCAACCACCAAAGGGAAAAATGACCCTTAGTTGTGTAGTTCATTCTTGACCAGACCCTCTACCTTGGCTCATAGGAAAAGAAGGAAGTTTTTTTTTTTTTATTGTGTTCCAGGTAGAGGAGAAGGTACATCACAAACGGTGCTTTGGATTCACTCTTTCTAGTCACACTGCCAGGGAAGATGAATGCCCCCAGGAGGGCACCTGGTCATCCATCTTGTGTTCATGGCCCCTCCTTATTTCCCAACCAGTTCCTCTTGTTGAAATCATCTCACAGATCTCTAAATTAGGGCTCTGTGCACTTGTCCTGCCTTTCCCAGATATGCAAACCCAAAGAGTTCTACCCACTGTGAGAACCTTTCAATTCCTGGAAGTCTCCCCCATCTCACTCTGTGGAGAGATGCTTCTCCCTGTCTCAGAGACCTGCTTGACAGTGGATGTAGCTACATCTTTTGTTCTGACTCTTGACTCTAAATTCCTTAGACCACCAACCCAGCCATTCTAAATTCACACTACCTCACTTCCTAAGCACGTCCCGTAACAGTAAGACATCCATTCTTTCTTCTAAATTGTCCGATTCTCCAATAGTGGTCATCTCAACCAGTTGCCCACTCACTACCCCAAGGTCCTGGGAAATTATGCAAATGACCCCTGGAAAATCGGGTGATAATATCACCTTTTCTCAAGGGCACAGGCCTCTTCAGACACACACACGCACACACGCGCACACACACTAGGATGTACAGTTGGTGAGCTGTATTTACATGTGAAACTGAAATTACATTTCTTCTGTGTCTACAATCCACTCTGCTGCTTCTCTCTAACTTACAATGGGGGACCCCACAAAAAAAGCAGAATTACCTTCGGGAGGGTAAACCCTTGGTAGTAGAGGCTTCCCCCACTAGGAGAGTGCTCTAGGAACCCATCTGCATCAGTGTACCAACTGGTGTTCTTGTGAGAGGCTGCGTTCAGCTTTGGTGAATTTTTTTTGAAGACTCAACGCATTTGCCCATTTCATGATGGGTGATTTACCAGCACACCTACCCACACTGAGCTGCATATTCAGAAGTTTTTGACCAAAATGGCATGACCCCTATTTCCTACCCTCCTCATTCATGTGATGTTGCCCGAGAGACTTTTTTTTTGTTCGCCTGGATGAAAAAAGTTCTCAAAGAGAAATGTTTTGCTGATGTGGAAGGAGTGAAACAAAAAATGACAGAAGCACTAAAAGGCATCAGAATTGATGAGTTCAAAAACTGTGTTTGAACAGTGGAAAAAACATCATGTTAGGCGTATTGCATCAAATGGAGAGTACTTTGAAGGTGACGTAACTGAAGTTTAACATGAAAGAATAAATGCACATTTTTTTATAAATAAGTTCCAGGTGTTTTGGGGTTCCCCCTCATCTCTGGGTCCTTAAATTCTGTTTTAAGCACTTCTACATTTTTGTTCCTTCTGTTGTAGAAATATTTAATGAATTTAACTAGACACATTATGCAGTATCTATAAGGCAAAATTTAAGTGTATGTGATATGTCAGAAGCCTGTTTCTTCCTAATGCAGGCTGTGCCCCTAGTAACCTTGAATAACAGACCAGAAATGCCATTCAACTGCTCTCTAACACTGCAAACTATTCTGTGGAAACTAGAAATTTTGGTGCTTTCTATATGGACCAGGCAGACAATTTGCTAAACTGTCAACCTGTCATTTTGTACTTCTGTAACTAATCCAGCCAGTTCTGTGAAGGAAGCACAATATTTGCAACTTATGTCAAATGCATCACTGTACTTTGCTTTGATACTAGAACTCTGCTGCAGTTTTATTTCACTTAAAAAGCAGAAATTTCAAGTGTTTACAAAAACCATTGGTAAGAGTAAATTAATAGTTCAAAACTGTTCTAGAAAAGACTTTCACTATGGGCACAATGTTTCTAATAACACTGTAATGTCAAAGTTAAAGAACAAGACAGTGTGACGTGAGCTTAACAGTTTCTCCTTGTGTCAAGTACTTTGTTTTTCCCTTCGAACAATGGGCAATTGTCTCCATATAACTGGAATACTTGCATGAGATTTAAAACAACTGACCTTCTCTTTAAAAAATAATTATCTTTTATACTTTCTAAGTTAGAAAAAAATTTTTATGTTTTTGACTTTCTCATTAATCTCTTCTTTAGGTCACCAGTGAGTGTTTCTCTGTTGTTCCAGGCTACACCAATGGCTGCAATTTGTCTCTTATTTAGCACAGACAGGTATAACAAGCAAGAGAGCAATGTGACCATAAGAATTAGCGCAAAGCAGTTGTTGCTCAAGAGGCGGTAGATAGGGAAAGATAGGCCATGCAAATACAGGAACAAGCCCCTCCACCATGCCCTCACAGAGCCAGGGCTTTTTGGAAGCCACAGTGCTGGGGAAAACTAGGGACCACCAAGGACACTTTGGCCTCTGGCTCAAGAACACCTGAGCACAGCTCACTCGGCTCTCTGAAGAGTTTAACATCTGAAGCAATAGAAATCCTAACATCAAAACAGGTTGAGACAGGAAAATGATTAGTAACTCAAGTGTCTGGGTGGAAAGGATTATGAATTATTACCGCCTACCCATTCCTTCCCATCTAGCTCAGAGCCATTTCAAAACACCATACCAATTCCTTGAGAGCATTTAGGATGTTTCCAGCATGATCTGGGTTATGCTGCCATCTCCTTCCCGCATGTGCCTCTTCATCCTGCCTAAGCAGAGCCTAGGTTAAGCTTGGTGGAAGGGACCAGTGAGAACCACATTTGGAAAACCTTGCTCCTGGAAGTTGGTCCACTCATGTGCACCGTGGCTTTGGAACTCACCACCTCTAGATTGTCTGCTTTTTCTAAATCATCAATCAGAGCAGCTTTGTTCATTCCCAAGATGGATGAAATGCACTCAATGTTTGTACTCATTTCCTCGAGCTTGGGACATTGTGCCCTTATGCTTATAGTGCTGTGGCTCCGGGCCTGCCTGGAAGTGTTGCCACGGATTCCTGGGGTCTAGGCCAGGTCTCACTGACCTCGCTATCATTGCTGTGCTCACCAAATGGGATGTGCTCCTAATAGCCAGGCCCTCCTGCTCCTGCAGTGGTGGGAGCCATTGCTGCTCTCCTTGCTAATAAAGCATTCCTCTGCCTTTAGCCACAGTCGCTCCTACTGCTCCTCCTACTTCTTTTCCTTTTTTAAATCTTGGTTTTACAGTTAAAAAAAATTAGTGCTTATGGTCTTATGGCTCCAGAGGATAAGCAGTGATAAACCTCCATGCCAACCCTGTCCTCCACCCACTGACTGCCCTCATGCAACAAGTAAAGATGAACATCTGTTCATTTTCTATTCATTTCAAATGAACATCACAGCCAGACCACTGCCTCTCAGCAGAAAGCAAACCAGCAGACTGAACAACTTGACCTCTCCTCCCACCTCCATCTCCTGCTTGTGCTCTTAATGTCACCAGAAGCTAGAAGGGGAGAGAAACCACTGACGTAGCCACTGAGTCACAAAGTAATGGAGAGGGGCAGAGAGGGGAGCTGGGAGAACTAACAGGAGACATCCAACATATGTACAAAATGACAAATCCCAAGTTCCTTTGGAACTCGTTCCCTCAGACTCTTTACTTTGCCTCTTGAATTTTCCAGGCTCCTAGAAGACAAAGGCTAATGGATCTACAGTTTGCAGTGATGACTGTCCATGTTTCCCATTATGCAAGATTTTTCTGGTAGATGGACGCTCAGCAGCACAGTTGCCATATTGCCCCTGGGGTACCTGTAAAGCTTTAAAAGCTGATCATCTGGATCTTGGGTTAGCACAGACTCATATGAAAGAAAAAGATCTGCTCTGGCTGGCATAGCTCAGTGGATTGAGCACGGACTGCGAACCAAAGCATTGCAGGTTTGATTCCCAGTCAGGGCACATGCCTGGGTTGCAGGCCATAGCCCCCAGCAACCACACATTGATGTTTCTCTCTCTCTTTCTTCCTCCCTTCCCTCTCTAAAAATAAATAAATAAAATCTTTAAAAAAAAAAGAAAGAAAAAGATCTGAATAAAGAAAAGGCAATTATTATTATTCATTTCCAAATGGCAGACAATGTTTCATGAAGATCTTGTTTTATGGATTGAAAATAGTTAAGTAGGAGACCAAGTAGGCAAAGGAAAATTACTGTTTGAACTCCAGAATCCTAGTGTCTATTTTCAGATAATGGGTACAATTGAAGCCCCAATGATATTAATATCTAAATCTCAATAGTCCTCAATTCCACTTGCTCAACTATATTAAGAGGCCTAATTTTTAACAGTGCCCCTATCTCTGGAAACTTGCTAGAATCCTCAGGGATCTTACATGTGTCCATGAGTCCATCATGGTCATTATTTGCTATTCTAGTAAGATGAACTAGGGTTCTACAGCCTCAGGGGCTGAGGGTTCCATAGAAGTACCACACAGAACTGAAACTGTTTATGTATCCATGGTTGTCTCCTGAGTACTAGTGCAGCAGGAACTCAATGATACCTAGAGCTACATCCATGCAGCGAGCTGGTCTGGTGGAGCGGGAACTCCAATGTGGCCCAAGAGGTTAGAGGTCAGAACATTGATCTTACAAAGTTAGGAGAATACTCCCTCTGGGCTACATTCAGTTGCAGTAGTACACAGTCCCACAATGGGGTTGCATGGATCCAAAGTGTTAGTAGTTTAGTCTCACAGTTCTTTTCAATAATACGCTATGCATCTTTGACCAAGGCTCATACCTACCGTCAGAGGTCTGTGAAGAGGTAAACTCTACAGCGGTGATCTAAAATCAACAATCCCTCTGAAGCTCGTGCTCTGTTTCTGGGTCTGACTTGCTGCAACAGACTTCCCTTATAAGGAGCTCCCTTTGCTCCCTTGCCCCACATTGTTCTTTTCGAGATTCTGGCCTTCATGAGGACCACGCCAGTTCATCACACATGTTGTACATGCCTTTGCAGAGTTCAGAGTCTTTTTCTTGGAAAGATGTTGGGTCCCGTTATAGATCAGCAGATGTGAACAGATTAGTAGTAAGAGATATTCCCTAGGTTTCTAAAAAAAACCACATGAGCTCTTTCCCAGACACACCCCCATCTCAAAAAATTCAGCTACACAGATATCATAAAAGGAAGCAGTTCTTTTGGGGTGGGATGCAGAGTACAGCACCTGAAGTTTGCTGTGTTAACTCTCATTCACCAACATTCCTAAGTGATGGCCTCTATACAGTCAAGCCAATTTGATAATTTAATATGTAAAAAAATAAACAAATAAAAAAACTCTTCCCTACCATAGTATTGCAATTAATAAATGTAGAAGGAATGATGAAAATAGAAGAACATTATTTGGTAGACACAACAGTAACAATTATTTTAGGCACAGGTAATTAATGGATACTAATACGAGCAGGCAAAAGTATGATGAAAAGCAGAATATTTACACAGTTTCAAAGGATACCCTGATTCGATGCTTAGTGACTTTAAAGAGAAGCACAGTCACTTTACAGTGGTGAAACCTGGCAGATGCCACTTTAACTAAGGGATCAAAGTAAGCATCACCCAGGATGAGACACATCAACTGTGTTCCCCATTACAGGAAGCACTGAAAAATGCACAATGTCACTTCTACGATATTCTTGCCAAGAATGTGTAACCTGAATGTAATCATGAGGAAATATCAGACAAACCCAAATTGAGAAACACTCTGCAAAACAAAAAGAAAAATCTGTCCAGTACTTCAAAAAGTAAAAAAAAAAAAAACACAAAGAAAAACTGAGGACCAGTCCCAGGTTCAAGAATAATAAACCATAAAAATTAAACACAATGTAGGACCTTGAATGGATCCTGAGCAGAAAAAGTACAGCAGTAAGACATGGTAACACTTGAATAAGGTTGCTTAGTAGTACTCTGTCAAGTTAATTTCCTGTTTTGAAAAAGGCACTGTGGTTATATAAGATGTTAACATGTATAGAAGCTGGGTGAAGAGTATATAGGAACTCTTCATATTATGTCTTCTGCTGCAACTTTCTCATAACTGAAAGTGTGTCTAAATTAATAGTTGAAAAATTAAAAATCAATTTTAAAAACTATGACTGAGCAAAATTTACTTATTATAATATTGGCTTGTGGGCAGAGTAAAAATACATATTGATTAAAAGGAATATCTTCATTCCTGAAATTAGACTAGACAAGCAAACTCTGCCTTTGATTAGGATTATTTAAACATTTTTTTAAAAGCACATTCTAAGCTCTCAGCATTTATTTTATTGCCAAAAGTTGAAGGTCAGAATACCAATTGTATGCGAAAATATTTAGGTAATTCTGGTCTGTTCCATAACAATATGAATACATCTCTGCTGGAAACTGTCTTATTATGGCAATCAAACACTAAATACACTGACTGACCCTTCAGATCAGCAATGCCTGGATGGAACGTGGATGGAAGAAGATAGTTTTTCGTTTGGCAAATGAAAAATCAAGACCCCCAAATCGCTTTCCTTAGGAAGTATTGCTTAGGAAATGAATCTAGTACTTTTTGTGTTTGGCCTGAAATATATATCACCTCAAATGCAGTGGGCTCACTTTCAAGGGCAGGGGAGAAATCCTGCCTAACTTAGAAGCAACCTGTGAGAAAATAAAACAACAGCTGGAGCCATGGGAAACAGAACACCTCACCTGTCATACAGGAATATATAATGTTAAATTTTAGTAATTTCTTAAGTAGATATACAAGAAAAAATAATTGAATAGTAGCTTTAATTCAAGGGTAGAGCCATAATTATCGCAGCCTCCACCAAATGATTTAATTACCTAGAAGTTAAAATATTCACTCCATTAAGATCTACTGGCCTGTTGTTCTTTTCATTTCAGAGAAATAAGCATTATTGAACTAGCATTTGCCGTTTGAAAATTATCTGAGATTAATATAAGAAGGAAAAATATAAAGATTTTTCTCCCAATGTCCATGTGAGGTCCAGGTCTAGAAGCCTTGGTTTTGCTTTGGCAAAAGAAACAAAGAAGGACAATACTCCTCTTTCAGGAAAGAAATAAAAGTCAGATGACAGGAGTGAGATTTAAATTCAAAGGGATCAGAGCAAGAAGTGCCTAGGAGAAATTCTCCACTACTATCATCAAAGATAAAAATGGTTGTGCTGGGAAGAGTGTTTGAACTATTTTCATATAAATATTTAATGGAAGGAGGATCCAGAACTTTGACAGTTGGGTGAGAACATTAGCCATTCTTAATGCTGTTTGTACGCAATTGTACAGTGATGGAGTAATGGCTGGTGGGGGCAGTGATTAAACAAGGGAATGGAAGATAATACAGAGTGCAGAGAGGATAGAATTGGGGAGAATGAGGAGGATGCTCTTGCAACAATAGTTCAGGTAGGTAATGATAGAGACCTGATCAAAGCAATGGCACTAAGGAATGACAAGGAAGGGAAGAATGCCAAACACCTTAGTTGTAGAGACAATAGGATTGGTGACTCATTGACCAAGAAGCAAGGTTGAGATACCTCCAAGGTTTCTAATCATGAGTAACTGAGTGAACAATGATGCAGTTACCAAAGTTTTAAAATAAAGTAAAAGGGGCAGGTTTTGTGGGGGAAATGGTGATCTCTAGTTGGACATTCAGGGGATATCCAGAATACAGTTGGAAATAAACATTTATGCAGTATTTGGGACTTAGGCTGTAAGCATGAATGAGAATTCCCAGAATGCACAGAGAAAAGAGAAGGGAAGAAGCTGAGGATGGAAACAGGGTGGCCAGGAACATGTAAGCGCTGTGGAAAGATAGAGGAGCCAAGAAAATCAGAAGGCAGAATCTGGTATCATAAATGACAAGGGAGAAGAAGAAGTCAAGAAGCGAACGGTCAATATTGTCCAATGCTTGATAAGATGCCAGCTGAAAAGAAGCTATTGGATTTGACGGAATTATTAACGGGTGGTGGGGGTAGAAACCGAATTGCTGCAGTCTAAGAAGTGAATGTCAACGAGAGCATGGGGTCAGTAAATTAAACCTCTTCCGAAGAAAAAGTGGTAGAGAAATAGCTTGACAGGGAGTCATTATCCACCAAGGATTTTTGTTGCCCATCATAGGCCTAGCCTAGCATGTTTCATCTAGTAGGCTTTCGATATCTATTGAATACAATATTTTTATTTACAAACCAGCTCTCCTAGGAAAAGAATCCAGTGTTCAACAAACAGAACAGATCCATCATTTTGAATGGGAAGAGGGACTGAAGGTAGATTTGGGTGAAGGGGCGAGAACCAGCACTTTTTCTCCTGCTCCCTGACCACATGCACCCTTATCATAGATGATAGAGGGGAAGGGAACTAAACGGCCAGCTGATCCAGACCCCAGTGCAGCATTGCACAGTCAAAAAGAGCACTTTAACTACTTTTCCTTATAAAAAGATGCCACTGTTTGTCTCAGTCACTCATTTAATTTGTATTAGGTTGCATATTCAATATGGGAAACTTGAAGTTTTTAATATGTTTGCAACATAACATTAGGTGAAAAAAAGCTACTGTATTGCACATACAGTATGATCTCAATTTGGGGGGAAAGTGAAAATATATAAATACAAATACACAAAGTAGGAATAAGTACTAAAAGAAAATAAACTAAAATATCTCTGAGCAGAATGAGATATTTTTATTTTCTCCATCTTTTCTGCATTTTCCCAATTTTCTACAATTAAAATGCCTTAAAATCTCCACAAAATCATGGGAACTTCTAAACACTAGCAATGAAAGCCCATTCTCTTTGGTCTAAGTGTCTCTAAAATAATATTTATAACGGTGATTCACCAGATGTGAAGTACCCTCAGTCTTATTCATTCCCAACGTCTTAAAACCTTTTTTCCCTACTCATCCTACTAGTTCCTTGTACTTCCCTAGGTTCTGATTCCTGGATTCTCGAGGTGAGTTTTAAGAAGCAACATGGGAAATAGAATGAAGAATCCAAAGTTGGCTTTACATGAGCCCAACAACCCCGTTTACTGTATGGAGAAAGGTAACTAACAGGCTGGGGTCTCCGCTCCACCATCTACGAGTTGCGGAGCTTCAGATACGTCGGTTAACACCGCTGCCCCTGAGTTGTCTCTGTTCTCCCATCTTCACAACAGAAGTAGGAGAATGTACGCGTGGGGCCTGCGTGGGGCAGGCTCGCTGGGAAGCTGGGCCGTGCCACAGCTGGAGACGTGTAGAACCCCGCAGGTCTCAGGACGTCGCTCCTGGAAGGCTCCACTCCGCACGTCTCGACTCCCAGGGGGCGGGGCCCGGGAATCAGCGTGTCAGTAGCTCCCCAGGTGATTCAGATGCTCAGTCAGGTTTGACAACCAAGGACTCTTTCCAGCCCTCTGGTTGTCAGGTCCACTTCTCAACTTCCTGCAGATCCCGGCGACTTCCAGTTCCCGCAACAAAAGGAGACGAGGGGGAAAAAAAGGAGAGAAGGCGCCGCCGCCAACCCCCTCGCCCGGCTCCAGCCCCCGGGTTACATAACGGGCCCCGCGGA
This sequence comes from Tonatia bakeri, assembly GCA_004024845.1. Classification (NCBI taxonomy): domain Eukaryota; kingdom Metazoa; phylum Chordata; class Mammalia; order Chiroptera; family Phyllostomidae; genus Tonatia; species Tonatia bakeri. The sequence continues at coordinate 324,493 of PVIA01000277.1, read as the reverse complement.
GCGCTCTCGCGAGGCTTCCAGCGTCCCCTCCTCGCTCCACGTCAGAGAGAATCGGGCGGAGCGGCCAACATGGCGGAACGCAGGAGACACAAGAAGCGGATTCAGGTAGCAAAGCCGAGTTTTGGGGCAGGGGGCTTCAGGGAGCTCGGAAGCAGAAGAAGCGGGGGAAGCCCCCTGGAAGGGCGAGCGAAACCGACCGCGAGGTGGGGCGGGGTTCTGCCGCCTGGCCGTGGGCTGCGGGCTGCCTGGTGAGGGGCCTGAGTGAAGGCGCTGTTGGCGACGGCGGAGCCCGAGGCTGAGGGGCTGGGGCAGCGGCGGAAGGCAGGAGGCGCCGCGCTGGAATGGGCAGCTCGGGGTTCCGGTGACCGCGCCGGCCGGGGCCTGCGCCGGGAAGTCGGCCTCCCACCGGGCTCCTGCCTTGCCCTGTCTGCCCCATCCTCTCCCTTATCTCGAAATTAAGGCCAAGATAATTAGGGTAGAAGTAGGCGGGGGACTGTCCCAATGCCGCCTGTTCTTTGTGCGCAAGCAGGAGGACTGTGGAAGGGGGAGTGCTGTGGGTTTGGTCAGCTGCCCCGGCCCGGGCGGCGAGCTGCCTGCCTGTCCGGATGTTCGGTGGCGTCTACCCTCCTTTCTCCTCGGTGGCATTAACTTAGTGGTCCAGTTGTAGTTCCCGGCTTTCTTTCGGCCGACACAGTGTAAATAAACACAGCCCTGTTGGTACTGCAACGAGTTGGTCGCGCCCAGAAACCTTTCAGTGTGTCATCCTCGTAACCTACATAATATCCCTCCCTCCCTCATTCTACTTGCGAGTCATCTGGGCATTTCATCCCAGCGACTCCCTCCCCCCGCCGTTGCTCTTGCTCTTTACCATATGGATTAAATATATGGACCTTTTAGATTCAGGGTGTCCGTTGTCTCATCAGCCTATGTGCCTAGAAGCCTTCATATATCATCATAAACTGATAGCATATTGTAAATTGTTAATATGCCGATCATAAATTAACATATTCTTTCTGTTCCTTACCGTTTCATTGCTTAGAATGACTTTTTCTGTCTAATGTTTTATATCTCCACTTAAAAAAAAAAAACTTTTATCACTTCATTGGCCTACACCACAGGTGATTTGAGCTATGCTAGTTAAAATGCTCCTGAAAACTTTGGAATTTTGGAGTTGGGCGGAAATAAGAAAGTAGTTCTTAACAGGGTACAGAAGGAGATCATAAAAAAACAAATTTTCCCAAGTTCAGACAGGTCATAAAAACCAAGGCTTAAGTTTATTATGGAAGAAATGTCTAATTGTACTACTTGTAGTCTTTCAGAATTTAGTGTTATTGGCCAGGTATGAATATATGGTTTTTATCAGAAATTGTATTGAATTGATCAAGTATATACTTACTAGACTCCTTGTATTTACACATATGGTACATTTTATGCCCTTTAATAAACACTTTTTAATATTTCAACAATGATTTAATTTATTGTAAAGGTGATACTAATTCACTTTTGGAATAGCTGCTGTATTTCAATTGTGATTTCTATATTAAATAGAAGGGTAGATTAAGAAGTTGTGGGAGTGCTAGGAGCTAAAACTTGAGCCAGACTGTGCCCCTTTGTACCCAGATTCACTGTTAGCTGTGTAACTTTGGGCAAGTTACTTAACTTTTTACCTCAATTTCCAAATCTGTGAAAAGGAGTATTTACCTTAAAAAAAAAAAAAAAAAGGAACCTCATAGGGTTGTGAAAAAGTACATTTAAAAAGTGCTTAACACATAACTCCTTCCTTTTCCCCCAGTTCAAAGGATGAAGGATTTATGATGGTTTGTTTGTTTTTTGTTAAGCAGTTGGATATGCTAAAGAAAGACTAACCCCTACCTATTCAGTAAATAAACCATTAGGTTGTGAGTATAAAGTATAGCTATTTACTTAGTATTGTTATTTGAAGATCAGATAAGTATGTGAGGATCTGATTGTTAGGAATCAGCTTGGCATACTGCTAAATCAAACCAAATACTATATATTTTTTTCATCCTCCAAGTTTTCTGCATAGCTGTGCCAGAATGTGAAAGTCTTGGGAGTGCTACTTGGAGTACTACTATATAGTCTTCACAAACTAATTTAAACATACAATATCTTTTTTTTTTTAAGATTTTATTTATTTTTAGAGCGGGAGGGGAGGGAGAGAGAGAGAGAGAGAAACATCAATGTGTGGCTGCTGGGGGCCGTGGCCTGCAACCCAGGCATGTGCCCTGACTGGGAATCGAACCTGCAATGCTTTGGTTCGCAGCCCGCGCTCAATCCACTGAGCTACACCAGCCAGGGCTAAACATACAGTATCTTATAAAATTCCTTGTTTATTTCTCCCACAGGCTCAGAAACTATAATACTGGCATCACTTTAGACAAAAAGATCAAATATAATGGCAGAGTTTAGAGTTTAAGTTACAGAAAAGATTCTTTTGTAAGACTTGGGCAAAAAGTTCTGTGATATCCACCAACTTCCCTGTTGTTTGTTACTTGATGTTTTCTGTTTAGAAAAGATGTTTATGTTTAGTAGATTTGGTGACCCTGAATTGAAATTTGTACATTCCAAAAACCATATGATACAGACAAGTTCAGGTTTTTAAAAAGTAGGCAATTCATTTGTTTTTTCTAGTGTAACATAATTTAGATTCTGACATCCCATCAAAGTTGGAAGAAATAGGACTATTTTATCACATTGCCTTCTTGGGCTCACTTTACTAGTCAGTGAAAACCAGAAGTGAGCTACAAATTCACTGACATGATATTGGAAAATTTTAATGATTGAGATTCTCAAATGAAAGTGATCTCAGTCTAAATTAATGAAACACTTGAAAATAAATCATTTTATTTAAAAAATGCAATTTTGTAAGTTTTTAAGAGCATACAGTAAGTGCATATAGGTTAACAAAGTGTTGCTTACTAGAAAGATTGATTTAAAATTTTAGTATCATGAAGTTTTAGAGCTCAGAAGGATTTTCAGAGAGCAAGGTTTGTTTGGAATCTTTTTGCACAATGTGGTTCTTATGGAAAAGCAAAGTGGTGGACCCAAAGCCCTTTCATCTCAGTACTCCACTGCCATTACCCTTACACCCCATTGTCCTGTTAGCTACTTTTTGGACCCTGATCGAAAAGTATTTGTGTAAAACTTATTGTTCTAAACCATCACGCTCATTTTACAGTTAAACTGAGGTTCACTGAGGTTATATGACTTGACCCAGGGTCATTCATCAAGATAGTAAAACCAGATTTAGGTGAAGTCTTTTAATTCCCAGTTGATTATTCTTTCTACTTCAATATTGATAAAATAAGAATAAATTGTTCTAAAATACTTTAATCCTGAATTATTTATATTAAGTTGTATAACATATTTAACATGACTTGTCCTTGCTAAAGAGAGAATCATCCCAATTAGGGTTTTGCTTATGGAAAGTGTCTACTATATTTGGCCATGTATAATGCACACTGTTGCCCAAATTTTTGAGTGAAAAATAAGGATGCACATTATATATAGGTAGTACCTGAAATACCTGTATCTCTTCTTATATTTTGTAATTACTTGTTACATAAAATTTCTGGTACCATAATATGTTTAAAAAGATGCTAAAATTCCTTTATAATACAAAAAAAAGTATCTAAATATAAATAAATAACAAGTTGAATTAAAACGAAAGATTTTTTCCTGAAAGTTTGGGCCAAAAATGTGGTACGCATTATACACAGCAAAATACAGGTAGTTGAGTTTTAGGACATTAAATGGCTTACTAATTCTTAGAACTTTTATAACCTGCATCTCAGTTAATTTTGTTGCACCCACCTGTCCCCTTGGCAATAAAATTCTGATGCTCATGGGCCAAGATGCTTAATTTCAGAAGAGGGAAGAAAAGAGGAAGTTGAGAACTATACAGTCTGACTCTCTGGGACCTTCTGAAGAAAGAAGACAGGAAGCAGGTCCTAAGTGAAAACTGCCCCCAGCAGTTTAATGCAGGGCTGACAATAGGAGTGAAACAAGGGGATGTTACAGAAGGGCACTGTCAGAGTTAAGATGCAGAGACTTGTAAAACTATATTAGTAATGTGCTGTGTGACTTTAAGCACATGATTTATCTAACGTCCCCTCCAGCTTTCAGATTTTATTCTTGTTAACCCTTATTTGCATTTTCAGTAGTATCTTTATAATGCTTGTATGAGACACAAATTCTGTTTGTGAACTTTTTTCTTTTTTGGTGAGTTCACTCCACAAATCAATGAAGTTTATTTCTATAGACTATAGCAGTTTTTAAAATTCTTCTAAATCAAAAATTTTGTGAGACTGAATGAAACCTGTGGCTTACTGACTCTTGATCTATTTTTTTTCTTAAAAAGATTGTCTTAAGTACTTGCTAAAAAATATATATATAGTTAGAAATGGTAATTCCTATTTTATTACAGTATTTGAGTGTTGATGTATTCTAAAGTAAAAATATTATTCATTAAATAACTTGAGTGTTCTGACCAAACTTTCAATTTATATAATTTTGTATTGTGAGTTGTGGCAGCTAGCATCTTGGTATTTGGGTGTAAAGATGGGAGCCCAGCCTCAGAACTTTGGTTCTTTACTTCTTCTTTCTAAGACCTTTTTTTTTTAATACTTTATTTTTAGAGAGGGGGAAAGGAGGGCGAAAGAGAGAAGAGAAACATTAGTGTGTGTTTGCCTCTCATGTGCCCCCAACCGGGTACCTGGCCTGCAACCCAGGAGTGAGCCCTGACTGGGAGTTGAACTAGCTACCCTTTTGTTTGCAGGCCAGCACTCAATCCACTGAGCCACACCAGCCAGGGCTATTCTAAGACATTTGGGCTCATTCATTGAGCTATATAAAGTTCTTTTCATTTGAGGGTTGATGGGCTGGCTTCTCTTCATTAGTGGGTCATACTATTCCCAAGAGGCCTTCACATTTTGTTAGAAGTTTTCTAGAAAATATTCTGGAAATTTGTTCACATCAAAAGGGAAGGAGAGAGAGGAGGTCTGTAGCCAGTTATATAAACAGGAAGAGGGTAAGACTGTTTATACTCCACAGGGGAGCAGTGAGAATGAAGACTCCATGGCAGGATCTTCTGTATGAGCAGCTTCCCGTGGTCATGTTCTCTCAGTACTCTTCTGTAGCAGTCTTTCTGGCTTCAAAGCCCCAGCAGATGGCCAGGCTCAGTACTTTTCATTAAACACAGCCTGCAGTATATATAACTTTTATGTGGTTTAATGAACATTTACTTCATAATATTCCACAAAGGAAAATAGAAACTTTTTTAGGATTTGAACTTCAGGGAGCAAGGAAGGTGTTAGTTCTGTTAAACCAGTATCTTGATAGAATTCACTACTTTTTTAGTTACAATTTCAGAGAAAGATACTGATACTTTTAAAAAGTATCAATGGATAAGTAGCTGTGTCTAGTTGGGGGAGATTATCCAAGTCCATGTTTTCTAGGTCTGTTTTGTTCATTGTTGCTTAGTAGTGTTTTTAGCAAGGAGGTGAAAGGAATGAAAATAAATTACAGTTGACCCTTGAACAACATGGGTTTGAATTATGCGGGTGCATTTATATGTGAATTTTTTTTCAATAAATATGTTGCCCTTGGTGTCCCTGGGTTTCACATCTGTGGATTGAGCCAGTGAATCTGAAGTTTTGACTGTATGCATATATTGGTCTATGCCATTTTATAAACAGAACTTGAGTATTCAAGGATTTTGGCATGTGTTGGGTATCCTGGAACCAGTCCCTTATAGATCTCACAGGACAGTTGTAAAGTTTTGGGGTAATCAAAAGTTATACATGGATTTTCAACTGAGCAGGGTCAGCTCCCCTAACTCCAGCATTGTTCAAGGGTCAACTCTACTTGAGTCTGTTTTGCAGTGCGGAAATGAATTTGGTGAACTTGAAGTAATTGTTAAAATGAGGTTTAAAAATGTTGTGAATTCATGTAATATCAGGTTCCCTATTGTATAATAATAGAATGGACTTTTCAGGTCCTTGTGTATCTTAATATCAGATTTTACATGTGATGCCTCTGTCAGCAGTCAGTAGATTAATACATTATGTTTGTGTTACGTAAATTGTTTGTTTGCAGGAATGTAGACTTGTCATGCCTAAAGTTGATGTGATTGTTTTTTCCCCCAGAGTCACCTTCCTTGCAAATATCTGTTATTGAGAAACTATCCTTTCAGTTGATCAAATTAGAGGTTCAACATCTTTTACTCAGCCATTTTATTCATCCTTTATCATTGAGTCCTATCTGTTCTACATTTGAAATGTTTCAAATATCAGCAATCCTTCCCTTTCTGCTCTAGTATCACATCACATTTTACTTGAATGATAACTAGTTGGCCTGCTTTGTGCATTTTCTTCCCAATTCATTATACACAGTGATACCAAAATAATGTGTGTAAGTCATTTTTTCTAATTATGTTCTTCTGTTCAACAGCTACTAATGATATTTCTGCTATATACAGGGTAAAATTGAAATTTCTCAGACTGCCTTGAAGACTGTTTAGTCCTTTCTCCTTATGCTTACCTAGCCTCACACTGCTTCCTAACTTGTCTCTGGTATAGCCATATTTTGCACTCACTCTCAGCTACAAAGTTTATGCTGTCCCTTAAACTTACCACAAATGTACCCTTCTTTCAAAATCCAGCTCTCTCTTCCAAGAGGTCTTTCTTAGCTGTTCTCATTCACATTGATAAGCCTACTCGTAAAATATTTTTTTCTGCCACTCATTTTGGAAAATATCTGTTGCTATTTTGAATAGTTTTAACAGATATAGGTATCATGCCTTATAGATTTTTGGTATTAACTGTAGCACCCAAGGATAGTATAGGGTAAACACTCAGTAAGTACGTATTTGAATGATTTATGTTTGTTGAGACTTCTTACCACAATCAGATTTAATCAAGCATATCCTAGTAACAAGTTACCAATTAATGACATGAATCTTTAAATTGACAGCAGATATTATCAAATTAGGGAAAAATGAACATACATGGATATGATTATAAAATAGAATTTGTTTTGATAAGCCAATTATAGTATCTCATTATTTTCATCTATAGGATTACCTTTTTGGCTATATAACAGATATTGATATATAGGATGTTATTTACTAATAGATGAGGCCTGGAAATTCAGCGTATTACACAAGCATAATTAAGTACTATTATTTAACATATGAAGCTAACATATTAATATATTTTAGTGCAGTTTCAAAAATTAAAATACAGAATTTTCACCTTTTAGCACATCAGAAGTATTTTATAACTAGGCTCCAAATTAAATCATTATTTACCTTGTAGATGTTAGTGAGCTTAGAATGTTAGATTTTAAATTTGAAATATTTTAAGATTTTATTTTTCTGTGATATGCATTTTAATATATAAAGCTAAAGACTTTGTATTTATATAAATATTTGGTTTTTACTGTAGTCTTTATTTGTATTGAATGTTCCGGGCTTTTAATTTTTATTGACACAAATAATAGCCCACAAGTGGGGTAGTGCCACAGTATAAGAATCGTATGCTGTCAGTTGAGCTACAACAAGTAGAGGAGTTGGGAAACACAAAGGAAGAAATATGAGAAGTAGCTGCCAGGTGACCCAACAACCAAAGCACAGGCTTTTACTTCATTTAACAAATTACCCCCTTTTGGGATAAAATTAAAGCTGAAACCTTGTTTGTTAATTGTTCCTTAGTTTCATCAAATGTAGCTGAGTTCAGTCATATGTGAAATTTGTGGGAAAACTGACTTAAAAACAGATGGCCTACATAGTTTGTTTTTTTTCTATTTTATGTTAGTAGAATGTCTTGCCTGAAACATAGCTATCTTTAAGCATTAATTGTTCTCAACATCCTAGATTCTTGGCAAATAATTCTTTAGTATTTGGCTCTTTCTTCATTTAGAAACAGACTTTCCTGAAATTGATCACTTTTAGATTATATATTATTATAAATATTGTTTGTATAGTCTGTGTATCATACTTAAACATGTAATTAAAGACAGTACTTTTGCTTCCATAGCTTACAGCAATAAAACAACTTCTAATGTAGATATATATATAGATATCTATATATATATCTATATATATATAAGCTACAAAAGTAGACTGCCTTCATTTTCTTCAGTGTATGGATGGGGAGAGTAAGTACAAAGGAGGATTATCAAATTAAAGTAGATCAGAATGTAAGGAAATAAAAGGAAGATAGAGAATGATAAACACTGAAGAAAGTAATAGAAAATTCAGAGAAGAAATAGAAGAAAGAAAAAGGGGAAAAATTAAAGCAGTCTTTCCAAAACTCTTTGCTCACTTTCATAAACAGATCTTTAAAAAGAGTGCAGTTTATCTGTCTATTGCATTTTTATTTTTGCTGTGCCCTTACAAGGGAAGAAGAAAAGAAAGACAAGGTGAGAAAGCAGTCCCAAACAGTATCTAGGGTTTGTAACCACAGGGGAAAGGGAAAGAAGTACAAATCTTAAGCATCTCAGAACTGAGATAGTTCTTATGGCTACCATACTGGGACAGCTAACTTTGGTTAATCTGCTTCTACTTACTTTGACATTTGGGCACTCACTATTAGCAGCTGCTTAATCTTTTGAATTATTGCTTTGTGGCTTGTGAAAAGAGACAGGCAAGAGTGAAGGTAAACCAGTACAATGTAGTTACCATACTGGAAAAACAACTGAGAATAAGTGCCTCATAGCTGAGGCCAAGAGATAGACAGGTTTATGTTCTGTCAACTTGTATTATATTTGAAAGACATGTAATTTTAAAAATTCTTCATGCTGTCTTTTGCATAGGTTACCAGGTCTACTCCAGTGAAAGCATGAAAGGCCTGTGCTCCACTTAAAAAGATTTTCGGAACAAATCTGTAAATTATTCTTTAGTACGTGAATTTCTCAACTAAATGATTACATTAAATAATTACTATTATTATTATTATTTTTTTACTTTGCAGGAAGTTGGTGAACCATCTAAAGAAGAGAAGGCTGTAGCCAAGTACCTTCGATTCAATTGTCCTACAAAGTCCACCAATATGATGGGTCACCGGGTTGATTATTTTATTGGTAGGATTACATCAGTAAAATTATATTAGTGTATATATCTTATGAAGGTACCTAAATTTGGGATCTGTAGATGTTTTAAAAGTGTTTTCCAAGAGTGATTAGTGAAGGTGGGTGATAAGCATATGACAGTTGATCATCCTGTTCTTTCCTTTTATGATTAAAATTTAAAATAAATTCTATTTTAAAAATTCCTTGATTGACTCTATCAATCATGAAAAGATAAAAGGGATTTTAAAATAGATTTATTTCCTGTATTAATATCACCTTTTGTTCAGATAGTATATATACTTAAAGATAATCCTTTTGTAAAACTCTAGAGTAGAATTCAGTGTGAAGCAAGTCTGTTGGAACTAATTTAGAAGCCTTGGATCTTCAGATAATCCAAACACCCTCATTATAAGTGGATATGTATAACATAGCCCCAGAGCTTATAAATAGTGGTTGAGTTCACCTCTTTGATCCATTAAGACTCAATTGGCATTATGATTAATGATTTTGATATTCATTAAGAGTTTAGAAAAATAGACATGCTATTCCCTTCAGAATTCATGTATTTAGCTTCTTCTAGTGGCAGCAGTAGACTGTTCGGAGCTTATTCCTTAGTGGGTTACAGTAAAGCACAAAGGCAATTTATGTTACTGTGGGAGAGGAAGATTTTTGGTTTACTTACCCTATATTTACCGTATTTTGCCATGTATAATGCACACCCACATTTTTGTGTGCATAATACGTGGGATTATTATACTCATTGTTATACTCATGGTATGTAATCATTACACCCATGTAAAATGCACATCCTTATTTTTCCCTCAAAAATTTGGACAAAATAAACATTATACAGGGCAAAATATGGGTAATTATGATTATTTGATAAATGATATTTACATTTATTTGAATTTTTGGTTTAGAACATTTTCCTATTAATTTATCTTGCCTTAGTTAATATTTTTGAATGTCATTTATTTCCCAGCATTACTTTAAAAAGATGCTTATTGATATGCTTCGCAAATTGAAGTTTTGAAGAACTATTTATCGTGATCGTGTCGGACTTAAATTTTCTATAGAACTTGGTTTTATTTTTTGATGCCAGAGTGCTGAAATTTGCCTTATAAAATATTTAGATAGAAATAAATTTCTGTGTATACTAAATTTAAAATAATAAATTTCTTCTTTAGCTTCAAAAGCAGTGGATTGCCTTTTGGATTCAAAGTGGGCAAAGGCCAAGAAAGGAGAGGAAGCTTTATTTACAACAAGAGAGTCTGTGGTTGACTACTGCAACAGGTAGTGTTTATTTCTTAATTAAGGATAACTAAATAGTAATTTAGTAATATTCTCCATGGTTCTGAAGCTTCTTACCCATTTTCATCATTGAACATAGTGATATTACAACATACCTCAAACAGCTCTTACAGGCAAACTGGCTTTCTTCAGTATCTCAGGAAATATGTTTATTTGGTGTTAAGACTATTGTATTTTTGTAATTTTTATTTGTGTTCTAACATTTGTACATTAACTGGGCTAAGTATACTAAAGGATCAGCAATAAAAAGCATATACCAGTGGCTACAATGAACAAAAAAGTCTTTGTTTTCTAGAGCAAATGTTTGGGGAGTCTTTTCTAAAACATTGGCAAGAATTCCTAATAGACCTGTTGTTCCTGGGTTTTTGTTTGTTTGTTCTTTTAGTGCCTACACACTAAGCTATTAGCCAGTATCCTTCCCTATTTTGTTTAGTGATTGCTAATGGATTTCTTGTGAAATCAAGGCAGCTGCACCATCTACTTTTTCTTGACTCCAAAGTAAAGAGTAAACAGTTCAGTAATGTATTCATATTTCTATAAGTACTTCTCCTTTGGGAAAAAGCTTTTGATGGTGAGCAGTATACAAAAATCACTTTCCTCTTGGAAATAAGTGTGCTGGTTTTTCTTTTCATTTCTTCCCTTGGTTTAAATATGCATATTAGACTCTGCCGGGTAAATTAGTTGGTTGGAGCATCATCCCAAACACCAAGGTTGTAGGTTCAGTCCCTGGTCAGCACATGCAAGGATTAGCCAATGAATGAATAGATAGGAGGAACAACAAATTGATGTTTCTCTCTCTCTAAAATGAATAAACCAGAAGAAAATTAAGCATATTTATTAAGATGTAGATAAACCAAATTTTGTGTTTGTGACACTATAACAGAAATTTGACATTTTAGACTATGTTTTGTAGGGAGGTACACATAGCAGTTTGCTAATATATTGTTTAGTGGCATTTAAAGTATTAGCTGCATGAGTCCTCTTAAAAATCACTACTTCACAACCTTGTTTCTAGAGCTGTAAAGTTAAAGAACTATTTAAAATTTCTTAAAATTTGTAGTTGTCAAAAAGTGGAGTCAAGGAACATTTATAAAGACCCATCGACATGGACACCAGGGTGGGGATTGACTGATGGAGGGGGGTGGGCAGGGCAGGAGAGAACAAAGAGGGGCGGGGCAGGATCAAGTAACTGAACAACAATTAAAAAAAACTAGAGTCACTAATGGACCTTTTAGAAACAATGAAAATTTCATTGTTGGAACAGAGATAAGTAAACAGTGCTGTGTAGTTGGTATTTTTCTTTACAGCCATTTGTGTGTTGAGAACCCCGAAGTGCAAATTTCCCCACCTTGCCTCAAAGTAGATTTATTTTTTATATATATGATATAAAAATTAGATGTAATAAACACAGAAACAGAGAATGTTAAGTAAATTACCCAGGGTCACAGCTAGTTTTAAGTGTCAGAGCCAGAATTCTAAGTCCAGTAGTCTGGTTCCATAGTGCTCCAGCATGCTCGTAACCACTGCGTGCTGTGCTAGCTCCTCCAACAAAACAATGAAGCACCTAATGAAGCCAAAGTTACCATGAAGGATTCACCTGTCAGTACTCGACTTTCTAAAAGTTCATGAAAGATCTCCATTAGTAGATCTACATTAGCTGTCTACAATAGCTTTATTTGTAAAAGTCAAAAATCCTCCTCAGATTTCTTTAGGTTAGCAAAAACAGTACTAATGTAGGTCTTTCATGAAAGTAAAGCAATGTAATGTGAATTTTCAAAGAGTGGGGGACAATACTCTTCATTGTGCACCCTTTCAGCTTAAGAAAGTTTTCATAGGAAAACTGTATTTTCAGATAGCAGGGAGACAGTACTGTTTGAATATTAAATCTGTAAGCCCAAATCTCTGAGGAGAGCAGCCAGCATTAATCCACATTTCTTGGCCTTTTAGGAGCCTTGACACCTTGTTATATGAAAAGCCCAAAAGACCTGAGTACAGAGAATGTCCTAGAGATACACTCAAATGTCATCGTATGTGTTATTTCTATTCATGTCAGGTTGTGTCCTTTCTGCACTAAAATAGGGAAGCATAATACCTAGATTCTTCAATGCCCCTCCTAATACAACCATGGAGACCTCATAATGGCCGGCCCTCATGGTTTTCTGCTTGGCTATAGCCAAAACTACAAAAGAACACTTCCAAGTCTTATTTTCTGAAGCCGCTGAGTGGCTTAAGGGAACCTGAGGAAAAATAAAGTGTCAGGTAATACACAAAGTAAATGTATCTAATATGCTTTAATGCCTCTTCATGACCTGTTTGAAGTACAGACTCTTCAGCCTTTAATCTGACACCATCCTAACTCTCCCAGTGGCTTTCCATCACCAGCCCCCTCCCCTGCAGGCCAATAATGTGCTTCCAACTCCTGTTCATATAGCACACTCATTCTCTCTTCTGGTTTTTACTTGATCATAATCTGCTACTTTTCCCTAATGGTTCTCCCTCTGTCTTGACTGCTTTTCAATATACGTATCTCTCAAGCTCCATCTGTACCATGTGGTGGTCCCCAGGTCCTCCAGTTCACATTAATCTTTGTATCTAAAGTTGTACAGAATTTATAAAGCTGGTTTCATATAGTTTAGCCCCTAAGTATTTTAGAATTGTTGCACATGTTTAAATTTCTTAGCAGCTGAATGTGAAGGCAGTTGTAGGACTAATTTATACTTCCTTGTAACTCCATAGCACAATGTGGATATTTAATGAAACCTCACCATTGTCACATAGGTGAACAGTCCTAAACACATATCTGGCATCAATAAACGTTTGTTAAACCTGAAAAAAAAATTAAGAGGTGAGGAAAGCAATTTAATAACTTGCTGCTTTTAATCCATTTGTTTATTCAAGAAATATATATTATATACTAAGCACCAGAAAAATACAAAGATGACTGACTTGGTTCCTGCCTCTGAAGCCCCTATTCTAGTCTGCTAAAGAAGATTCAAGACTACTACAATGAAGTGTGTTCTGTAAGGCAGAGATAGGGAAACTTAAAGAATCACTTCACAGAAAAAATGTGTCTTTTCAAATTTGATTCTGGCAAAGGGCACAGAACATACTAAGATAGGGAAGTATGAATAGTGCGGTGAAAATGTCAGAGAGCTTTGGGTGATTTGTACTATATGATGTATTTAAAGCCTAAGGGAGGCACTGATAATTATTACAATAGTAAATGTCATCTCACTTTTGAGGCATAAGTGAGTTGAAGTAGACATCCTCTGAAGACCTGTCAAGAAATGTCAATGATTCTACTTATTACTGCTATACCTATTTATTAGACAGTGGAATGATGCTATAATTAATGATTTATGAAACCAGATGTGTTTGTGTATGTGTTCCATGGCTGTTAAATGAAATTGAAGATTTTGTTATACCAGTAATGGCTAACATTGAGTGCATATTTGTCAGGCACTGTGCTAAACAGTCTATGCTTCTCATTTAGTCCTAGATATCCCTATGAGATAGATAACCACGTTTTATAAATAAACTAAAGTTAAGTAGCATACCCAACACTACACAGCTAGTTGAGGGCTAGAGGTGGTATTTTAAACCATCTCCGTGAATGTGAACTTTTCAACACCAATTTGCCTGGTTTATAGTCTACTTTTCTTTCATGGGAATGGAGCAGCTGTGCAGGAGGGGTGGTAGAAGCTGATTTTCCTACTGGTTCTGTGCCCTTTTCTATCTGCTCAACGAGAAAAAGGTGGTTTTTTTTCCTCTTAAAGTTCCATATTTTATTTTTATTTTTATATTTTTTAATTCTCACATGAGGATATGTTTACTGATTCTTTTTTTTGGAGAGGCAAGAAGAGAGAGAAACATTGATTGGTTGCCTCCTGCATGTGCTCCAACTGGGTATAAAACCCACAGCCTTTATATATATATAATTATGCTATTACAGTTGTCCCACTTTCTCTCTCTCTCTGTCTCCATCCCTCTCCCTCTCTCTATCCCCACCTCTCCCCCCCAACCCCCACATTCCTCTAAAATCAATCATTATAGGTGAGGTTTTTTTTAAAACCTTCTGAAAAAATAATAAAAATAAATAAAATTTCCCTTCATATACCCACCACTACTCTTAAATCCCACTTTCTACTCATAAGTAGTTCATTATTAAGGGACTTATTTTAGTTTTTTGTTTGTTTACACACAAATGTATATGTGTGGTAGATATTAATGGGGCCTTTCAGACAGTTGGACAATTATTTGCTATATAGATCTTCTGAACAAGTAGAAGGCCAGGTGAAGAAACCTGGAAGTTAGCTTTGTGGAGATATTTACGGAGGTACTAGTTGGGTGGCAGAAAGAAGCCCAGCCAGGCAGGTAAAAATACAGGTGCTCCAGAGGGTACAACATGATGACCAGAAATAAGTGGTCATTGGGCAGGAGGGAGGCATCTAGTTAACAAGTGGTATGATGTGCTTGAGCAGGCACCTGCGGGGTTAGAAAGGTGCATAATCACCATTAACAGATAGTTGGCAGCAGTGAGTTCTTTTTTTTTTAAAAATAAACCTTATAGGTTTTTTAAAAATATTTTATTTATTTATTTTTAGAGATGGTAAGGGAGGGAGAGAGAGAGACATCAATGTGTGGTTGCCTTTCATGTGGCCCCCACTGGGAACCTGGCCTGCAACCCAGGCATGTGCCCTGACTGGGAATGGAACCTGCGATGTTTTGGTTTGCAGCCCGCGCTCAGTCCACTGAGCTACGCCAGCCAGGGGGGCAGTGAGTTCTTTTTTGGTGTTGTACTCAGGCAGAAATGAAGACACAAATCAGGAACTCTGAAACTGGAACAGAAGATTTTTAAAGATGGCGCTTAGGTGACAAGTATAAGGGCAACTCAGTTTTCTAGTAGGATTCATAAGGTTAGCAACTACCACCAAGATTGATTTAATTTTGTGTCGGCTGAGCTTCTGTCTAAATTCAGTAGATGAAGAAATGAAACAAAGCAGGGATCTCGTAAGTAGTTTACAGTCTAGAGAAAGGGGCAAATAGGCATAACAAAAATTTTACAACAAATTAGAAGATAAGTGTTATAGATGGGATAACAGGAAATGAGGAAGGATGAAGGGTAGGTTTACTGTTTTCAATAGGGTAGGCTTAGGTGAGAAGGTGACCTTTGAGGGAAGTCTTGAAGAAGTGAGACATGCTTATTTGGGGGAAGAACATTCCAGATAGAAGGGACAGCCAGGGTAAAAACCTGAGGTTCAAATGTAAAAAAATAACTGAAAGTAAGAAAAGAACAATGAATTAGTGAAATAAGGAGTACATAGTGTTGTTTTGCCAAATATATTGTATAGTTTTCAGTTTGATAGTGTGAGAGTTGTTTTCAGAGTCCAGAAATCTTACCTTAACATATTTAATTATTCATTACTTAGTTGAAGATATTTCATTATAGTGGCATGATAAATGGTTAAGTACATGGAGGGAAAAAAACAACAGAAAGACAGCAGAAAACATGATTTGGATCAGTCAAATCATGGGCATGTTTTTAATCTGTTAACATTTCTTAACCTTACATTCATTGAACCCTTACGTGTGCTCTTGAATTTGAGGCTTAACATTAAAGAAAGTAGAGTCTTGATTATTGTTAATGAACGTAGAGAAAAGTTTCATAGGGATAATTTCAAACCTACAATCTCATATCTAAATTATATAGTTAAAAATGAAAGTTCAGTTGACACCTTTTATATCAGATTGGGTGTACAGTTCTTTTGATTAGAGGTGGGGTTGACTATCCCCCATCCACCCACCCATGGGCTTACTAATTGTAGTTGCTCTTATGAGTTGCCAGTGTGTGTCTTTGCTCATTTTATTCAGGTCTTGCTTGGTATTTTTGCTTTTTAGTCTGTTTCTTACAATTGTCACACCTTTTTGTTAAAGGCTTTTAAAGAAACAATTTTTTCACCGAGCACTAAAAGTAATGAAAATGAAGTATGATAAAGATATTAAAAAAGAAAAAGAAAAAGGAAAAGCTGAAAGTGTAAAAGAAGAAGATAAAAAAGGCAAGAAAGAAAGTCTAAAGGATGAAAAGACCAAAAAGGAAAAAGAAAAAAAAAAAGATGGTGAAAAAGAAGAATCCAAAAAGGTGATTGCAACTAAGATTAAGTAAAAATTAAAAGTCACTTAAGATAACTACATTAGGGTTTTTATAAATACCACAGTGGAGAATTTTGATTTTTGTGTCTCAAAGAGTAAAATCTTTGACTGTATGAATGTTAAAGTGCTTTTTGCTTGTTTGTGTTTTTTCTTCTACTTAACTTGTGTTTTAATAGGAGGAAACTCCAGGAACTCCCAAAAAGAAGGAAACTAAGAAAAAATTTAAACTTGAACCACATGATGATCAAGTTTTTCTGGATGGAAATGAGGTAAGAGTAACTGAAAGGTAGAAGTCCAGTTTTTGATAGGAGTTTTCAGAATTATTTTAGATGCCTTCACAAAGAAAATAATTTAAATAAATCTAACCATGTAGATATAACATCTACTCTGCATTTAGATTTATGAAAAATTAGTCAGAATTAGGTTCAGCTGTATATGATTGATAGGAAACCTGAAATAAAGGTGGCTTGAAACAAAATAGGTGCTTATTTCTCTCTCAGCAATGAAATCTGAAGAGTAAGCACTGCAGATAATGGCAGCTCCATGGTGCATCTGCATGCTCCCACCTGTGTGAAGGAATTCGTAAAGATTACCTTTATTACTAATGGTCCAGCGTGACTGCCAAGCTGGTTATCTGCATCCAAAGGAGGGAAGGAAAATGAGGGACAAGACTCCTTTTTAAGGACACCTTCCAGGAAGCTGGCAGTTTCACTTCTGCTTGGATTCCATGCTCTAGAACCTAGTCACATGGTCATGCCTACCTGCAGTAAAATCTTAAAAATGTGCTTTTTATACTGGGCGGTTATTTGCCCAGCCAAAATTCATTTCTGTCAAAGGAAAATGAGAATGAATGGTTAATGGGGGACACCTACTGATTTTTGCCTCTTACAATTAGACACACTACTTTAGGGGCTAAGATTTTCAACATTAGTTGACGCTTTACTCAAGGAGGTAGTCTTGTTTTGTTTTGTTTTTTGTAATGGGAAATATGTTTGGCAACAACCTTCCATGAAGACTGTTTAATTCAGTCGTAAAACTGGTACAAAAACATTAGTTATATACTGGCGATTGAATTGTTGTGAATTGAAAGATTATTTCTTCTTTCTATGTCTAATACAAAAGTAGTATACGAGTATTTGAAGTAGTGATTCTGGGAGTTGTGAGTTTGAAATTCTAGGGAAGCTTCTCAGAAAACATGCCCTAGGCTCATTCCAGACACACTTGCATGAGAAGTCTAGTGTGTGTGTGTGTGTGTGTGTGTGTGTGTGTGTGTGTTGTATAACATGTCCCAGGGTTATTCTGATGTGAGCCTGTGCTTAAGAACCACATAATTGAAGACTGCACATCTTTCCGAACACGAAAGCTTAAATACCTTCAGTTTTAGACATCAAGCATCAGCTATATGCCAAGACATTTTTATAGATCCTAGGAATAACATGATAGATAAAATTCTCTTCTTAGAAACTCTATAGTCTAGCAAGCATACCAACTTTTAAACATGGTACAGTATTACAGTATGAGAACAGCAATTAAGGATAGTTAATTTAATCAAGAAAGGATAAGGAGGTTCCGGAGATCCTGAACACTCGAGCTGAGCCTTGAAGGATGACTGGCACATTGCCAAGCACTGGGAAGGAGTTATATAGATCTGTTAGGCAAAGAAAGTAGTCTGAGCAACACCATGGGTACTTGCATTCCTGAAAAGGCTAGATTTTTTTCTGTAGAAAGAAGCATGCTTTCAAACTTGCAAAGGTGAGGAATGTCTTTAATAACTTATTTTTTTAGAATGCTAACTGGCAGGAGTGATCTCTGTGGATCTGATTTCCACAGAAAATATGCAGAGTTTAAAAAAAGAAGAATGTAACCCCCAATGTTGGAAGTGGAACCAAGTCAAGAGACAACAGAGTTCTGTCCAAAATGGCACCAGGAAATGGAAGAATACTGTTTTTTATAGAAATTAAAAGATAAATGTAGAAGTTTTATGGATGATGATTAAGCAGAGTTCTGACTGTTCTGAAAGAAGTCAATTTCTGTTTTGTAAAGTAAATTTAGCTTTAAAGCAGTGGTTCTCAACTTATGTGCTACAGACCCTCCATGGAGAAGTAGGCAATGAAGTTATTGCAAGGAGTCACAGAATCTTTATGTTCACTAAGCATGATCTTTAATAATGGTTTTTTGTATCTCATCAGTGACAGAGAACAGGGTGGATTTGAGAGCTGCTGGATCTATAATAGGCCTGGCTGGAATCTATTTAACTGTGCTCTTAGTCCAGACTGGTTCTGCTCATGCCAGTGTACATAAAAGGACAAAAAGGTTATACAACTCTTGGTCCTCGGGTTGAATGAGTAATGGTTTATACACATGAACAAATTGTTAAAAGCATGTAAGTATGTAGAAATTTAAGTGCCAATTTATAGTTTTTTAAAGAAAAACAATTTTCTAACCAAATGGACACCAAAAGAAACACGACTACTGAAGGAAAGGTCTTTGGAATTTATTTACCTCAAAAAGAAGTTCTCAGGTTAAGAGGTTGGGAGTTATTCCTGTAGAAGATCTAAAATACAGAATTAAGCTTAATTTTCTAATGTGACCTTAAAACCGAAAGCACTGTGGTTTCTTGATTCTTCTAGGTATTTGTGTGGATCTATGACCCAGTTCACTTTAAAACCTTTGTCATGGGATTAATTCTTGGTAAGTATAGCCTCTAAAATTTAGAAAGGAAATTAAAATGCAGAAGCCATAAAGAAAAATACTTAACATAAAATAGTGTATTTAAGTATACTTTAAAGTCAGAAGATAAATAATAAAATGAGGAAAATATTTGCAACACATTAAAGCAAAGATATTTAAGAAATTAACAACCTGATAGGAAAATAGTAATGATAGCTCACAGATAAAGAAATACAGTGACCAATAATTATGAATGCTGCTTAATCACACCCATAGATACAAATTAAAGCAACAGTGATTAAAAGAATTACAGAGTTTGATAGTGCCTCATCTTAGTGAAGGCCCAACACTTGGGAAAAACCAACCCTGTCCAATAATTGATGGTATGTCCATTGTTTTCGTTTTCTTGGAGGACAGTTTGCAATACCTTTTCAGATTTTAATTGTATATACACTGACCCAGCTGTTCTACTTCTAGGAATTTATCCCTTGGCTGTTCATAATACAGTTGCACAAAGAATCTATTCAGAAGTGTGCATTGACAGTAATCTATTCTAATCCAAATCCCTCAGGTTATATTTAGGAGGGTAATAAGCAAGTATCTTTCAAATTTTAAATGCCTATCCTTTTTGACCTAATAATTATACCTCAAAGAATTTATCTTCTGCTGCACGTGCTCAGTTGCACTGGTGTACATGTACTTTGGTATTTGGTGCACTGTTGTCTCTTAAGAGGATAAAAATGGAAATAATTCAAGTCCTCCAATAGGAAAATGCTGAAACTGCCCACTAGAATACAATACAGTTCTTAAAGATTTAGATAGGATGTACTGATAGAAAGATATCTAGAATCAATTAAATGGAAAAAAAATTGCAAAAGAGTAAGGATATTGTAAGTTTATTAATGTAGAGAAAATTCTATGTAGCTAGTTTTAATTTTATATATGCAGTCCCCAGGAGTACAAATAAACATAACACTAATTAACCTCTGGAGAGTAGACCAAAAACTGGATAAAGACTTTACTTTATAGCTTTTACTTTGTTTTTATTTGGTTTGGGGTTTTTTTTTTTTAACGATGAGTATGTGTTATTTTTGGGCGGGTGGTGAGGGAGTGGTTTAATGAGTAAAAAGAAAGACAGCAGTTAAATAAGCTTGATCAGTAAGGTATCATAGGATGTTATTCAAAATAATTCTTAAGATTGAAACTCAACAGTTCCAACCCAAATGTCTGATAACTGTTGATCACTCACTATGTACTCATAACTTCACTAAATATTTTATATGCATTGTTCCATTTCATCCTTACAACAGCCTTTACAAAAATGGGAACAGACACATATTAAATATAAAGTAACCTAGCCTTGAAGGGATTAGATAGCTTGCCCAGGATTACTTAGCTTATAAATGATGTACTGTATTTTTCCATGTATAATATGTGCCCACATTTTGACCCAGACTTTCAGGAAAAAAAAAAACTTTTGTTTTAATTTTTAATTCAGTTATTTATTTATATTTAGATTCTTGTTTTAGAAACTGCTTTCATTTCAAGTTTGCAGTAAGTTCAGCAAAACCAATTATCGTATTCCCCGGTATTAGTTTGCAGACAGGTATCGTTACTGCTTTCTAGAGTTACACTTTTAATGTGTAAGCATAAATAAAAGAATTGCAAACATTTATATAGATATGGAATTAGTACTACCCATGTATAATGCACATCCTTATTTTTCCTTCAAAAATTTGGGCAAAAAAGTACTCATTATACACAACAAAATACATTACCTAGAATTGGAATTCTGATCTCTTTTGCTCTAAAAACCTAATAACCAGAATTCTCATTTCTTATGATTGTTTAATGTTGTTCTTTTGGACTTAAAAGAAAAAACCTGGAGATGCTTGTATACCCATTCCTGAACTACCAAAAACCATCTGTATCACCACTTAAATGCACCTAAAAATAAATCATATGGTAGTTATGAAGGATTTAAATGTTATTTTTTATACTTGTCTGTATTTTTTATAATGAACATGTTACTTTCCATGAAAAAAATCCAACAAATTTTATTTTACTCGAAATCCTAGTCATTGAAGATTTTCCTATATAGCCGTGGACAGGTCTAATTTAATTTTTTACTTTGGGAAAGAAATAGGAATTTTTCTGAGCCTATCCCAAAAAGGTCACAACCTGGTGACCTT
This sequence comes from Tonatia bakeri, assembly GCA_004024845.1. Classification (NCBI taxonomy): domain Eukaryota; kingdom Metazoa; phylum Chordata; class Mammalia; order Chiroptera; family Phyllostomidae; genus Tonatia; species Tonatia bakeri. Next base: position 303,080 of record PVIA01000277.1, on the reverse strand, counting down.
TTTCAGTATGTTGCTGTCAGAGATCCACTCCAGAATCAGAATCTCGAAGTAGGATCTGTGGAGTTATTTTTTTGGTTAAGTTTTATTGTTAGGTTGTTGTTTCTTTAAGTTCCCCTATTCAGTAGACAGATACCTTATGGTCAAAAAATAAAGTAGACATTGCTGGAGACCAGTAGCAGTTCATCTTTTAAGGAGCTATTTCACATTTTTTATTGCACTTTCCTCTTAACTATATGTGATTCTTACTAGAAAAATCCTAACCTGATTTAAGAACAGTAGTTAAAATGTTAAATTGAATTGTGGGAAATGGCTGATAATTGACCATCTTTTTACCTATAAAAATGACTATTTTTAGTATATTTCATTATGTTTATGTTTTAGTTCCCCCCTAGGAATATATTCACTGTTATTTCAATCAAGCCATTTAAAATTTTAATCTGAAAGTTATCTGTGTAACTTTGTCATTTCTTGTTCCAGTGATTGCGGTGATAGCAGCCACCCTCTTCCCCCTTTGGCCTGCAGAAATGAGAGTAGGTGTTTATTACCTCAGTGTGGGTGCGGGCTGTTTTGTAGCCAGCATTCTTCTCCTTGCTGTTGGTAAGTATTGTTATTAGTAAAGACTTCAGTAAGGTAGATACTGAGCATTTAGAACTGTAGTCTGGAGCTTCAGTAAAACTTAATAGCAGAATTAATGTAGGCAAATCAAGAAGGGTGTAGACCTACTTTTTAGGTCTTATCCCAAATCTGACTCAGGCTTTCAGTAGTAGTATATCTGCTTGATTAGATTTGGTCTATTCTCAAGAAAAATGATTTAATATGGCTTAATCTGCACATTGATATGCTTTAAAATTTAGCTACCATAAGGATGTTAATATTTTTACAGTGGTTTATTTATTAGATATAATATTTTCAGTAAAACATTTTTATATTTTGGCTTTATGCAAATGAAACTTGTGTTGACTATTTAAGTTCTATGTATATGTGTAATAAATGACTCTAAACAATCAATTTGCCATTAGGAAAAATTAATTTGTACCCATGTACCAAAGTAAATTCTAGATTCTTTAAGGAGTTCTAAAATGTTTTTTAAAAATCAAACAAGAAAACGTAAGTAATGGATATCTTTTATAATGAACAATAAAACATTATAAAAACCCAATTCAAAAGAGGAAATTATAAATAAGTGATTAAAAAGAGCATGAAAAATGCTCATCACTGGTAATCAAACAATAAAATTAAGATAATGAAATGGATTTTGCCTATTTAATTAGGAAGATTTTTTTAAATGGAATAATGCCAAGGAGGGTTTGACTGGAAGGAAATGCACCTAAATATAAATAGTGATTGTAGTTATGAATAATTGTAATGTTATTTTTTACACTTGTTTGTATTTTTTACAATGAGCATGTTATTTACCATGAAATACTCCAATAAATACAATTTTACTTGAAATCCTAGTCTGTATAAAAATTAAAAACAACACCCACATTAGAGGACATAATTTTTCCAAGAGTATCTGAAGTGAGTGCATGTTGTCCTGAGGTTCTGTGATAATAAACTCTTACATTTATAAAGTATTACTCCTACAGCCCTAGGTGATTTCCCTCTGTACATCCCTTCATCCTGGACGTCATGGTTTATCCTGAGTTGGTGCCACCATCCATGGGCCCAGGAGCTCATGTAGTGTTTTCATTCAAGTCATCATGTTTATGGGCCTCTTTTTTCTTGAATCTCTGACTCTTACCCACCCATCTTTCTTTTTTCCCCTTCCTCTAGATTAGTAATCTTGAGAAAAATCCCCTGAGGCTTCGTATGTAACAGAGTACAGTTTGTAGGCCAAGAAATAGTATCTGAGACTGTGAAGCTGGTAACTTGTGGTAGTGTATCAAAAGTGAGAAGCCATAAACTTCAGTCTGACGTTAGATATAAGTTGGTGTCTTCTGGCACCAATTCCCAAACCCTTGAAAATTTCAGCAAAGGTTTAATTCTACGGAATAGAATTAATCTACATGCTTATCTTTTATTTAAACCACTGTTCACAATAGTTTATGGTTATTATCTTGTTTTGCTTTTTAAAATACTATTTCTTCAGTTGTGTTTTCTGTAATTTTTTAATTTTAAATATACAGTAGGTTTAAATAGCACTGTGCATTAAATAATCTTATGAATTAAGCCAGAAAATAAACCCCACATTTTGTTGTTTTTGTTAGAAAATGCAATTCCAAACATACTTTCAAGTAATTTTGATCTATAGCCCACTTGTAAACTGAATATTTATTTTATATTCTCCTATGAAGTATTACATATATTAGTCAAAATTATATTTGGTACTACTTTGAATATGTATTACTAATACTGCTATTTAAAGTAAGTCCTTAGGCAGTTTTCTAAATTTGTCACTTTTAGTATAGAAACTATATGACAATCAATATATGTCACAGTGGTTTCCCGTGATTTTTCCCCTTTTGCCCCTGGTAATCTGACATCACGTAGGTAATTGAATGTCATATAGAGGAAAACTGTAAAACATGTTAGAATTTTGCTATACCAGTTTAGATATGGTGAGAATTTAGATTTTATTTGCACCATTCCTATTGTTTTCTCTTGGATTTGAGGCAGTATTTCATATTATGAATCTTACAACCCTAAAAAGCCTATCATGGCATCATAATTATATTTGGGGAAAAGGTTACACAGCCTCCTAAAAAGATATTCATTACTTTTTTATTAGTGGAATTTATTCTTAAATTATAATTTCAAACATGTTTATACCACAATATACTAATGTGTAGAGAGTCTTTCAGAATATTTATGTTTTTTTGTGAAAATAGAAATTACTACCTCATAAAAGTCAAAGCAGCTAAAACCATTTCCTTTTATTTATCCAAAGCAAAATAATGGAAGAAGCATACATGAGCTTCTTTTAAGCCTTATATGAAAACAGTGATATAATTGTTTGTAAAGGGGGGGGAACCTGTCAAAATTGACTACTTGATAACATTCACATAGTTATTATGACTTAAAAAATAGGAAAATCACTGAACTCTATGTAATCGGTAAATTAAGAGAAAACTATATGAAATATTGGGTTTTGTGTTTGTGATAAATCATTTTGATAAACTTTAAAATTCTCTAATTCTTGCATTTACTAAACACAGTTCTGTCATATATTGCTGTAAAAGTAACCACAAACCCTTTTTGTTTAAGTGACCTGGCTTTCATTACCATTGTATTGTTTCTTAATATTGGGAGAGGGTTGGTACTTTAAAAAGAAGACATTATTTAATTACTTGATTTAAAAAATTGTAACTTCTAGAAGTCCTGACTGGGTGGCTCAGTGATCAGAGCATCATCCCGATACAGCAGGGTTGCGACTTTGAAACCCAGTCAGGGCACGTACAAGAATCAACCAATGAATGCATACATAAGTGAAACAATAAATCTTTCTGTCTCTCTCTCTCATCCATTCGTTCTCTCCCTTCCTCTCTCTAACCCCCCCCAAAAAAACAGTAAAAATTAGAGTGTCTAGGAAAATGTTCTTTTATTGTTCAAAAGTTTTTACTTAGAAGACTCATGCTTTAGGCAGAGTAGGCACATGGCCTTGGACCCATGGAAGTATTTTCATTTTCATTCCTTTTAAAATCAGAAGTAATAATAGGTATTGCATATACCTATTACGTGCATATAGGAATGAACCCTATGCAGGATTATATTTGTATTTACACCAATAGGATAATAAAAGTATAATTTAAAAAATTTGTGTTGTATTGATTTTAGAGAGAGAAACATCGATTTGTTTTTCCACTCACCCATGCATCCATTGGTTGCTTCTTGTATGTACCCTGATACAGAGATCGAATCTACAACCTTGGCATATGGGGACGACACCTAACCAACTAAGCTACCTAGCCAGGGCCATAAAAGTATAATTTGTCATGTGTTTTTTATGGAGGAATTGCCTTACAATGGCTAAAGTGTTTAGAGTTTAGGCAAATCATCATGGAGCCCTGCTTTTTCCTTTGTGGAGGCTTCTTAAGATACCTTCATTCCTTACTTATATTTATTTCGTTTGTCTTATATGATGGTCTTATGCACACTTAAATGTCCATTTGATGACTATGCTTATTGAACTACAACATAGCAAAATGCATAAATCCTAATGTATATCTCTGAAACAACACCCAGCTGAAAAAAACATAAAAGTAATTTTTTGAGTGGCATTGGAGCATTGTGCCCTCAAGTTCAGAGCAGAATGCTCTTTGCCTAGAATACTGTGATAGCTGTATTCAGGATTTAATACAGCTATCACAGTAACTAATCAGGATTAGTGATAACTAATCAGGATTTAATTGTATAAGGTGCATATGGTAAACAAATAATAACACTCTGAATGTTTTCCCAGTTTTTTTATCAACAAATATCCCCTGCTATCAGAATCAATGAGTAACTCAATTAGAGAAATTTTTCTCCCACAGCTCGTTGCATTCTGTTTCTCATCATTTGGCTCATAACTGGAGGACGGCACCACTTTTGGTTCTTGCCAAATCTGACTGCTGACGTGGGCTTCATTGACTCCTTCAGACCCCTGTACACACACGAATATAAAGGACCAAAAGCAGACTTAAAGAAAGATGAGAAATCTGAAACCAAAAAGCAGCAGAAGTCCGACAGTGAGGAAAAGTCAGACAGCGAGAAAAAGGAAGATGAGGAGGGGAAAGTAGGACCAGGAAATCATGGAACAGAAGGCTCCGGCGGAGAACGGCATTCTGACACAGACAGTGACAGGAGGGAAGATGACCGATCCCAACACAGTAGTGGGAATGGGAATGATTTTGAAATGATCACAAAAGAGGAACTGGAACAACAAACAGATGGGGATTGTGAAGAGGAGGAAGAAGATGACAATGATGAAGAAACAACTAAATCATCACATGAAAAATCATAATCTGCCTAATTTGGGGACTAAAAAAGTGTAAGAAGTTGGATTTTCTATGTTGGCTGATTATCATAATGTACACATGACATTTGTAGCATTCTTTAAATCCATTTACTGAAATGTATTTGACATCCAAGGACTATTCAGTCCTTCATTTCATAGAATACTATTATTGGGACAGTCAAAAGCCATTTATAAGTTTTATCTACTTGATAATTTTACAGTTTAAGTAGGTCTCATTAATTTTGATAGTTGTCAAAGATGCACTTTCCAGAATGACATTTAGATTAATGGCATTTTTTTATAGTCATATGGCTTTTTACTGTTAGGCTAATCAAAATAAAAGGGATAAAAAAAACACCAACATTTCAGATTATGTATAGTTATGTAGCCATTTCACAATTTCTTTGGATGAAATGCTTAAGCTCACTGTTTTTGATAGTTAACTTTTATTGATTATAAAATTATACCGGGAAATTTCTAAGATTCTAAGTTAACAGGGTACAAAAGCATTTTGTGGAAACAAGCCAACTAGGAATAACTACAACAGCACTTTTAGTTTAGCTACAAATTCTCCTGTTCCAACTTAGGAAATCCAAACTGGCGTGTACATCTGATTCAGAGAAAGATGGCATCTGCAGCAGACAAAGCAGGCAGGATTGGTTGGATGGCGATGGCTCTTCTCCCCATTTCCTTGTCATAAAGTAAAATGTATTCTGTATATAATTTACAAATAAACATTCTATTTTAATTGTTACTTATTATTTAGACATTTTCTTAACACTTAAATTTGTAAAATTAAGACCATTTAAGGGTGTGTTTTTAGAGAAATGGAAGTTTCAATAACCCACAGAACATCTGCTGCTGTGATCTTTCTATAGCAGCTTCAAGTTTTGTGCCAACATTCCATGTATTTGAATGAATTAAAATGATCCTTATTAAATAAGAACAGACTTAAAGTAGCTGTTTGTACGCCTTAATGTTCATTTTGATTTATCTTAAATCTCTGCATTCAGAAGTGGGGTACTGTATTATCAGACCAGGAGGCACTGCTATGAACGATAATTTACTGTTCTAAAATATCAATTTAAAATAAAGAGCATAAAAGAAAACATAAAAGAACCATTGGACTCTAATTGCTTTGAGCTAGTTTTGCAGTTTGATTTTATATGTTGCACATCTTAGTTATAAATCTTTGGAAAAATCTTGCATTTATTTAGGAGCATAATCATTCCTTGGAGTTATACTCTTATAAACTGATGAGTATTAAATTATTTTCTTTCAGCCACAGTGAGGGCATTTTGCTTTGTAGTTGAAATAGGTGGCATGTGTGAGTTTTTATTTTTCTTCAAGCTGTTTCTTATTTAAGTGCTTGACTAAAGATGTTAATTTTTTCTAATTCTGTACACTGATACATTTTATTACACATAGCTTTGTTGCTTCCTTATAGTAGTTCTTGTAAGTGGACAGAAATGTGGCTATTTGTTGTTAATGCAATTCTTCAAGGCTGCAGTCAGTCATTTTTTTAAAAAGTTTTCTCCTAGCTTCCTGACTGGTGTGGCTTAGTTGGTGGGGCATTGTCTCACAAAGTGAAAGGTCACTGGTTTGATTCCCCATCAGGGCACATGCCTGGGTTGCAGGTTTGATCCCTGGTCAGGGTCTGTATGAGAAGCAACCATCAATGTTTCTCTCACACATCAATGTTTCTTTCTCTCTTTTTCCCTTCCTTTCTCTAAAGTAAATAAGTGAAATCTTTTAAAAGTTTTCTCCTAAGAAATATGTATTGATTTAAGCATGGGGGCATTTTCCCTCACATTTTCAGAGCTCTCCTGCATTATTTCCACATTAAGGGATGCATAATTCTAGCTTCAGAGCTTCTTAACCCCCAGCACCATTAGTACCTGTTTTGGGGTATGGTAATAGTACCAAAAGTGTTCTTCAGAAATAAAAATGACAAACTTTACTGTTTTGATAATACCCAGGCAGGCACTCAATATTTATCCTGAAGCTCTTTATAACGTATATACTATGTCTCATCCTAAAGACATCTGGTGCATGACAGGAAAGTCAGTTTCTTTTTGATGTTTATGCATTCTTATAAAATGTTAATACAGGTTTTTATAAATATCTGGTGATCCCTGGAGGGAAATGTCATTCTTACTATGGTTACAAAGTGAATTAGAAATTTCATCTCAGTGTCTTTTACTGTTCAAGGTTGTGCACTTTAAACAAACAGGAAAACCAAAAGGCTGCCAGTATTATATCCCTTACAGCCGATGGCTGTCCTTGTTGGCTAATATTAAATACCCTTATGCCAGAGCATGAACGTTTACATTAGCCAGTGAAACAGTGAATTTTTTTTTAAAGAACTTAAAATTTGCCATGCTACTGAAAATAGAAGTGTGAAGTTTTGGGGATCATAAAGGATTTATTGTGGAGTGAGTATAAATAGGTCTAACTAAGTAGTGTTAAATTTACCAACTGAGTGCAGATAATAAGAATAATGCATTTGTGATTGTTCTTAAAATCAATGTACTAAAAAGATTGTTTTTCTTTTCCCCTCCATTGATTTCTTTAGTTTTCATACTGTAGGACCTTCTAGACAATTTTAATTGAAATAATTTGGATTTAGTCAAATACCATTCAGAAAGTAATAAATTTCAGTATAGCACACTGAAAGTATGCAGTGCTGATGGGTTTTATTGCTTTTCCCCCATTCTGGTTTTACATTTTAAGTACCAACTAGTTGCCAACTATAGTAAAATCATCTATCTGTTGTAAATTGAATTTTCTTTTTTTTTTTTTTTTGAATCTTTATGAGGAACTGGAAGACAACAAGTACAGTTGATTGTCATTATTCATGGTAGTTAGGTTCCATAAAGTCACCACCAAAATGGAAACAACAAATACCCAGGCTATTCTGTGAGCTTCTAGTCACATTCTCATCAACTGACAGTATATGATTTTGTTTGAGGTGTCTTTCTGTTTGGTTGATTTACTGACATTGAACTCATGGTCAACAGAGCTATAAATTCTTGCCTGAATGAAGTTTATCTAATTTGTGTATTTTCTGCATAAGGCATGTCACAGTCTTCTTTCACTTAGAAGTACTACACAGCACTTCAGCACTGTGTTTGAGGGCCATTTTAAACAGCAAAATTTGTCAAACACAGAAATGCACAAACACTAATAGGGCAAAGGACACTTGTTAATATGAGAGCTGAAACAAGTTGATGTGTCACCTTGGGAACATGTACATTGAGCAAGTCAGATTTTCACCACTTTACACATGACCATGAAAACACAAAAAACATTTTAAAGAGTGGGCAAATTCACAAACATAGAATCCACGAATAATGAGGATCAACTGTAACTATACTAGAGCACTGTGACCTGTCTACAGAATGGAGCTTATTGTTGAATCATACTCCAGTATTTCTGTAACATTTTAAATGCCCACTCCGAAAGTAAATATTTAGTTCCTAGTAGTGTTCAGTAGATAATTTGCTTTTACTGTTTATTTCAGCAATAGTTCAGTTCTTTGCTCATTTATTCAGTAATACAGATCTCTTGCCAGGTGCCAGAATTTTGCTAGGCACAGCCATGAATAAAAGATGGAGTTCTGCCTTCTTGGACTGTCAAGTAGTGTGGTAGGTGCTGTGTAGGGATTTGCCAGATGTGCTGGCTATCTCTGGCTCTCCAACTCTACATTCTGCCTTGTGAGGCGGATGGATGGACCATAGCAGTGGGCTCTTGTGCCTTGTGACTTCTGGGTGGGTCTGACCATGGAATGCCCTAGCCAGAGATCTGAGGGTGATCAGAGTGTCTGTTCTTTTGCCTGTCACCCAGTGGGGCTGTGTCAGCAGTCAGAGGTCACCACCTCCAAACTCCCTTTCATGGCTTTACTTCAAGTTGCCACTCCCTGTTCTCTTCCCTGCTGGCCAGGGATGATGCCAGCTCTGCTACTAGCATGCAGTTGCTGAAGCTACTGTGCATCCTCCCGTGGGTCCCCTACCCCACATCTTTGTATAGTATCTCCCCAAAGTATCTTAAGAACCATCTGTTTCTTGTTGGAACCAAGACCAGTAAACTAAAAAGAACAGAACTTCCAGTGAGGAGTTTACCTCTTTGCCAGACTTTGTCACCAAAATTTATTAGAAAGGATCTCGCAACCTCATTGAGCATGTCCTACGAGTTCCAATAGCTAAAATCCTGCTCTAGTGCATATCTATGTAGATAACTACACAAAGAAATTATTCTTTGGTAAGCTCTTAATAAGCCAATGTCTGCAGCATTTAGTTGCAAGTTTCTGAGTAGGTCCCCTTTTCCAACCTAGTCCAGAGACCCTTTGAACTTAAATCACACAGCTTTTCCATCCAGATAAAATTGTCAGTCAAAGAGCACATCTTTTCATAGCTTTGTAGTTTTAAGATTGTCCAAAAGGCCTATAATCTCTAGTCTTAGCATGGCATTAGGAAGGGCAGGTGGGGTGAGTTTCTCCTCAGTCAGACCATCACACTTTGGTTTCATTTCCTTTGAAGTGAATGCCTAAAGCACATCAATGGTTATGTGCCATGGACCCTTCCTTGTTGGGGACCACTGTGGGGGCCGCCCTGCCTGGTCTCAGGAAGCTGTGACCCCCTGTGACTTAGGCTGAGTGAGAAACCTCCGGATCAGGAGCCACTAAGGAGACAAAAACTTATTCCCCTGGCATGAACGCTACCTGTTTGTTCTGTCCCTGGCCTTTAATGCTAGATCAGTTTCCAATGATGGGTAAAACTTCTCAGGGAGAAGCGACCTAAGACAGGGGCTGATCTCGTAAAGGCCTCTGGAATAAGTCTCACAAGACTGGAAATAAATGAAGGGTCTGTGGAAAGGAAGGGGTGATCGGCATCTACCCCTGCCCCCTCTTAGCCTGAGTCTTTGTACTCAGATGTGAGAAATCCAAGTCTCTTTGCTGCCAGAGTCTCCAGCGCTTAGCAAACAGCCAAAGGGGCCAGCTTGGACCGGAGACAGCGGACCCCCGGGGTAATCAGGCCTGGGACAAAGAATATGCAAGTTCCTGTGACATCTGTTTGCTGGAGGATGTTGTTAGCTTGGAATTTAAAGGCACAGTCAGGAAACCTTTAAAACCTGTAGTCTTTTCATATGATAAAACTCCAATCTCTGCCCAGAATCACTACAGAAACTCTGTTAACATCCTTGTAAGATACGTGTTCCCTTTGATCCCTTCTGCCAGACTGTCAATCCACAATCTGTAACTGCTTTCTCAATAAAAACCCACTGAGACAAAGGATGGGGCTTCCCCTTAGGAGGGTTAGCCCGGAGCGGCTCAAAGAATTGGAGAGTGAGCGCTCCGTCTCTGACTTCCACTCAGAAAACTGTTTCTGTACATGATTATTTCTATAGTGGCTTTTAAGCGTGTCTGTAGCCAGCCAAAGGGAAAAGCTTGGATTAAGCACACTTCAGTCAGACAGCCGGTTCTAAAGCGAGGTTTGAAAATCACTATAGTCAGACAGCCAGGTGATCCAAGCGAGGTTGGAAAATCGCTTACACTTCCTTAGAAAAGTGTTTTTAAGTGCAGAAAATAAAATGCAGGAACTTACAGAGAAAACTAGTTATATTAAAATACAAGTTATCAAAACTGTAAGTGTGTGATACAGTAATAGTTCATTTAATAAGTTCATGTAATAACCAGATCTAGGAGGGAATTTAAAAACTGCTATGACATTGAAGTAGCATAAATATATTGAGATCTCCCAAACAGCTGTAATGTGATGAAAATACCTGATTTCTATTATTGACAAATCCACAGTTACTGCCTAATAAACTCTGAGTTGTTGCCTGCATTCATAATGAAATACTAAATTTCAGTTATAGTCTGGTGAAAAATAATGTTTTCCCACCCAGGTTCACATATCCTCTAAATTCTATCACTGAGTTCCGTGGAGGTCTGTGAACTCCAGGTTAAGAACCTCTGACCTAGCTAGTCGGACCCATCAGTATTTCAGGTGGGACTATCATATCATATTCAAAGGCCAATTATACTTAATTTAGCACACTTTAGTAGTTAATAGTCACATCTTATGTCTACTTCATAAATACATATTTAGCAAGTTACAGGTGTCTGATAAGGTTTTCTTTTAAAATAGAATATATCTTACTCCTAAACAAAAATTCAGGATTTTTTGTGTGCACTTTATAAATGGAGAAAGCAGGTCAAGATCTTATCCATACTGAGGGTTTTTCAGTCATTCAAACATTTAGGGGCTATTACTATGTGCCAAATATTATGTAATCACTGAACCCAAGGATCTAGCTTAGGGAGGGAGAGATACGTATTTACACAAACAGGTGCAACAGAGTGTAGTGTGATGTCAAGAATATTTATGACATGCTTATGAGATCACATAAATGAATAACCCCCGCCCAGTAGGGAGGGTCAGGAAAGACATCCCATAGACGTATTGCAAATTAGACCTTGAAGGCTAAGTTGGCCTAGTTAAAGAAGGCTATTTGGGGCTAGTGCAGCAAGATACACAAAATGAGAGACAATGGAGTGAGTCTGGCATGTTCCTGGAACTGAAAATCGTTCAGGTGCAGCTAGAAAAGAGATGAGTCTGGAGAATCTTGGAGTGTGACTGGTGATCAGACAGCTGGCTGATGAGTGCCCTGCCACTGTGATCATACTTGTGCCCCGCTTCACCTACGGCAAGATCGTCAGCAACAAATGGGGCTACTGCAGGCCCAATCTACCGAGGGGAATACCCTGGACATGCCAGACCTGAAACATGACTGCAGCTACTGCCTGCTGCTGGCCCATGTGACCTGATCAAGAAGCTGCTCAAGTGTGCATCCCTGCAGAAGTGACCATGCTAGAGCCTGCTCACCTGTCATGCTGGCCATAGGCAGTCTGTCTTGCCCAGAGATCATGCCATTGAGAGTGGAGCTGTGAGCAATGCCTGACCACAGTCATGTGGGCATGTGCCCTGCTCTGGAAGGGACCAACCAGTAAACATCTTTGCAGAACCACAAAACAAAAAAAGAGAAAGAGGGGTGGGGGTGGAGAGAGAATGAATCTGGAGAGGGATACAGGTGCAGGGCATAGTTTGCCTAGAATTTCTTCCTTTGGGGGGTGTCCTTTTCCCTTCTGTAGAAGTCCTCATTCCATTCTAGGGCAACTGGCCCTGAGAAAGAGCACATGACCCAACCCACACCGACCCAAGTCTTCTCTCACTTTCTCAGGATCTTGAATTCTAAGGCCCATGTGGGCCTGGAGATGTTGTTATCTATGTTGATTCCACATGGACAGATCCTGTTTGGAAAGAAAACCAACATGAAAAAAAAGCAGAACCAGGAAAAAATAAGGCATTAATGCCATCTTTGAACTCCTGTGAGTTAGGATCTGTCCATAAAGTATCCAGCATGTACTATGAAAAATAGTCAAATATTGAAGAAGATAAAGATACGAGGAACATTGTACATAAGACAATGACACCTCAGTCCCCTTCAATGTAGGCACTTTGGGACCTCACACAGTTCTCCCAATAACCATCAGCTGCCCTGTTATATTTTCTTGAATCTTATAGATGGTCTGAAGTCATTTCTCTTTAAAGGTGAATTTAGTTTTGGGAAAAGCCAGAAGTTGCAGGATGCCAAATCTGGGCTGTAATGGAGCTGAGTCACCTAGGTGATTTGGTGTTTCACCAGAAAACCCTGCAGGAGACCTGATGAAGCTGCCAATCACCAGTTTCCTACAGCTGCATCCTTCTGAATCATCCGAAGTTTCCATGGAGGAGTGTTCAAGCTTAATGCAAAATTTGATGTAGTTCTTTGCTGTACTTGCTCAGTCATTTTGAATCCGACAACCACACAGTACACATTCTCACTCAACAGCCCCACTGACTAATACAGTGAAGTCATCATTGTTCACACATGCACATTCCAGTCCACTCTCCTTGGCTGCCAGGTTACATCAATGTGACACAGACCATTCTCGTTACATTAACAATGGCTGGACTTTTTCTGGACAGACCTCGTATATAGCCTTCTAAGCCCTTCTGTGTGTGACTGTGCATTAACTGAGGTGGGGAAAGGTATTAAATAAATGGGATTATACCATACATACCTTGTACTTCAAATATGCAAAAATTAATGATCTGAAAAAAACATGTTCTGTGATACACAGAATTAGCATTTTCCTAAAGAACAAAACATGGACTAGCTTGTGATATTAAATTATATTTCTGCTCATCAACTTTAAACTTTTAAGTGTAGATTGATGTTAACCTCAGACCAAGAATATGCCAATGCATGTTACAGAGATTTCATATTACATTGTGTCTGATGACCAATGTGAGGGGTTAGAAGAGGAAGATTTTATGATTAACTTTCTGATATCTTTAAATATACATCTTCACCTCTTACAGTTGTGGCACTTTGCACTGCCAAGAAAACGTAAAGATTACTGACAAGCAAACTAGTCTACAGCTGAGGAAAATAGCTATAAGTACCATATTTTTCATGCCAGAAGAGGTTTTAGAGGAGGAAAACAGGAAAAAAAATTTTTGAAGCAAAAAATAAAATATTTAATAACATAAATAACATTTTATCAATGCAAATGTAAACGGAACTCAACAGCAGCATTAATAACCATTATTCCTCCCCAATTTGGCAGGGGTTGGGCGGGGGGGGGGCGTGCATCTTATAGTCCAAAAAATACGGTATGTAGAAACTAGTCTGCACTTATATGGGGAGGCTACACAATGCCTGTCACACCTCACCACTGTAAAGAGCTGTTGGATGCTGCACAAAGAAAGACATCACATCCCCATCTTTACTCTCTAATTGCATATAGTCTGCAAGATTTACAAGATTGAAACTCATTCTTAGTAACTTTCTCACTGGCCTTTAATAAAAAAAGCCTCAAAGTTCTCTACTTCTCAAATTCCTATAGACTTTCTCTACCTCATCTTCCATCCTACTACCCCCCATTTAGTCTCTTTCCAAAGGATGGATTGCAAATTTTATTTCTAAAACAACATATTGCAAGGACTCTAAAGATGTCTAGTGCTTCCCTCTGATTCTAACCAAAGTGGCATACTAAATAACAGTATTGGAGGGGAGCATGGAATGTTTGTTTTAAAGTCTCCATCCATGTCAAGACACAATTACAAATGTAATTTCCCTGTAGCACAGGAACTAACTCCTGGAAAACAAGTTGAAGTTTTCAGGACCATTGCTACCTCACATTCTTTACCCCACCCTATATATATTGAGAGCAACGTGGTGATCAGTAGGGGCAGAAAGAAAGCCACTGAGACCCACAAGATAGACCATAGACTGATTGTTCAGATGGCAGTTATTACAGTTTTCTGCAGCACTCAGGAGGCAGGTCATCTTAACGATCTTGAAACTGGGCCACTTGGTCCACCATCCCTACTTTCTTCATTCAGCCAACACTGAGTCCCTGACCCGCTCACAGTCCGGTGAAGGAGCAAGCAACCAGCTTTGCTCACACAAGAAGAAACATGGTGCAGGAGGAGATCCAGCTTCTTCCCCAAGAGCTACGGTCTCTGCCACCTGAAAGCTTCCAGCCTGGTGGGAGTAAGGCAACAACAAAGCGGAACCCTGTGTGCCCCAGAGGCAAAACACTGGTGCTGCGGGGCTCTGAGAGAGATCTTGAAGCAGAGACTGGGGAGGCAAAAGAGAAAACTGACAGTGCTTAACCGGCAAGCAAGGGTTTTATAGCTGCCATCACTTGTCCCCTGTTTCCTTTTTACCCTCAGAAATGATTTCCAGAGTTGGGAATATTGCCCTCTAGGAGTTTATAAATCCAACTGTCAGAGTAGAAAGGAAAGGAACAAAAGAATACTTCCTTGCTCAGAACCTTCACATCTGGGACAATATCAAGCATTCCATTTATCTTTTAAGTTATCTTGTGTTTATCATAGTTAAAGTTAACCCTGCTTAAAATAAGATCCATCAGGACACTCCTGTTTGTTTACCCCGCCCCCACCTATCACATTACAAAGAGGAAGCAACCCAAGGCATTGTTCTATGCAGGGGAGAACAATTCCATTTCCTTCCTGTTGGCTGTCTTTTTTCTTGATACAGCAAGTAATTATAGAAATTTTTTCAAACAGAATTGTGCTATAAAACTCAGTCCGCCCTGTAGCAACATAAGCTCGCCCCCGCAGATCAAGATGGCCAAGAATTGCACTTAGAGAAGGGGGCTTGCATGTTTTGATGTGTGTGATCACCTTGCAGCTGCCTTTTAATGTCTTGTTACTAGAACAGCTTAACTGGATAATCAATTGTAAATGCACATGTGCACAACAAACATTTTTGAATAAAATGTAACGTACTTAAAGAAAATTGCACAAACCATCAGTCGACGGCTCTGAATTATCACAAAGTGAGCCCGTGCAGCACCAGCCAGCCCTGGAAGCGGAACACCAGCACCAAGAAGACCTGTGCTCCTCTTAGCCACCCGACTCCTTCCCTCCACACCAAGCTCACTTTGACCCCGTGGATTAGTTCTGCCTGTTTTTAACTTCTGTAAATGGAATCATCTTATGTACTCTTTTGTGCTGGACTTTTCAACATATGGTATGTAGCAGCATTTCCTTCATCTTCTTTGCACAGATGAATAATTATATCCTGGTCGGGAAAGAAAACTACACAATGAGGGTGAGGTTTCCCGCAGACTGGGACTCCGAGTGCAGCTAGCTCCATGTCCTTAGCTCCCTAACCTAACATTGAATGAACAGAGCCGCCAGTATCCACTGAGAGGACATTTATGGCTAGAAGAGCAATTTCCTGCAAACTTTCTGACCATTGTACCTCAATCTCCATTAAAAATTTTGTTGTTCTCTTCATTGTGAATTAAACTAGTATTTGCTGAACACTTCCTATGTGTAAAGCCTTGTGCTGGGTGAGTGCTGCAGAGATAACAAACCCAGACATGAAGTTACAGTAAAAAGGAGTATTGAGACTAGAACCCAAATAACTTATTCAAGGGCATAATATGATTAGAGATGATAAAAGAGATACAAGGTGCTTTGGGAATGTTAAAGTCAGGAAATCAGACTCTTTCGAGAAATCGGAAAAAGACTTTGAGATGGTTTTGGAGTCCTGGAGGATCAATAAGATGTGGAATCAATAGGATGATCTATGGAAATATTCCAGGCAAAGGCTACATGGACTAAAAAACATAAGCAAACAAAACCAAAGACAGACAATGGGGCATTATGTGGCAAGTGTTAAGTGTTTTGATTGTCCTAATCATAGGAAATATTGAGAATTGAGTCTAGAAAGCCAGGTGAGAATCATACTCTTGGACAACTTAAATATCAAGTAAGAAAGGAATGTATTCCAGTGGCTTCTTCCACTGGTTTCTGTACTTCAGCCTACAATGTGCTCAGACCCACAAGTAATAAGGTATGTGGATAAGTATAACCTCTCCCAACTACTAAGCCAAATAGCCTCTTTCTAACCTTCATTTCACTTTATCTCTGCATCATCCATCACCATAAGCCAGCAGTGCCTCACCTCCAAGCCTCTTAAACTTCAGTCTTCCCTCAGCAACCACCATATGACTGTCTCCCCAGCTCTCTGCTTCTGGCCACCCCTTCTCCTCTATCTGCCTCTTAAATGTTGGGACCCCCAAAATTCCTTCCTTGGTCCATGATCATTATATACACACTCTCAAGAGAGTCCACTATTTTCTTGGCCCCAAATGTGACCCTAAATCTTTTGCTCTGGACTTGATTATCATATCATTCTGGGCCAAAGTCCCATGGGCACTTCAGTATCAGTATGGAACTTTACTCTCCATCCCTACAGGGCTGCACCCCTTCGTGACTTCAAGTGACAATTGGCCAAACTAGAAAATCAGTCACCCCTGGTCTTCATATGTAATCAGTCATCAAGTTTTATTCATTCTATTTCAAAAATGTCCCTTTATTTACTGAAGCATTTAAAAAGTCTCTTGACTCTGCCATTCTGCTTCCCACTTAGCTCAAGCCTTTATGATCCCAGGTCTGGTTGAGGTCATGGTACGGATGGTCTGAAGGTCTGGATGGTAGGAAGGGGTGAGATGAAGTAGAGGGTTGGAATGAAAAATTGTACGGCCTGACGCGGACTCCGGCCTGCAGTGTCCGCAGCGTTATGGATGAGATATGAGACAAATTCACATGGACTACCGAGTCCTATGGAGGGAAAGGGACGGCACGGCTTCTCTCTCAAGGGAAGAGCAAGCCTCGGAGCACCTCAACTGCTCTCTTAAGAGGAGAGCGCCCTGACCCTTGCCTTGAGAAGCTTTTATTGGATTCAATTTGCATAGGAATACAGGGTGTATTTATAAAGCTTATTAATCATTATCAGGCAGTAAGAATCAAACAATAGATAGCATACAAAGAACTCTGAGGGCCTATTTTGAGTCAGGGTCAGATAGCTAAATGGCCATAAAACTTTGGGGAACAAACTCAACTTCCTGCTTGAACCCTTATCATTTAATTGAGAGCATTCTAAACAAAGTAGGTTTCACAGGATTTTACACATTCTTTCTTAGGCCTGATCCCCATGGGGAACCCACCCTTTCCAGCACAGGGCTGTACCCACCACCTGCATTGTTTCAGGCTTAAGGCATTGTTTCAGGCTTAAGTCAGGCAGGGGAAGTAAGGCAGCCAGGAGATTAGGAGACATCTCGCAGACAGAATGAGGACTCAAGCTATGTCAAAGCCAAGGGGCGAGGGTCCATTGCCCCTTTTCTGTAGCCCCCAAGTCCTTCCCTGGGGGTCCCCATGATTGTGCCTGTCTTAGGTCATCCCTCCCTTGAGGAAACTTACCCTCCATTGGCTAACCAATCAAGCACTGGGGGCCAGGCAGAGTAAAGTAAAAGGAGCAGAGGCAGCACCCCTGACCGGGAGATAAGCTTTGTCTCCTTAGTGGCTTATGGTCCGAGGATCAGTCACTCAGCTTTAGTCATGGGAGGTTACAGCTCCTGAAACCAGGCAGGGCAGTTCCCAACAATGGCCGGTTGTGTCTGTGGGTCAGCTGTGGATTGATTTATCTAGGCCGGACTTGGCTAGGCAGTTTTGCTTCAGGCTATGAGCCTGGCCAAGCTTGACTTCTTACTGTGGGTCAGGTCTCTCCAGCATATGCTCATTCTGCACCCAGGCCAAAGGGGCAGCAGCCATGCAGGAGAAACTCTTCTCATGGTGATGGCAAAAACACAAGAGAATAAGCCCAGGCATTCAAGTGCAGGTCTGGCCACGCCCACTAAAATCCCATTGGCCGAACAAGTCGCAAAGTCATAGCGTGGGAAATATTCACTATCTCTAGTGGAGAGAATACAGAGTCACATGAAAAAAGGCATACATATAAGGAAGCATGAAGAACTAGGACCAATAATTCCAATTCTGACCTACAGAGGGCTTCTGTTTTTAGGTATACCCTCTGTTAAGTGGGGAATAGATGCATAATTCTTCTGTCTTTACCCTGAATATATATATACACCACCATAGTTCACTAATTTTAAGAAGCCATTATTTATAAAACATACCTTTATTGTGTATATCAGTAACAAAAAAACTCCCAAAACACTGAAATTAAGCTATGGTACAGAGCTTTAATAATAGGTGTGTGTTCCCCTGACGTTTCTTTTTATCTGTTCTGAAAGAATCGGTGGTTTATTCTGTCTTCAACTGCATCGCTTGACATGTGGTAAGCAATCCTGTTAAACATACTCAGTAACAAGATGGAACCCAGCAGCATTCACTTGCATATTGACAGCTATAGCCAAATTTACCTACGCATAGGTAATGATAATCAATTATAACCCTTGGCAGTCCTTTAAGACACATCCTCATTTGTGACTTTTTAAAATGTGAAAATATACACATATTCGAATAGATAAAGCACAATTTATACATTTACATACATATGCACATTTGTAATTTGTAATAAAGTATAGAATTTGATTCACCAGAAATGCTCCAAGAGAATTTTTCACACAAAAAAGCAATCAGTGAACAGCATTCTTCCTAAGGAGTATAGGAGAACTTAGATAATATTAATGAAATGGACAAATTTCTAGAAAAACAGCTAACTAAAAAGAAGTTGAGAAAAAAATAGATCTGAATAGTGATATATCTTTTTTTTAAGATTTATTTAT
The DNA here is from genome assembly GCA_004024845.1 of Tonatia bakeri. Taxonomy (NCBI): domain Eukaryota; kingdom Metazoa; phylum Chordata; class Mammalia; order Chiroptera; family Phyllostomidae; genus Tonatia; species Tonatia bakeri. The sequence continues at coordinate 283,965 of PVIA01000277.1, read as the reverse complement.
TTATTTAGAGAAAGGGGAAGGGAGGGAAAAGAGAGGGAGAGAAACATCAATATGTGGTTGCCTCTTGTGTGCCCCCTACTGGGAACCTGGGCTCCAACCCAGGCACAGGCTCTGACTGGGAATCAAACTGGAGACCCTTTGGTTTGCAGGCCAGCACTCAGTCCACTGAGCCACACCAGCTACAGTGAGTACTGATATATCTTTTAAAGAAATTTAATCCAATTAAAAAAATTCCCCACAAATAAAGCTCCAGGGTCAGATGATTTCACAGAAATTCTTTCAAATATTTAAGGATGAAATAACACCAATTTTTTGTGGGGGTTTTGTGTCTTTTTATTTTTTATTTTATTTTAATTGTTGTTCAAGTACAACTTTCTATCTTTTACTCCCATCCCAGTCCCCACTCCCAGCCCTCTCCACCTCCCTCCCGTTTCTACCCACCCCTAGTTTTTGTCCATGTGTCCTTTATACTTGTTCCTGTAAACCCTTCCCCTTTTCTCCTGAAATTCCCTCCCCTCTTCCCTCTGAACACTATCAGCCTGTTCTCTATTTCACTGTCTTTGGTTATATTTTGCTTGTTTCTTTGTTTTATTGATTAGGTTCCTGTTAAAGGTGAGATCATATGGTATTTGTCTTTCACTGCCTGGCTTATTTCGCTTAGCATAATGCTTTCCAGCTCCATCCATGCTGTTGCAAAGGGTAGGAGCTCCTTCTTTCTTTCCACTGCATAGAATTCCATTGTGTAAATGTACCATAGTTTTTTGATCCACTCATTTACCGATGGGCACCTAGGTTGCTTCCAACACTTGGCTATTGTAAATTGTGCTGCTATGAACATTGGGGTGCATAGATCCTTTTGAATTGGTGTTTCAGGGTTCTTAGGGTATAATCCTAGCAGTGGAATTGCTAGGTCAAAAGGCAGATCCATTTTTAGTTTTCTGAGAAAATTCCATATTGTTTTCCATAGTGGTTGTACCAGTCTGCAATCCCACCAACAGTGTACTAGGGTCCACTTTTCTCCACAACCTCTCCAACACTTGTTGTTTGTTGCTTTGTTTATGATGGCCATTCTGACTAGTGTGAAGTGGTATCTCATTGTGGTTTTAATTTGCATCTCTCTGATAGCTAGCGATATTGAACATCTTTTCATGTGTTTCTGGATTCTCTGTATGTCCTCCTTGGAGAAATGTCTGTTCAAGTCCTTTGCCTATTTTTTAATTGGGTTGCTTGTCTTCTTAGAGTGGAGTCATGTAAGTTCTTTATATATTTGGAGATTAAACCCTTGTCTGAGGTATCATTGGCAAATAAATATGTTTTCCCATACAGTTGGTTCTCTTTTTATTTTAATACTGTTTTCTTTAGCTGTGCAGAAGCTTTTTATTTTGATGAGATCCCATTTGTTTATTCTTTCCTTTATGTCCCTTGCTCTGGGGGACATATCAGTAAAAATGTTGCTGCGTGAAATATCTGAGATTTTCTTGCCTATGTTCTCTAGGACTTTAATAGTGTCATGGCTTATATTTAAATCTTTTATCCACCTTGAATTTATTTTTGTGTATGGTGTAAGTTGGTGCTCAAGTTTCATTTTTTTGCATGTAGCTGTCCAGTTCTCCCAACACCATTTGTTGAAGAGGCTATTGTTACCCCATTTTATGTTGCTGCCCCCTTTGTCAAATATTAATTGACCATAGAGACTTGGGTTTATTTCTGGGCTCTCTGTTCTGTTCCATTGGTCCATGTGCCTGTTTTTATGCCAGTACCAGGCTGTTTTGATTACAGCAGCCTTGTAATACAGTTTGGTATCAGGTATTGTGATCCCTCCTACTTTGCTTTTCTTTCTCAAAATTGCAGCAACTATTCGGGGTCATTTATGGTTCCACATAAATTTTTGAAGTGTTTGTTCTATGTCCGTGAAATACGCCATTGGTACTTTGATAGGTATTGCATTGAATCTGTAAATTGCTTTAGGTAGCATGGACATTTTGATGATGTTAATTCTTCCCATCCATGAACACAGTATATGTTTCCATTTGCTCGTGTCTTCCTTGATTTCTTTCTTCAGTGTTGTGTAGTTTTCTGTATACAAGTCTTTTACCTCCTTGGTTAGATTTATTCTTAGATATTTTATTTTTCTTTTTGCTATATCGAATGGGATTTTTTTCTTGATTTCTGCTTCTGCTGTTTCATTGTTGGTATACAAAAATGCCTTTGATTTCTGGATATCGACTTTGTATCCTGATGTTTTGCCAAATTCGTTTATTAGGTTGAGCAGTTTTTTGGCAGAGTCTATAGGATTTTCTATGTACACTATCATGTCATCTGCAAACAATGACAATTTTGTTTCTTCCTTTCTAATTTGGATGCCTTTTATTTCCTTTTCTTGTCTGATCACTGTGGCTAGGACTTCCAATACTATATTGAATAGAAGTGGTGAAAGTAGACAACCTTATCTTGTTCCTGATCTTAGTGGAAAAGATTTTAGTTTTTGCCCATTGATATGATGTTGGCTATAGGCCTCTCATATATGGCCTTTATTATGTTGAGGAATTCTCCCTCTATTCCCACTTTGCTGAGTGTTTTTATCATAAATGGGTGCTGTACCTTATCAAATGCTTTTTCCGCATCTATTGATATGATCATGTGATTTTTGTCTTTGCTTTTGTTTATGTGATGTATTACATTTACTGATTTGTGAATATTGAATCATCCTTGCATCCCTGGGATGATTCCCACTTGGTCATGGTGTATGATCTCTTTATTGTTGGATATGGTTTGCCAATATTTGTTGAGGATTTTAGTGTCTATGTCCATCAGCAATATTGGCCTGAAGTTTTCTTTCTTTGTTGTGTCCTTATCTGGTTTTGGGGTTAGGGTGGTGCTGGCTTCATAAATAGAGTTTGGGAGTCTTTCATCATTCTGGATTTTTGGGAAAAGTCTATGAAAGATAGGGGTTAGCTCTTCCTTAAATGCTTTGTAGAATTCTCCTGTGAAACCATCCGGACCCAGACTTTTGTGTGTCGGGAGTTTTTTGATTACTGCTTCAATTTCATCTGCTATTATTGGTCTGTTCAGGCTTTCTGCTTCTTCTTTATTGAGTTTTGGAAGATTATATTTTTCTAGAAATTTGTCTATTTCACCCAGGTTTTCAAATTTCTTGGCATACAGTTCTTCATAGTAATTTCTTACAATCCTTTTTATTTCTGTAACACCAATTTTTTGTATTAAAATTTTCTTTATTGCAAATTTTCAAACATATGGAAAAGTTGAGTAATAAACCTGGATCCCTCCACCTAGCTTTAATAATTAACAGTATTTGTCAATCTTGTTACACTTTCCTCCCTGATTCTCCAGTACTAGAGAAAATGTGCTTGTCCCAGTATATCCAGTAAGTCTGTGGCTTGTACATTGTCAGCCTGGCTAGGGCTACCTTCCTATCACTTGGACCCATCAAGGTCAAAAGATGATCAGATGAGCCAGGCCTGGATTCTGCGTCCACTCCTGCTACCGAGGTGGGTCAGCACCTTTTAAACCGAGGGGAACTTTGCACCAATCTTATACAAATTCTTCCAGAAAAATAGAAAAAGAAAAAACATTTTCAAACTGATTTTATAAGGCCACTGTAACTTGATATAAAAATCTGACAAGGACATAAAAAGGGCAAGTATAGACCAACTTTTACTATGAATATATATGCAAAAATCATAAAGAAAATATCAACAAATCAAACTCAGTGGTTCATTATATATTTTTTCAAAATGAGCAAACCACCCTTGCATTTCTAGAATAACTATGTGTATATTGTTATATATCATTATATATATATATACACACACACACACACACACACAAACAAGGTGAGTTTATTGAGAATTGCAAGGGTGGTTTGTCATTTGAAAATAAATAAGTGTAATTTACTATTTTCACAGAAAAGAAAGAAATCATATCATTATAAGAAAAAAACATTTTCTAAAATTCAACTCTTCATAATTAAAAAAAATGCTCTTACCAACTAAAAATAGAAGAAAAATTTCTAAATTCAATAGCAAGATAACTGTAGTTAATACTATATTGCATATTTGAAAGGTGCTAAGTGAATAGATCTTAAAAGTTCTCATCACAAGAAAAAATATTTGTTACCATGTGTGGTGATGGATGTTAGACTTATCATGCTGATCAATTCACAATATATACAAATACCGAATCACTATGTTATACACCTAAAACTATATAATGTTTTATGTGCCAACCCATAGTCATTGGTGCCAATCCAGTGACAACAGGAATCCCCAACTTGTGGTCCAGTGAAGAAGGAAACTTCATTCAGTGCAAAATAGCAAGGCTGTGAAAACTGCATAGCTGTGAGGCTGCCCTAGGACCAGGCTCCTCTCCAGCTAGACAGCTCTGCTCTGCTCCTCAATGGTATGCTCCGCTTGGCACTGGTCTGCTCCGATGTGTTTTGACCGGTACTGTTCTGTGCCAGTCTGCTCTGCTCCAGTGAGACATCTTCCATGTTTCAGCTCAGCCAGGGAGATGTAGCCTTCAGTGGAAAGGGAAAGTGTTCTGTCAGAGAGGGAGGGGAGCAGGCTTATATGGACAGAAGTCCCCACACCTGGTTCCTGATTGGTCTATCCTCATACAGATGAGGACTCCAAACCCTTGTTGTTTTCAATTGGTCCACAAGGCACTGTCCTGATTGGTCAGAACACAGCCACTCTGGTTGGTCAGAACTGCATAGCTCTGATTGGATAAGGAAAGTCTCAGTCCTGTTGTTTGAAATAGGATTCTAGAACCTATAATCATTTGTAAGAGCCGGCTCAGACGGTAGAAACTCAGTGCAGGCAGGCAGTTCAGTGCAGGCTTCTCCCTGAAGTGCCATTTGCATGACAGGCCCCTGTGTAGAATTTTTTAAAATTAATTTTAGCCCAATTAGCCACGAAGAGCCCCTCTTAGTAGGTGTCTTATTTCTCGGAATTCACATATGTCCATTATATCTCATTAAATAAAGAAACAATACAAACGAAAAGACAGTGGAGCCACACCTTTAACATACTGAAATAAAACAGTGTCAACCTAGAATTCTATTACTCTAATGAAAATACCTTTCAAAAACTAATACAAACATAAAAGCTGAAAAAATCCATTGCCAACAGACCCATACTGCAAGAAATGTTAGTAGGAAGTTACTCACAGCAGAGGCAAACAATGGCAAATGGAAATACGTATCTACACAAAGAACTGAATTACACCAGAAATGGCAGCAGTGCCTAACACATGGCCTGGAGACCCCAGTGTCCCCTTCTGTAATTGTTTTTGTAATAACGCTAAGATGCGTCGCCTTTTCATGCTCATTCTCTCACAGTGCTCTGTGTAGTTTTCCAGTGTGATATTGTTGTGGAAAATAACTCACACTCAGGAGAGATGGCGGAGCACGATCCTTTATTATGCATGCGGGCTCAGAGGAGAGGAGCTCCAAATTCTGAGTGCCTAACGCTAACTTTCCAGGGTTTAAATAGCCTCGGACCCCTTGCCTACGTGGTAAAGCAAGGTTACAGAAGCTAAATGCAGAAGTTAGGTCTGACTACCTTATGTGGGAAACAAAGAGCAAAGCGAGGAGGCAGAGAGCAGGGGCACGTCTTAGCGGTCCCTCTTATCTCCCTTACAAGGGCCGCGAGGGGTGGAATTTGCTAAAACTACAAAGCACAGAGACTTAACAGGATTACAAGGTACAGAAACTTTAACAGGATTTTTCTACCACAATGTGGCAACAGAGTAAAGGCAGGGGCAGGTCTGAGATCTAGCTTTCTTCTACTGAGCAGAACATTCAAGAGATTTGTCAAAATAGTGCTACTCTTTTGACAACTTTTTTTATTTTGAAAATATATTTTTCATAAAAACATGTTACTTATAGTAACTGGTGATCTGTTTCATTGTTATTTTTAAATAATTAATAAATAACGATTCAATGTTCTGTTTTAAAAATTTCAAATGCAGTAAGTATTGATTGAAATAATCCACAGAAACAGAAGCTTTTCGGCATCCTCCATAATTTTTGAGACTACTTAAGGAGCCCTGAGACCAAAGAGTGTGAGCACGGGCTGTTCCAAAGCAGCTTAGCATTTAAAGGCCTGTGACCTGGTTGACTGGAAAGTAAGGACGGTTTTGTGATACATAGAGTCATGCAGTTAAAAAAAAAATGAAGGAAGGGCTTTAGAAATAGAAGCAGACAGACTAGGACGAAAATACCTCAATCTGGAGGTTGTACAGAATGGGGGAGGGGTAAAGGCTCGGAGGCGATCATCTCAAGGGTGTAACCACCGTTTACCTGCTCCCTGTGGGACCACTTGTGCCTGGCAAATATAATTGCCCAGCAACTTCAGCGATTAGTTGTTTGAGACACAGACATGATTGCAGAGTGTGGCTGCATTTAACAATACCGTTGAAACAGCATCTGGCACATAGGGACACTGGCCAGGCTCCAGGCGGCATCGTCATTCACGGTTACCTTTCTGCCGTCGTGCATCCATTTTCTGTAGACAGAAGTTGCAGACTTGCAGAGGAAAGGGTGTGCACTTCGCATTCAGGTAGCTCTGGACTCAAAATCCTGCCCAATCCTGCCTTCATCTAGAAGTTGCTGTGTGGGACTTAACCCTTTCAAGCTTGCACTACTGAAGGTGCTTGCCTTGGAAACAAAAATGCCGTGACTTTGGCTCTGGCTCGGACTGTGTCGCTTCTCTCGTTTACAGCCCATGATTTGAGCCTGATTCTCCAGCTTTTCCGATAAGTCTCAGAGCCACTCAGACCTTAACAATAAATTCAGCTCTTCTCATAGCAGTAAGTGAGAATTCCAGTTCACCACATCTTCTTCAACATTTGTTATTGGGCATCTTTTTTCTTATTATCATTATCCATGATAATAATACTGTGGGTGTGAAGCAGTATCTCATTGTGGTTTTCATTTGCATTTTCCCTAATGATTAATGATGTTGCTACAGACTAAATGTCTGTGATCCCCCAAATTCATATGTTGAAGACCTAAAGTCATGGTATTTGCAGGTGAAATTTTGGAAGTTAACTAGGTCATAAGAGTGGAGCCCCATGATGGGGTTAGCATCCTGTGTAGAAGAGGGCATATCTCTCTCCCCCACCCCCGATAGAAGGATACAATGAGAAGACCACCATCGGTAAACCAAGAGGGCCTTCTGCAACGATTTGACCATGCTGCCCCCTGATTTTGGACTTCCTGCCTCCAGAGCTATGAAAAGTAATTGCTTGTTGTTTAAGTCACGCAGTCTGTGGTATTCTGTTATAGCAACTCAAACAGAATAAAGCACATGTTAAACATCTTTTCTTGTACTTACTGACCGTTTGCATATATTCTTTGCAGAAAATCTGTCCTTTTCCGTTTTTAAATTAAGTTCTTTTTACTGCAGAGTTGTACTGGCAGAATACTTTGAGGTGCACTTTCTACACTGTCTGCAGAATACACTGTCTGCAGAGTTCTGCACTGGAGATTAAGATCCATTTGGTCACAGTGGTGACTTGCTTAAGAACACATGTGTTATCAGCACCTTCCCATCTGTATTGGTTGGCCAGAACTGCAGTAATGAAGCCCCACAGACTGGGCGGCTTCAACAGAGACTGTTTCATAATCGTGGGGGCTAAAAGTCCAAGATCAAGACACCAGCAACGTTGGTTCCTTCTGAAGGCTGTGAGGAAAATCTGCTCCATTTCTCTAACCTAGCTTCTGATGCTTTGTTTGGAATCTTTGGTGTTTCTCAGCTTGTGGAAGCACCCACTCAGATCTCTGCCTTCCCATTCACATGGTGTTCTACCTGTGTGCCTATCTGGGTCCCAATTTCCCGTTTTGATAAAGACATCAGTCGTATTGGGTGAGGGCCCACCCTATTCCATATGACCTTGTTCTAACTTAACTAATTACATATGCAATATCCTTTTTCCAAATAAAGACACATTATGAAGTACTGGGGGTTAGGAGCTCAACACATGAATTGGCTGGGGAGGGGGTCACCATTCAAACCTATGACATCTTCCTTGTTTTACTTTCTGGATTCCTGGTTAGTGTTGCCTAAGATCCCTGCACAGTAACAACATGCACCAAATCTTTATCTCAGGGCCTGCTTCCGGGGAACCAGAGCCAAGAGGGAAGAACAGTCAGGGCCTTGCTAGGTTGAAAGGCACACGTCACGCTTAGGTGCTCCAATCACCGCCCTCCAACAAGGTAGAACTTCCAGTGACATTCACCCTTGCTGAGAGGACTGAGGGCTTGGGCTGGAAATGGTAAGTCCTTGGCTACTTTTCCTAAGAACTTACTGTGACTTGGTAACTCTGGGAGTGGGAGTCTTTATCCATCAAGCTTTTGCCATTTATTTGGTGATATTTTCAACTCATATCAAGTGAGATAGGTAGACCAGAAGGAAAGCTTTTCATCAAAACGATGGAGATTAGGTACAGATGCTGTCTTAAGACAGTCCCAACTTAATCTTAAGACAGTCAGAGTGAATTCCAGGACCTGTGTGGCACCATCAGTCCAGACAGGGCGGGTGACCTGGAGCTCCAGGCAGCTCTCTGGCCACATGGAGCCTGATAGTGAAGTCAACATGGAGAGGAGCAGACACGAGGGACAGAGAGAAGCCAAGTGGCGGGGACATCGTTGAAATCCTGGATCAAACTACACCAAACCCTGCCAGTCCCTTGACATTTCCGGGTCATGTGCCAAAGCATTTCATGTTCTTGTTTGACTTAATTTGAATTGGTTATTGCTTTTTAAAAGTGAATCATCCATGAGATACAACACGGGCAGGAAAGTTGTGGGGATTCTCAACCCTCCTCTTCACCACAGCAGGGGTCCTAGAATTACACAACTCTTTTATATCAACCCTTTTCTGGGTAGAACATTTTGTTAATCAAGTCTCATAATTTGCAAGTTCCTTTTATCTTACAACCTCAAAAACAGGATTCCCTAATGTTCTAACCAAGGAATTTAGAGAATCTAACATCTTCACCGTGTCTTGCACTTAGTGGATGCTCCATTAAAAATCTCTAGATATGATTTTTTTATACTTCTTAGAATCTACAATTTTAGAACTGGAGGTGATTTTAAACATGCATCTCATTTTATAGATGAGGAAATGTTTGCACAGACAGGTTCAAGGGCTTTGCAAAGGTCATGCTGCAGCTAATGGTGGAGCCAGCATCCAGCACACTACTCAGCACAGAGGAAATGCCTGATTAATGAATAAATTATTGATCACCCATAGGGCCTGCTGCTCACCCGAGGTCTGACAGCATCAGCTATGAGACTAAGCCAAAAGCATAACTGTTTAGAAAGCCTCCCAGCTGCAGGACTCCTGAGCGCAGTTGGCCTGCATTAGCCCCTTTGGGCCTTAGCAGCTCAGATCTCCAGTAAACTGCATCGTTGCAAGTCAGAGATGACTCCTGCAGGGTTGCTGCCAGCAAAAGCCAACATCCTGGACACAACTTGGGTGAAATTGGTGCTGCCCCCAAGCCATTTCTTTTATTGCTTCTCTGCAGAGCTAGAAGTGTCAAAGGCCTGGGTTTCTTGCTCTGAAATAGTAACGTTCCTGTCCTAAGGGGAAAAAACACACACACAATCACCTTTAAGACTTTGGGTGTTCAGATGGAAAACAAGCTGGCCTACGACATGTCCCGTGTTGAAGGATTTGTTGTTTTTAAGTCACCCTCCCCACTGAGACATAGGAGATCACAACCCTCCTGATAAAAAGTCTCAACTCTCAAAACTACAGCAGCCACCTCGGACACCAGAAGCTCAGTACCAGACCAGACTTCTGTCAGGACAATTAGTGGCACTTTGAAAGGCTTCCTGCTTGGCTTTGGACCCCTTTTTCTATCCCATTCTTCATTCTAGGGCTAAAATGACAATAACAGTGCACGTGGGGAGGGACAAAGTGGTCTGATGCAGACTCAATCACTGAAATTACCTGGAGCCCAACCCCCAAGCCCCTCCTTTTTGTTCAAGGAGTCCCAGTGATAGGTCAACATGCTCCGCAGCACAGTGGCCCTTCTGTGACCCTAGCATGCTCCCAGACCCCTCACGCATGCTCAAGCACCACCCATGCTTTATACCCACCCTTCCTTGCTATGCTGCTGCCTCCTTTCCTGCCATAGTTGCTGTCCCTGTCATCGCCTGCTTGCTGTCACATTGTCTTGTCCTAGCTGCCCTTCTGCCTGACTCCAGCAGTCCCTGTTCTGCCCCTTGGAGCCTCCTGCTATTATTGGTTCCATCAGTTGTCACTGACATACCCTTTCATGAAGCATCTCCCTGTCTTGCAGGAAAGTGACACTGGGCACCTGGTGGGTCGGATTGGAAAGTGAGCAGCGCCGCCAGGGATGCTCACAACACTATCCCTGGACACAGGTCCATCCAGGTATCCTGTGTGTGGATTCCTTGATCAACAGGTATCCCCAGACGGCTGAGGAGTCGTGGTAATGAGCCAGTTATGTGAAGATCTTAATCTCTGGCCCAGCTTCAGCACTACTGGTTAATAATTTATTCATCCACCCATCCATTCATGGTTCAGTAAATATAAATTACTGATCAATATAAAAAAAATGAGGCAGTTCTGAGAACCGAGGATACAGCTGATACAAGACAGACCAGGGCTCCAGACCTTTAGAAGCCTATTTTCCAATGAGGTGAAATAGGCAATAAACAAATGCACAAACAAGATGATTTCAGAGACTGATAAGTGTTCTTGAATAAATTAAAATGACCCAGAGAGCCAGGGGAGCGTAAAGCCAGGACTTTGGATGAGGCTTAGGGAGACTTCTCAGAGGAGGTGGCATTTAGACAAACGCCTGACTGAGAAGGTGCCTCCCTGCAGGGGCAGACAGTGCCACTGCCCACAGGCAGGGGGAGCTTTGCCTGCAGAATGAGGCCTCTGGAGTGAGGGGGAGCAGGGAGCATGGTGCGGGTGAGGGGGAGAGGCTGACAGGGGCAGCAGGAAGGGCTATCTGTGCTGGGGGCGGGGGCATGGAAGTGATGAGTCAGGTGCTCTGATGGAAGGGCCCCTCTGGCTGCTCCAGGGAGTGGAATGCCCCGGGAGGCTGTGGCGGGAGAGGGCCGTGTGGTTTGCATTCGTTGACAATGTGGGTACGGGAAAGGAAGCAGGTTCAGAATACACTTTAATGCAGGCACAACAGGATTGCCTTGGGAGCATGTTCTAAACGCTTCCCATGCAATGTCTTCTATGCCTGGTTTTGTAAGGGCTTCATCCCATGCCTTGCAAGGAAAGGAATGAGGCGGAGAGCTTCCAAATGTATTTTTCTAAGGCTGCTGTAACAAATTACCTCCAATTTAGTGGCTTAAAACAACATAAATGTATCCTCTTACAGTTCCAGAGGTGCACCTTTGAAATGGATCTGGGTGGGGAGGGGGCTGAGATTAGGTCAGCAGGATTTGTTTCTGGAAGCTCTGGGGAAGAATGTTCCCTTGCTTTGTCCAACTGCTTCTAGAGGCTGCCGTTACTCCTCCATCGTCAGAGCCAGTCAGTACCCACATCCCTCCAACGTCTGCTTGTTGTCACATCTTCTCTGCGTCTCGACCTCCCTCCTGCATTTATACAGACCTTGGGGATTACACTGGGCCGGCTCGGATACCCCAAGATAACCTCCCCACCTTCAGAGCCTTAACTTTTTCACATATGCACTGTCCCTTCCGCCGTATACAGCAACGTCGTCACAGGTTGAGGGGACTAGAACGTGGGCATATTCGAGGGGCCATTATTCTGCGTACCACACTCTCCACAGGTTTTTGTTTCCTTGCTGCTTCTTTATGGTCACAAGTAATCATTTCTAAAGCTCTGGCGTTCTTTCCCATTTGTTGTCCGTTCCTTCCATCTTCCCTTCCTTTGTTCAACAACCATTTTCTGCACATGTGCTGTGAGCCAAGCAGTGTGTCAGGTACTGTGGGGAGACAGCTGTGTGTCCAGACTCCACTCGCAGGTATCTGCAGTCCCTTTTCTTGGGTGGTTTTGTTACTGGCCCAGTTAGAGTGGGCTGACTATGCGGTGAGGACACTGCAAACAAGGCAGGTGCTCCCCATGGCAGTCACCACAGTGCCATGCTACTGACTTTCTACTGCCGGAGTCAGCGAAACACAATCTAAGCCTCACCAAAAATGAGAACGCTGACAGGGAAGAGCAGGGGCCAAGACTTGAAGTCGTGGTTTTCACAGAGGGCGGGGCTGACTTTCTGAGTGGGCACGGGTGCTGGCTGGCCGCTCACACGTGCACCGACAGCTCGCTGCGGCCCCAGAGCCACCCTCTCCGACCTTTCTCCCTGCCTCTCCAAGTGCAGCTTTCTGGAAAACATCCAAGCCATTTCTTGGCAAACCTTCGCACAAACCAGTCTCAGGAAATGCTTGACAAAACACTTGGCCCCCAAAGAGTCCTTTCCTCTGAAGGACAAGTGCTGTGATATTTATGGATGAAATGACACAAAGTCTGGGATTTCCTTCTCAACTAAACACGTGGGAGGAAGTGGGTGGGCATGGATGAAAGAAGCCTGGCCGTAAGTGAGTAATTGTTGAAGCTGGGGACTCGGGGGGTTGTTATATACTGTTCTATTTTTCTGTTGCATATTTAAATTTTTTTAAAGATTATATGGGAAAAAGAGTCCCACATTTCACCTTATGTCATTGAAACAAACTTAACATTTGGATATATTTTACTGTTTAATAATTGGTTAGGTTTTACAAATAAATAAATTCAGGCATACAAATATTTGACAAAAAACAGCCATTTCCACAGCTGCTGGAGTCACCGTGGGGGAGAGACGTGCTCCACGTCTTGCCTGCTGCTCCTGTTGACACAATGGTGGTACTATCCTCCAGGAAGAAACGCATAAAACTCTGGAACAGCATTCTAGTAACTGGATTCAAAGGGCTCAGGATTTCATCTGGAAGAAGATAGGTTAGCTTGGTTAAGAGATAAGCATGGTTCTTTACCATGGAGGTGATGAACTGGCTTGACCCCTCTCAGAAGTTTCATACATGAATTCCCAGGTAGCGTATTAGCGTTAGAATCCCTCTGGTCATGAGACTGTGACTTTTCAAAGTCAGTAAAAACCTGAGAAAACAATTGTGAAATGGATAGAATGTGTTTTAGATCATCTTCATCTGCTTTTCCAGCACTCCTGTGAGGCAGTATTACGTAATGGAAAGACTACAGACTTGGAAACCAAAAAATTGACTTGACTTCCATCTCAGACAGCTGTTGTGTGACTTTGGGCAAGTTATATAAACTCTCTGAATCTCAGTTTCCTCATCTACGAAATGAGCCTACTAATATGTACTTTGCAGGGATGTGGTGAGGATTATGGGTAAGGTAGGTAAAATGCTTCTTTCATCACAGACACTCAATACTCCACTCCATATCTTCCAATATAGAACCTAGCACATAGTAAGACTGCAATAAATGTTTGTTGACTAACATTAAACCTTGAGATAGTAGAGTTAGTGGGACGTAGTATTAAGATCATATCAAAACCCTCCCCTTTGTGGGTCACTCGTTCTCATGAGAGCTTCTCCAGTTAGTTACTCAAGCCAAAAAGAAGACCCATCTGTGACACCACCTTCTCTTCCTCCTTACATCGACTCAGTCACCGTATTCTGAGTCCTCAGTTTTCACTGGAATCTATTCACTCCCCTCACATCCTACTGCTGGCCCTTCGTTCAAGACTACCCACTGCTCATTTGGTCTGTAGCCAAGCTGGGCCTCCTCACATCTGTTCTTACTCCTCTACAATCCTTGCTCTTCGCTGTAGCCAGAGGAATTTTTTTCTTTTTCCTTTTTTTTTTAATTTATGGAAAAAATTAAATAGTCACAAAAATAAAGAGTATAATAAGCTTCCATGTGCCATCATGCAGCTTCAACAATGATCAGTGATTGGCCAGTTTTGTTTCATGTGTACCCCACCCACTTTTTCCTATATTCTCAGATTATTTGAAGCAAACTCCAGAAGCCACATATTTTTGGGAGCTAGTTTCGTGAATTCAGAATAAAATTCTAAGATTTTTTATTTTTTGTTTAGAGAGAGGGGAAGGGAGAAAGAAGGAAAGGGAGAGAAACATCAACCAGTTGCCTCTCCTATGTACCCCTAACCTGGGGACCGTACCTGCAACCCAGGCATGAACTCAGACCAGTGACCCCGGGGTAAGTAGGACAGCGCCCAACCCACTGAGCCACACCAGTCAGGGCCAGAATAACCTTCTAATCCTTCACACGGCTTGCCATGATCTAATCCCTGGTGACCTCTCCAACTACAGATCACAAGTGGCTATTCTCCCACTGCAAACCCAGTCAAACCAGCCGTCTCTCAGTTCCTCCAGCATTTTATGGCATCTGGTCCTCAGGTCTTCAGGCTGGGCTATCTTCCAGTGCCAGAAGGCTGACCTTTATCCTCTTTTGCCCTCTTTGCTCAGCTGCAGCTACTCCCGCTTCCGCTATCGCCCTGCACATCACTGCTGAGGAGTCCCCTGAACACTGGGTGCAGACAGGTCCCTCAGCGCTCAGTGTTTCTCCTCCAACTATACATATGTGATCTTGTAAGAAGCTGTGCAAAGTCATCTCCCCTGTTAAACATAAACTCTGTGGGCATAAGAACTGTGTCTGTCTTATTCCCTGATGAGGAGACACCAGCACACAGTTCCATACCTTCCTTGGAGGACACACTTAATAAATATCTGTTGAATGAAGTCCCCAAGAAAGGTAAAGACAAAAGCCACATCCACTTCATGCTATAAATTGCTGATAGACCAGTGTCCCAAATATATTATAACCACCAGAACAATGCTCAGACCTTTAAGTGTATTTTGTTACATTCAATATGACTTTTTAAAAAGGGTATGAGATGTGTTATGCTGAGGATTCAGGTAAATAATTATACATAGATCCTTCCTCACAGAGCTGAATCTAATGGAAAACACACTTGATTATTTGAAAATTGGTCATTCTCATGTTCTATGTAGAGAAGAAGCCAAAATAGTTAGTGAGCCAGAGACTCTGTAAAGAAACAGGAGTTTGCTGTAAAAACAACAGTCCTCATTTACTGGGCCCTTCCTTGGGCCAGGAATAGTACAGAGCATATTTCACATATGGTTTCATTTAATTCTCACAATGTCTTTTCAGGTATGCCTTATTATTCCAATTTTGCAGGTTTTTTTTAAGGCATTAAAAACTTAGATAACTCTAAGCCATCCTGGGTTTGAAATCGGGACTCTCACTCCAGAGGGCGCACCCCTCGTCTTTATGCTGGAGTTGCCCAGTAACCTTTGAGTGAGCACTGCCGCCAGACAAAGGAAAGGAAGGACACGTTCCCATTCACCGGTGCTTTCCACCTTGTGCTCTGGTTTCAGAGCGACGCAGGCACGCTTTCACAGGAAAACAGCAGCTGCTGAACCCCTGGTACTGATAAGGCCAGGCTACTGTGGGCCCAAGGCACTAACCATTAATTTGGACTTTGTACCAAATTTTTCCTATAGAGAGAAATAAGCAAGAAACTCTCAAATTGTGAAGCTATTGCCTGCCATGAACTTAGCCCATCTTCTTAGCCAAACTGGAAACTCTGCATTGTTTTCTTCACTGAACAGTGTATCTTGCCTGCTTGCCTTCTACACATGGGTATTGACGAAGAGGAAATTCATTCTATTTTAAAAGGGAGAAATTGTTACAGTAAATTATTTGGATGGACCTTGAACCATGGAAACAGACTTTTGTATTAATCATACATATCTGGGGATTTGTTTTAAGTTTTTAGTAAGGAAAATTCCAATCACACAAAAGTAGACTGAGTAGTACAGTTGTTGCAGAAAATAACTCACACGCAGGAGAGGTGGCGGAGCACGATTCTTTATTACGTGCGGGCCCAGGGGAAATTCCAAATCCTGAGCTCAGTTCTTTGTTTCTCCACAGTATTTATAGAGTTTCATCAATATATCATAAACAGAACGTCAGAAACAAGGCACCAGGCTGGTACAAAGATTTAGAGGTCCCAGGATTCAAAGGTTAACAAATGGCTTATCTAAACATTTGTCTGCTATTTACATAGCCTGGTCAGGCCCATTAACGGCTTAGGCACCTCTATTAACATTCCAGACAGGAATACCCCTGAATGCCCCCTCAGGAGATGTCCCTGCCAGTTCCAGCTCCATCCCTTCCTCAGCATTCCTCAACACAGTAACACCCAGATACCCATCACCGTGCTTCAGCAGTGATCAGCTCACAGCCAGTCTGTTTCATTGAACTGCCTTCAACTTTTCCTCTTCGTGTTTTATTTTGAAGCACATATAATTGGGATATTTTGAATGCTATGTTCTGTATGGAATCAATAGAATAAATAAACATGACTTGGTCTGCAAGATACTTGGGAAAACAGAATTGAGAAAAAGGAATAGGCTGTGCGGTTTTGACCTCAGAAAAGGCGCTGGCCTGGATGGGTTCTTGGCCGCATTTGCACAGGCAGATAACAACACACCAGGAGTGGACAGTTTTGGCTGCAGACAAGGGTGTGTGGTGGGTCTACCTGTCAAGTGTCTTGAGCATACACTCTCCACCTTCTGTTCTCCAACACTCCCCTCACCACCGATGTATTTAAATCACTTGTTTGAGGATCCTCACTGTCCCCACCAACAGCCCCTGCCCCCACCCCTGTTTTGCCTAAGCCATTGCTGCATGAAAAAAAAAAACCCTAGAGGAGCACTCTGCAATCAAAATACAATATGAGCCCTGGCCGGGTAGCTCAGTTGGTTGGAGCATCATCTGGATACACAAAGGTGGTGGGTTTGATCTCTGGTCAGGGCATAGACAAGAAGCAACCAGTGAACGCATAAATAAGTGGAACAACAAATCAACGCCTGTTTCTCTCCCTCCCTCCCTCCTTTCCTTACCTTCCCTCTTCTTCTCTCTCTAAAAATCAACAAAAATCAATAAATAAATCTTTGTCCTCTTGGAGTTCACATTCTGGGGTGGAAGGGTGGAGGGAAAACATACAGTAACAAAGGTAAACACTTAAGAGATAACAATATGCTGGGAGATGAAACGTGCTAAGAGGAGAGGAGAAAGCATGAAAGGGGACCAGGAGGTATAGGGCACTCTGTGATTGGAGACCAGTGGTCAGGGAAAACTCTTCTGTGAGTAGAGACCAGAAGGAAGTGAAGGACTAAGTCATGTGATATCTGGAATAAGAGAGTCCAAAAACAAGCAGACAATAAGTGCCAAGGTCCCAAGGCAGACACCAACAGGCACATTATGACAGCAAGGAAGCTAGTGTGGCTGGAGCAGAGTGGATGGAGTGTAGAAAGAAATGGTTCTGAGAGGCGGTGGCAATAGGGGTAGACATTGTAGCTTTCTAACCTGGGTTTTACTCTGAACGAGAGGGAAGTCAGAAAGTTTTGAGCATAGAGAGATATTTGCCCTACATTTTAACATGACTCTTCCAGCTGCTGTGTTGCAGATGGTTGAAGGAGAGCAAGGGCAATACAGGGAGCCAATCAGAGTTCATTCCAATAACCTGGGCAAAAGATGGATGATTGGTTGGACCCGGGGCAGAAAGCAGTGGTCCAGGGACAAGTGGCCTGCTTACACAAATGGACAAAACTGTGGGGACAAAGATGTTCAAAGCAATATTGTGTGTAATTGAGAGAAACTAGAAAGAACCTAAATGTCCATTTAGAGAAGGAAGGTTAAATAAATTATGGCACTTCTTTTTTTAACTTCTGTAGTGATTGAAAACATGTATTATTTTTTATACTAAAAATCTTAAAGAACCCCAAAGATTCCACCAAGAAACTACTAGACTTGATAAATGAATTCAGCAAAGGAGGAGGATACAAAATTAATATCCAGAAATCAGTTGTATTTTTATATGCCAATAATGAGCTAACAGAAAGGATGTAAAAGACCTGTACACAGAAAATTGTAAGACGCTGAAGAAAGAAATTGAAGAAGATACATGTAAGTGGAAGTACATACCGTGTTCATGGATAGGAAAAATTAACATCATTAAAATGTCCATATGACCCAAGGCAATCTATAGCTTCAGTGCAATTCCTATCAAGATTTCAATGACATATTTCACAGAACCAGAACAAATATTTCAAAAATTTATATGGAACCACAAAAGGATTCGCATAGCAACAGTGATCCTGAGAAAGAATGAAGTTCATGCTACCTAATATCAAACTGTACTATAAGGCCATAGTAACCAAAACAGCCTGGTACTGGCATAAAAACACACACATAGATTAATGGAACAGAGCAGACAGCCCAGAAATAAACCCACACCTTTATAGACAATTAATATTCAACAGAGGAAGCAAGCACATACAATGGGTTAAAGATAGTTTATTCAATAAATGGTGTTGGGAAAACTGGACAGATATATGCAGACAAATGAAACCACCTTCTTACACCACACACAAGAATAAATTAAAAATGGATCCTGCCTGGCGTAGCTCAGTGGATTGAGCGCGGACTGTGAACCAAAGCATCACAGGTTCGATTCCCAGTCAGGGCACATGCCTGGGTTGCAGGCCATGGCCCCCAGCAACCGCATATTGATGTTTCTCTCTCTCTCTCTCTCTTTCTCCCTCCCTTCCCTCTCTAAAAATAAATAAATGAAATCTTATAAAAAAAAAACACCTTACATTAAAAAAAAATGGATCAATGACTTAAATGTTAGACCCAAAACCATAAAAATCCCAGAATAAAACATAGGCAGCAAAATCTTAGACATTGCTTGTAGCAACTTTTTATTGGATATTTCTCCAAACAAGGGAAACAAAAGAAAAAATAAGTGGGACTACATCAAGCTAAAAAGTTTTTGCACAGTGAAGGAAATCATCAACAAAATAAAAGTGAAACCCACAGAATGGGAGAACATATTCACTGATTCATCTGATAAGGGTTTAATATTAAAAATTTATAAAGAACTTACAAAACACAACACCAAAAATACAAACAACCCAATTTAAAAATGGGCAAAGGACCTGAATAGACACTGCACAAAAGGACATATAAATGGCCAATAGACATATGAAAAGATACTCAGCATCGCTAATCATCAGAGAAATGCAAATTAAAACCACAATGAGATACCATCTCACACCTGTCAGAATGGCTATCATCAATTAATCAACAAAGAACAAGTACTGGCAAGGGTGTGGAGAAAGTGGAACACGTCTGCACTGTTGGGGGAATGCAGACTGATGCAGCCACTGTGGAAAGCAGAATGGAGATACCTCAAAAAATTGAAAATGGATCTGCCTTTTGACTCCGCAATCCTGCTTCTGAGAATATATCCAAAGGAACTCAAAACACTAATTTGAAAGAACATAAGCACCCCTATGTTCATTGTGGTGTTATTTACAATCACCAAGATATGGAAGCAGTCCAAGTGTCCATTAGTAGATGAATGGATAAAACAACTATGGGACATTTACACAATGGAATACTACTCAGGCATAAAAAGAAAATGTTACCCTTTGCAACAGAATGGATGGACCTGGAGAATATCTTTGCTAAGTGAAATAAGCCAGAAAGCTACCATATGATTTCACTTACATGTGGAATCTAATGAACAAAATGAACTAACAAGGAAAATGGGGACAGACTCATAAATAGAGAACAGGATGATGGCTGGGGGGAGGTGAGGGGGTGGAGGGATCGAGCAAAAAGGAAAAGGGAGTCAAGGGCATGGACAACAGTGTGGTGATTGCTGGAGGAAGGGGCAGTATAAGAGGACTAAGTGGTAATGGAAAAAATGCACTAAAGATTCAATTTTAAAAATCTAAGTAAATAACATTAAATTTTAATGCCATGCAATTTCAGCATAGAGGGATATGTTTTAGCTTCAACAAAAGCATGTTTTTGGACCATTAAGACATCTCGTTTGGTTAAAAATACAAACCCAGAAGCATTGAAATTAGAGTTTCTTCTTTAAACAGAGTTGAACAGAAATATGCCCCTGTACCTGTTAAACTGGTTTGTCAGTAATTCATGACTGGTCACCCCAAAGCATTTTTTGGTAGAGCAGATATAATCTAGGAATGAGGAAACAAGACGGTAGGCGAGTGGTGGTTTTTAGTGAAACTCTAAGAGTGACTTAGCTGCTGTTACAAAGCATCTAAGACCTGAAGAGGGAAAAATCTGTCTGAGGGGTGGAACTGGGAAGTGGCTGTGTGGTTCTGAACCTGCATATTGGCCAGGTCTCCATTGGGTAGGGGCCATAAATGGTTGGATGAGAATTCATATCTCCCTGATCATTTATCCATCACTCACCATACGCCAGGCACCATATCTCGTGGTTTTATGGCAACTTTTAAATTTTACTATACGGCCTCTAAGTTCACAAATTTCCCCAAGGTCATTACCTTAAAAATTGAAAGTTCTGAAGCCCTTACTTGGATTGCCTCACACAAAACCCACACTTTTTCTGCTATAACACTCTGTATTATTAGAAGCCGGCTAGATGATTTTTAAGGCTTTTCTTTGGAAACAATAGTGTATCCATTAGGATGGCATTCAATTTCTTGTAATAAACCCTAACCAAGTGTGATTTCACCTAGGAAGGGGATTATTTTTCTCATGTAATAAGTTTAAAGCTACGCATTTTTTGGTAGACGTTGCTCCCCTTTTCTCTATAGTGTTGCATTGTGGTCATAAAAGAGCGGCTCCCCCTCCAAACTCACATCGACCTCACTGCCACAACAGATGGCGACATCTGCAACAGAAAAGCAAAAACCTTCTCAGGACCTTCTGGGCAACTTCCTGCTAAATCTCACTGGCCAGAATTAAGTCACGTGACTACCTTGCAAGGACCTCTGGGAAGGCCAAGCATTAGTGTGGTATGCGGTCTCCCTGAACAAAATCCAAGTTCTCTTAGAAAGGAAGAATGGGAAGTGGCTATTGAGGCAGCAGCAAGGAACATCTGTGCCATGAAGAATATCTGACAGATGGAGGATGTTGGGGGAGGAACAGCTGCCTCAGAAGTGCTTCTGGATTAAGTGGTTTCTAGGGACTTTGGGCACCACTGCTGATGAATTTTGCTGCAAGAGAGGAAAATGTAGTCATTCTATGTAGCTCTGGGCTCAGCTTCTATTCTATTATTATAGAAGGAGAGAATGGATATTGGGAAACAGCCATGGGTTCTGCCACAGTTCCTCCATCAGCCCCTGAGACAGGGCTCCCCTTGGGAAGGAGCCTGGTGTGCACGGCCATATACTTTTCTAGGCAGGAAGGGTGTAAGAGCAGTTGGTGACACAGGCTTCAGGAGTGGAGAGAGAGAAGTAGGCACTTGGGGATACTTGGGCATGGCTGGGAACACTCGAAGACAAATTCAGCCTCCTGGATTGGCTTGGAAAGCGGCGTTAAGAGCGCAGGCTGGCTCTTCAGAGTCACCTCTTCCCAGCCCCGTCACTAGCAAGGCCCCTCGCCTGTCTAGTCTTCCTTTTCCTCTTCTGTAAGGGAAGTAACGGCCCTGCCTTGTAGGTTGGGCGTGAGCCTAGGCTGAAGTGATGGATGTTCAGCTCCTGTATCATACTAGACGTTCCATAGATGGCAGCTTTTTTTTAATCCTCACTCAGGGATGTGCTTATTAATTTTAGAGAGAGAGAGGGAGACAGAGAGAGAGGGAGAGAGAGAGAGAGAGAGAGAGATCAATGTGAAAGGAACTTTGGTTGGTTGCCTCTTATATGTACCCAACTGGGGAATCAAATCCACAACCTAGGTATGTGCTTTGACCTGGAATCAAACTTGCAAACTTTTGGTGCACCAGACAATGCTCCAATCATCTGAGACACCCAGCCAGGGTGGTAGCTGTTATTTTTGATAGGAGGATGATCTAGCCCCAGTGCCTCCTGTTCTAAAGCAGCTTACATCAGCTATACACACTCACTTGCCATTCTGCTGTCAGAACATGCATTCTCCACCCAGCTTTCTGCCTCTGGCTTTGTCCACAGTGGACTCTTGGCAGAAGCACCTCCCATCCTGGGGAATCCTGTAATCCTTCATGCTTCAGCTCATGTCTACCCTTCTCCAGGAATTCCTCTCCGACCTCTCCAGGTTGGGTCAATCCCTTCCTCAGTTCCACTAGCAGCCCACACTTCTATCACAGTTCTTATCGCATCCTCTGGCAGGCCTTCACTAAGTTCCTTGCAAAGCCAGTCCAGGCCCTCAGGGTGGTTAAGAGACCCAGGCCACTACCCTTGTTCAAAGCTCTACATGAAAAAAAGGAGGAAATTGTACCTTATTATAAATGTTAAAATGGCAAGTCCTAATGTAACTGAGCAAATTGGGACTCGTCCACATGGTGTCTTGATGCATGACCCAACCATTGGTGTTGAAAGAAACAGGTTTTTATTTACAGGGTTCCAACCTCAGGGTAGGGGGTGCTGAGAGCACTCCTGCTCAGAGCCCTGTCCTCCATGAAACCCAGCACTTCCCTTGCTCCTCACCAGGTTGTAAGCCAGAACCATGCCCAGAAGTTCCCCATATACTTACTTGTTCTTAAGCCGGCTGTGCAAACAGGTCTCCATCCCCTCTGGAAGGTGCTCTTATGGGTTTCAGAGTCACCATTCTCTTGCAGTAGCTTTCCCCTTCAGGATCTGGGGTACATTGCTCTCAGCCTCCATGTTAATGGTTCAGGGTAACATGTGCCATGTTACTCTGGATCATGGTGGAGTCCAGGAGGCACACATCCCTGGAGAGTGGCTTCTCTGGACATACTTCAGAGAAACCAAAGTCTGTAGTTCAGCATTCCCAGTCACAGTTCCGCTCCAAGCATTTTCCACGAATCCGTGCTTAGTTAGGCAAGTCCCCACACAGCTCCACCGGCTCTCTCCTCATACCCTTTCCTCCCGCATGGCTTCTTCCTCCTCCCTTTCAACCCTCATGGTGGAAATCCTCCATACCAGACCTCGTGACCGCTTTTCCTTAATAACTCAGACCACATGGGGTAAAACCCCTTCTCTTTCAGCCTGTCCTTATTTTAAATACTCAGCCTGGAACTTCCTACATGACCCCATATCCAGCCCCTCCTATGCGACTTTTGCCAGTTCCCCCATATATCTTACCTTCTTTCGGCTGCCATCTTTAGTTAGGGCAAGAGTTCCCCATGGCACACAGACATCTGGGGTGGGCATCTGCCTCCTCTGGCTATGTCACAAGTCACTGGCATCTCTCAAAGTCACATACACCTTCATCCAGGTGTAACTTTGCCATGATTCTGCAAAGTATCTTAACCGCCTTACTGTCCGCTTCTCCCTGCCCCCAATCCAGGTTTGTGGGGAATATGCTCCTATTTTCAGGGACCCCCTGTCCTGTACCCCATTACACTGAGTACTCAACAAACATTTGTTAAATGGCAAATTAGCACTGTTGATGCAAAAAAGCATCAGCCAATGCAGTGTAAATGTGCTTTGTACAAGTGCTATTTCCAGATGTTTCTTTTAAAACTGGGATTCTTAGAACACTGCAGTCATTTGCTTAGTGGCATACATGTTTCAACTTCTGTCACCCTGTTCATACACACTCCCATCTGGAGACAACTGCCAATGACCACCCTGCCCATTCGGCTGGTGAGATGGGAGCAAATTGGGTGGGACCTCAAGGCCTGGCACAAGGAAGTGGGTCTCACTGAGTCCCAGGGAGCCTCTGCTTCTGACATTCTCCACCCTGCACCCTGGGGGTGTCCCTTCTTGCAGAGAGCAGGACCAATAAGTTGGCCTTTGGTCCAGTCAAGATAGGCTAAAGCAGGGGTCCCCAACTTCCAGGCTGCGGACCACTACCAGTCTGGGCCTGTTAGGAACCTTGCTACACAGTATGAGTTGAGTTTAAATGTGATGCGCTTGAATCAACTCAAAACCAACACCCCCAACCCATCCATGGAAAAACTGTCTTCCACAAATCGGACCCTGGTGCCAAAAAGGTTGGGGACACGATGGGCTAAATTATGTAAAACAAAATGGCGACACTCATGTCAACCAAGATGGCTGCCAATCAGCCATAACACTTTTGATTCAGGAAGGAAACTACCCAAGTCTCTACAGCGTCCCTGCCAAATGCCTGCCAGGGTGCACACCCAAGATATGGACACATGTATGTGTTTGTAGAGAGGGCACACCTACCTACTAATAGAGCTCCACGGCTCCAATGGGACTAAGACACTCTCCTCCCCCTCTCAGACCTGTCTGCAGGACCTGGGACTGAGACCCTGGGAGTCGGGTTCATTAACCCCCCATTGCTCATTGTGTCTCAACTGTGCGTAATATTACAGAGGATAGGCTATTAATGTAATGTTGATATTGGTTCTTGTGTGAGCCTGCATTTAATAAAAGTTAAGACTGAGCAACACCTCTCGCCTCATTCCTTCCCACTGCCCAGTACAGACTGGGCCGGGGGACCTACTTCCTCCCAGCAGGAGGCGCGAGCCTCCTCTAGAGGTCGGGCCTACAGGGCTCCGATTGAGGGTGCTCCCGACACTGCTGCCAGCCCCGACCCGGTTCCTCTCCCGCGGTCTGCCGTGATGCTTTCGTGGGTTCTCGCCGCCCCGCCAGCAGGCGGCGCCCTCCGGCAGCTCTCCCCCGGGGTCGAGACGGGGAGTGCGCGCTCTCGCACTCGCAGAGACCCTGCCCGCACTTCCTGGTCGCAAGCGGCCGAGCGGCGGCCGGAGTCGCCTCCGCCCGCCCGCCTCCCGCCCCTCCCTCGGCGGTCACCTGGGGCGGAGCTGCAGGTGCCGGGGCGGTGGACTCCTCTCGGATCTGGTCCGGCACCCGACACCAGGGACGCGGAAGCCTCGGGTGAGTGTGGAGAGCCGGTACTGTCTGCTTCCCGGACAGGGGTGAGGGTGGTCGCCGGCACCCGCGCCGCTTGCAGCTTCCCAGACGGGCGCTGGCAGGCCGGGAGAGAAATTTCCCTTCCAGGAATTCAGAGGCTGGGTTTCTCTCCGACTTGAGAGGTCTTGGTGTGGGGCGGGGCCCGTGGGAGAAAGCTACCGATGTCCAAGCCTGACCGATTCGGCTTGGGGTTTTCGCTAGCCTGGGCGCCTGGCGCTGTAGTGCGTTTGGGGGACCTGGGAAACCGCTAATGAACTTGGTGGTCTGAGTTAGACATATATTCGCATCCTGTTTCCAAGGGAGATAGCTTTGAAACATTATACAAACAGGTGAGGTTATAGAAGTAGGTTTATATAATTTTTACTCTCCTTCCTGGCACACAGATGGGTGGGGTGTCGTTGACAGTTCCGTGCACACGCCCACGTGTGTGTTAGAGCGAACTTTGCACCTTTCTCCTGGCCTTTGGGAGTTGGGGGCGGAGCTTCCGCGCGCTGCGGGCTATGAAATTAAATCCCCGGGGCTTTGCAGGGCTGTTTTGTCTTTGGAGATCTTGGCGCTGCCGTTTGTTTTTCTTCGAACAACCTGGACTGGTTCAAAATTCTGTCTGGGTAACCTGGGACCTCCCTCCGGAAGTTGTTGGCTGAAGCTCCTTTTCTCACCTGGCCAGGTGGCCTTGGTAGGTGGCGGCAGGAACCCCCCCCCCCCGCCCCCCGCATTCCGGAGGCGACCCCGAGGACCCGGCCTGCACAGGAAAGGTCCGGTTGGGAGGAAACGCACTCTTTTCGCCCTACGCTGTGCAAATGACTAGGGTAAGGGGCAAAGGTTGTTGCTGAAATCCCAGAAATAAACCCACACAGGTCAGAATCGCAAGGGACGCGTGAATGAGTGTTTGACCCTCAGTTGCTAATTGCGTCAGGTAAAACCGTTCGCTGGTGCTTTTCCAGATTCTTTTTAAAAACTTCTTTAATTATAAAAATGGCTGATACAGAGGTTATTAAGAGTTGCCAGTGGGGATGAGCCTGGGTCTATGAAAGTCACAGGGATGAGGAAACCTATGCTTTAAAAACTAAGAGATACAGCACCGCAATGCAATGCCATGTGTGAGCCTTGCTTGGATTTTGATATGATACCCCCAAAAAAGTTTTTAAAGAAATTGAGCCAATAAAGGAAATTTGTACTGGTTATTCTCTAGCATTAAGAGATTAGTTTTGTTTAGTTTAGGTAATGGTATTATTACGTGCTTTTTAAAAAATATCCTTGTCTTTTAGAAATAAATATTGAAATTGAAGTACAAATTGAGAATTCGTTTAAAAATAATCCAGTTTTGAGAAGCACTGTCCGTGGGGAGGTGAGGGGGAACGAGATGAGAGACTGGGTGAAGGTATGGGGCATGGAATTTCTTACAATGCTTTCTCTACTTTTGTAGGGTGGGTGTTTCCTTTAAGGGTATCACCACCACCACCAGCGGTGAAGCTTTTTTTTTTTTTTTTTTTGCAGAAAGTAGGTTTGGAAGTTAACAGCTAGTGTTCCACAGACCTTCACTCGTAAATTGGGTGTGAAGTAAGTCTGCCTCTCTAGACTCATAGAAGGTCTTTTTCTCTCTCCTGGAGTGCTGCTTTATTTGCCTCAGAAGGGACAGGGCATTTGCTGATATGACAGAGCCAAGCGGATCACGTTGATGCAGGTGGATGCTGGGTCAGCTTTTTTACACAAAGGGTATTAGCGAGCCTTGGGGTGAATTGTCCCCCATGGGACGGGTTGGGAAAACGTGTTAGCAGTTTTTCTCAACTGCCCAAAGCCTTTCCAAGTTACGTGCATCAAAAAACAGGGCTCAGAGTAGTGAACACAGTCATATACATTTAGAATTTGTGTACACTTCTGGAAGCACAGTATACATCAATTAAAATTACATTATAAAACAAATCACAAGGTGAGTGGATCTTATTACCTGAAAGAGATCTTATCTGTGTGTGTTATCTTTTTCATGTCCTTATCTTGTTTGCCTCAGGCATCATGACGGATAAATACTTCGCAAAGAACTGACTCCTAAGATATTCTGCATTATTCCTTTCCTTTCCAAGAACCATGCTTGGAAGGAGGGGGATGTGGGGAGTATTCATCCAACTTTGCTTTCCCCCCTCTGGATTTATCATACAATTCCTCCTCATTCTATTATTAGTAATTTGGAAAAGTGATTATTGCTTGAGGAAGATATTAAAGTTCAGTAGAGGGAGGAAGGGGTGACATACTCCTCAAAGACAGACCTGAATTTCTTGGAACTGATTTTAATACTTCTTTGCTTTTAAGAGAAAACAAGACAAGTAATTGCTGTCTCTGATAGTTGAAAGTTGAAATTAGATGAGCCCCCTCAGCCTAGCCCTTGCCTAGTGCAGCCTTACTGGTGTGCAATGAAAGCTGGGAGGTTGCTTCAAGGATTCAGTTGAGGAAATGCCAAAGCATGCCCCAGTCTCCTGGCAGTGTGTGGGAAAATGAGAGAACTAACAGAGGTCTCCTTGCAGTTGGAAAATATCCTCATTGAGTTCATGATGAAAGTGAAATTGGCTTGTGGTTTAGTTTTCTCTGTGTGACAGAAAGATGCAGCTGTTATGTGACTCTGCTTTCTGCCTCAGTTCTCAAAAACAAGACCATGGAGAGAGAAAAGAAACTTTCCTGGCAGTGACCTGGTGATGTTTACCATCTGTTTGAGGATGGTGGACTTGGACTCTGGAGAGTCCATTGCTAATAACCATTTTAAGGAATTACCACAGTGTGACACTATCTTCTGTCTCCATCATGTTACTTACAGGTATACACACATTAGAAAAGCAAATTACTGCTTTGTCGGTATAATGGGAAGAAGGGGTGTGGCAATCAAGTCAATAACTCTTCTAATACAAACACCCTCTGCTTTCATCTACGTCTCTGCGTCGTCTCTGCCTCCCGTCCCGAGAGGCGGAGCAGCAGTGCTGGAGGATTGTTTCAGCTTTCAGCAGATGAGAACATTGAAACGTAAAGATGCTAAGTAAGGCTTGCCAAGTCGTTTCTTTAGAGATATGGGGGGAGGAAAGTTATTTGTTGAGAGTTCATGGTAGTTTTCACATACACGCATGTTTTTAATTCTCACAAATGTCTCATGGTTGGGTGTTAGCAGCCCGTTTTGCAGATGGAATCGCAGCTAAGAGAGGCTAATAGTTGGCTTGAGGTCTTGCAGCGAGTGAAAGTGGAGCCCGGATTTAAATTAAAATCCGTGGGGTCTTTGAGTTTTCAGCCACACTACCCTTAGCAGACAGTGGAGCTACACACCGGAGAGTTGGTTGGTTAATCTCGGCAAGCTGTCTTTGTACCACATTCGATGCCCTGGTTATAAACTGTGTTCGTGGGCCACAGCTACCTAACAGAGATGTTTTATCAGGCCAGCACAGCATTAAAAAGGAAAGTGAACCCACACTGAAAATCAGGAGATTTCAAATATTCAAGAACTCCTGAAGGTCTGCCCAGTCTCCACCACTCCTTGAGGCAGGGGACAATCACATTTAAACTCTTGTTTCTCTCAGAGTAAGTGGGCTTTCTACAGGTGTGTCTACCCAAAATGGAGTAACAAAAGCTAGATTGAGAGGTCCTCCTCTCAAGGAAAATGGGAAAGGGCATATCCTTTGAGGGAGTGAGGCTCCCTTCGTTTACTCTGCATAGCTTCCATGTCAGAAAAAGGCATGCCATCGTTTTTCTCACGGCCTGTTGGCTCTGCTCATCACTTCCTTTACTCTAGACTTCAGAGTTTACTGCCTCTGCAGCACAACAAACACGGAGTACGTGTACAGGCGAGCCACAGTGGAGCAAAGGAATGCCTCCCAAACCCCAGACCTCGGACTGTTGTGAGGGAAGACGGTCTCCGGGGTGTCCTGTGGGGATGGGGCACCAGGAAGCCGTCTTTCATCAAGCAGACTGATGGCATCTAGCCTGGCGTCCAGATGGCTCCTGGGCTTGTGCGTTGGCTCTCTGTAGCTGGTCTGAGGGCTCCCAGGACGTGGGAAGGTCCTCCTCTTTCGCCCTTCTCTTCCCATCCCTCTCCAGCAAATGACGGGTCTGCACGAGCTCGCTGCTTAGGCAGAGCCCTGTCTGAGAGCTCTGTAGGGATGAGGAGCTGATGGGCCCCTGGTCAAGCCTTTGAAAACCTTCTGTCGTGTAAGTCCAAGGGCGGCCTAATTTCCTTATCTTGAAACTTGCAGTTAAGAGTCATGGGACAGATTTTCTCATAACGGTCCGCATCTGGAATTTCATGACAGTTGGAGCTTCTTTTTGTGTATCTTTGCTTCCTTTCCCTGAGTCTGAGTGCGCCCAGCTGGGGGATGGGGCAGAGAGAGGGAAGAGGAAATACCACAGATGGAACCTCGTGGAGTGGTTGTGAAGAAATATTACGTGCTGCTGTGAGGAACTGGTCCCTAGAACTGCCCGTCTACGTATGCACAGTACATTGTGGGAAAGGAAGACCTTTCCTCTGCTCTTCAGGGTTCTTTCAGCTGTTCTAATAATCAAGTCTACCTGAGACAGATTATCAGGAGAAAAATAACCACATTTAATTACATACATACATATGGGAACCTTACAAACACGAGCGGTCCAGACAGAAAGGGGAAATGAGGCATACATGGCATCCTTATGCAAGACGGAGGTCAGGCACTTTGGGGCTTGAGAGGGGGAAAAGGGATATTCATTGGCAGGATGACCAGAACAAGTGTTCTGTAATTGGAAGTTCACCCTGCCCTGTAGATAGGTCATAAAAAGTTATTTCTGGTAGGAACTCTTATTATGGTCAAGGTCCCCAATTTAAAATCTTGAAGGGAGCAGTAAAAGGATCTCAATGGCCTTCAGCTCAGAAGAATTCCCATGCAGAGTGGCACATCTTGGGCTGGCTGGTACTGACCCCCGCTGTACGCCAGTGTGGTAAGAAAAACAGAACAGAGGAGAGCTGCCAGCCCAGTGCCTTGTTTGGCTGAGGTAGGGCGTCTAGAGACGAGGTGTTCAGTGAATGCCCGGTCGTTGGTTGGTTGGGTCCTTTCGGGGAGAACTCGGGGACTCCAGTGCAGTGCGTGGCTGCGGCTCCCTCGGGCAGGCGGAGCAGGCGGCCGGTACCTCCCTGGTCGGAGAGACGGGCAGTGAGGAAAGTGGGCCGACCGATTCCCTGCCAGAGCAAGCGCAGTTGAGGAAGCAATCTGAGTGTGGACTCCAGCCAGGTCGCTGGGTTTGCCTCTGGTTCTTTCACCTGCGTGACCTTGACTGTTTTTTAGCCTCTCTGTGCCTGAGTTTTCTCTTGTGTGAAATGGAAGTACGGATAAATAATACCTACCGCACACAACTGTGAGGATTAAATGGCACATCCATGCCTGGCATGGAGGGATTTGCTGTCGGTTAGCTATTTCTGTTGCTGTCAGAGCCCTCCCTCCTTCACTTTTGCCTTTATTTGGGGGACTTCCCCCGCCCCACCATAACTACAGGGTAGAAATACTGTCCAGCTCCGAGAGTGAGCCGTGGGCCGCCCTTCTGAGCTGCCTTGCGACCTTAGGAAAGCGTTCTCCCTGGCAAGTGCTCCCAGGGAGTGTGGAGCAGCAGCGGCCTGGTTGACAGAAGAATGGGGCTGGAGCCCTTGGCTCCACACCAGGGCCTTGGCTCTGCTGTTTAGGGATTAAACTCTGCGCTGACTCTGGGAAAGAGAGGAAATCCTCTGGTGGGTGCAGACTCCGCCCTGTTGTGGAAAAGCAGGCTGGTGTCAGCCTGGAATGGAGGCAGACACCGTAGTCCTGGCCACCCCGGCTGCCAGGAGCAGCAGAGGCTCACAGACGACCGAATCCTCTCTGCGCCCGGGCCTCCTCCGTCAGCTGGGGATAAGTGCACCTCACAGGAATGTTGTGAAGGGCCGTAAAATTTTTATGAAATCCTAGTACAGGCATGGGGAAGTACCGTGGTCGACATTCCCTTTAGTGGTGCGATCATATAACAGATGCTCCAGGTTTAAAGGTGCTGATAACTGACACTGACGTAGCATTTTTTTATGGTTTGAGTAAGAGCTATCTAATTTGGTCTTCAGCCAGGGGTACAGGTTGATTTGTTTGCATTTGTTTCCGCTTCCTTTTCTGCCTGTCAGGAGAAGTACAAAAGTGGACTGAGGTTCAAGCCAGAAGTGAGCCCAGAAATGGGAACGGAGGAATGGGTTATTCAGTTCACTCCATCAGAGAAGGCAACATGAGTTAGTATTCCTTATGCTCTGAATGAGGCATAAGGAGTGGCGGCATCCTGGGAGAAACTGATAGCTTAGGTGTCCCCCAGGACGCCGGAAGCATCCGTGGTGTCCAGGGAGGCAGAATGGAGGGGCAGCCAGTTCCCTCCAAGTGACCAAGGCAGGGGTCATCCCTGTTAACAGCTTCTGCTAAATGCATTCAGAAATGCCAGCTGGGGGTCAGGAAGGAAGAGAGGCCCTGGCCAGGTCCAGACCTTCACTAACTCTTTGCCTTTCTCCTCCCCCACTCCCAGCCAAGCATACCTGTGGGAAATAAAAGCCCCTGCCCTACTCCATCCCCCAGCTTGGAGGCGCCCAAGCCAGCTCCCATCTCACCAGCCCGTGAACAGAGTTCTCTCTGTGGCCTCTGCGGTTGTCCGTGGGTATCTTTGCCTCCCACTGCTTAGGCTCCTTCTTCCCTCCTTTCTGTTTATTTCATTCTGGGAACTTGAAGGAGAGAGAAGAGCTCTGATCCCAGCATCCATGGGTCCAAAGACATTAACTTGGGGGAAAAAAAAGATTTTACTTATTTTTAGAGAGAGGGGAGAGGAGGGAGAAAGAGAGGGAAACATCTCTTTTCCCCTGTGTGGTTGCCTCTTGTGCACCCCCTACTGGGAACCTGGCCCGCAGCCCCAGGCGTGTGCCCTGACTGGGAATAGAACCAGCAACTCAGTCCATTGAGCCACACCAGCCAGGGCAGACATTAACATTTTGACCTATTTCCTTTCACTTCTGTTTTGCTTTTCTTTTGTTTTTCTATAATTTAAAATTTTTACCATTTTATAAAAATTTAATTCATATTACCATTTTAACAGAGTTGTCATACTGTGATGAAAACTTATCATAGCATTTTTCCAGTTTTTACAGATATCATTTGTAATATTTGCATGCTCTTTCAGCCTTTTTTTTTAGCACATCTCTTAATATTAGGGAAGTAAGCAGTTGCTCTTTTTTGATATTATAAATCATTCTAAGTTGAATGTACATACACTTTTGAATCTGTGATATAATGTATTTGGTCTGAAGACCTGGTTCCTAGTACAGAGCTCCTGGTCAGAAGAGCATCTTGTTATTCATAAGACCCTTTCAAACCTACCTGAGTTTGTGCTAATGAGGTACTTCTTAGTGGATGAGGGCTGGTTGCCGGGGGACCAGCCACTGATTAGTGAGTTGGAACTTCTAGCCCCACCCGCTGACCTCCAGGGAAAGAAGAGCTGGAGATTGAATTCAGTTGTCAGTGGCCAATGATTTAATCTATCATGCCTATATAATGAACCTCTATAGAAACCCTAAACAATGGGGTTTGAAGAAGTTCTGAACTGGTGGTGCATCGAGGTGTTGGGAGGGTGGGGTGCCCGGGGAGGGCATGGAAGCTCTGCACCTTTCCACATACCTTGCCCTGTGCGTCTCTCCCATTTGGCTCTTCTCAAGTTGTGTCCTTTGTAATAAATCAGTAAGAGTAAGTGTCAACAAAGATTCCCAAAAAGAATACTAGAAAATGGCGAGACATTATTGATGTGAATAGATTGCAAATCAGGGAGATGTTGCCTCTGGCAGAAGCTGAAAGTGTGCTCTGAGGAGACAAAGGGAAGACCACTTTTTAAAAGGATTTTATTTATTTATTTTTAGAGAGGGTTAGGGAGGGAGAAGGGGGGCGGTAAGAAACATCCATGAGAGAGAGAAACGTAGATTCTCCCTCTGGCTTGCACCCAGCCTGGGACCACATGTGCCTGGGACCCAAGCACATGCACTGATGTTGAACCAAACTGGCAACCTTTCACTTTGCATGATGCCACCCAACCAACTGAGCCACATTGGCCAGGGCCACTTTCTGTTTTATGTAAATGAGATACCCGAATTCATATGGTTCTGACTGATGTGAATC
Organism: Tonatia bakeri; assembly: GCA_004024845.1. Classification (NCBI taxonomy): domain Eukaryota; kingdom Metazoa; phylum Chordata; class Mammalia; order Chiroptera; family Phyllostomidae; genus Tonatia; species Tonatia bakeri. The sequence goes on along the minus strand of PVIA01000277.1, from coordinate 250,920 downwards.
TGGTGTGAATTGAGAATGCAATCCTGATTAGTCAGTATTATCTAGCCTGGTTGGTCATTATGGAGCAGCTCTGATTAATTAGTTTAAATGCAAATAAGGATATAATTGTGCAGTTCTGATTGGAGGGGTCAGATCTCAGAGGAAACCAGGAACTCCCTTATCATAGCTGAGTCAAACAGCGTGAAGGAGCAGGACGTAGTGCAGGAAGCCGACAGTGCAGTCTGAGGTTCTTCCCGGTACACAGGGTGCACGAGAAGCCCCTATCAGCTGATGGCAGCTGGACTCTCAGTATCTATACAATTTGGGCCTCACTTCACCCTGGGGAATCCATCTCAGCAGATACATTTCTTCTCTGGGTTCACCTCAAATGAATCTTTCTTCTCAGGGTCCACATAAGTCAAGTGTTTCTTCTGGGAGTTCTGGAAGTCATTAAAGCAAATGATTGAATCTGAGGAGGGGGTAAGGGGAATTCCTGATTTATGGCTACTTGGCAGAAGTACAGGTGACAACCTGGGACCTGTGACTGGCATGTGAAGTGGGTAGCAGTCTTGTGGGGACTGAGCCCTCTTGGGGTCTGCACTTATTCTGCATAGTTAGATTTAGAATTGCTTGGTATAGGAAAACCAACGTATTTGGTGTCAGAAGTATTTTTAGTAGAGATAGTGTTTTTAGTTTTTTATTCTATTTCACATTATTTGGGATGGATTCTTATAAGAATAATTACTGAATCAAAGGTTTTGAATACAAAAGCAATACGTTTTCATTGTGGAAAATCTGGTAAGCATAGCAGAGTGTGCAAAGTAAATTCACACCCTGGCTCCCACCATTCAGACAGTCACTGTGAACACAGCCTGGCTCTCTCCCTCCCGGATGTGTGCCATCTACAATAGGGACGTAGTTCCATGTGTGACCTGTGGACCAGCAGCCTGGGCATCACCTGGGAGCTTCTTAGAAATGCAGAATCTCAGGCCCATCCCAGACACAGTGAAGCAGCATCACCTTTTAACACCACCCACTTTCTAGGTGGAGGACTATTGGTCCATAAGGGTCGCCTGGTCTTAATTCCCTCTGACCTGTGGGAGTGCATACATTCTTTTCCTGTTTGACGCTGGGATAATACTCTGTGGGGGGTGGGAAAATCTCTCTTCTTTTCCCTTAATGTTCTTCTGACCAAATTATTCAAATGACATACAGCAGATTAATGGGAGAAAATCGAGTTTTAATGCATTGGCATGGGGAATTCACTTAAGCTTGAAAATTCCAAAGATGGTAAGGCAAAATGAGATATGTCATTCAGAACTAAGGAGGGAGAAGTAAAGAATTCACAGGAAGATGAAAAGAGGTTTCTTTTTTATCCTCACCTGGGGACATAATTTTTTTAAATTGCATTTAAAGAGGGAGGAAGGGAGAGAGAAAAAACAAACAAATAGCGATTGGTTGTCTTTTCGTATGCACCCTGATTGGGGACTGAGCATGTGGCCCTGACTCTAAATCAGGCTTCGACTTTTTGGTCTGCTGGACTACACCCCAATCAGCTGAGCCACACCAGCCCTGTTTGGTAAATAAATGTATATCGTGTCACCTTGAAATAATGGCACAGAGAGAAGACTTTAATCAAATGGGCCTTGCTCGGTTTTTTCCCTGTCGGTCACATCTAGGTCAAATTAAAATACTGTAATTTTATAATGGCAGCTTCAGGTCCTTTGTTGAAATTCTTTTAGGCAGTAAGGCATGAAGTCAAAGGTTCTTCCTGAGCCTTCTGGGCCTTGATGGTTTTTGGCTGAAATAATCTGCATGCCAGAGCAGCACATCTCGGGGCAACTGGTGCTGGGCTGTTTCAGCCTCTCATCTCCTGTGCGCGGGACTGCCTGGGGACTGAAGCCCCGCCCCTCCCGAACACTGATTCGGGGCCACAGAACCTCTGGGAGGCCGGGGGATTCCATCACAACCCTCCGTGAGCAGCCCCGATGCGTGTGTCAGCATTTTCCAGTTCTTAATTTTTCTGAAGTGGTTGTTTTCCATGGCTGCAGACAAGTAGTCCATCTAGTGACTATGGTAATTCATTGGACTTCTTCCCTGTTATGTATTTAAGTTGTTTTGATTCTTTTGGGGCAAGAGAGTGTTCTGTAGGCTAATGTAAGTATGATGAAGTGAGCTCCTCATGCAGTAATTATTTTCTTTAACTCCGATTATTTCCTTATGATAAATTCCTGGAGTTAAAAGGCGCGAACATTTTAAACAGGAAGTGCCCTGGCAGTACGTTTCCAGGCGCCAGGCAGTGTGGCCTGTAGACAGTCTCTGGAGAGCAGTGGCGACATCTGTCAGTCTTCACACCTCTGTCCGGCTGGGACAGGCTCCACGGTGAGCCTAGGGCCGTGGAGGGAGAGTTACCAGAGGGCTAGTAGGTGGCTGCCGGTGGTGGTGGTGGTGGTGGTGTTTCTGTTTCCTGCCCTCTGGCCGAGTCTGGGGTGGCAGTAAATGCCACTGACCAGGCAGCGGCTTCCTTCAGGGTGTGTTCACGCCGTGCATTCCAGTGGCCAGAGGGGCAGAGGGTGGAGAGGATGGATGAACTGTTTTTGTTTCGAAAGTCTGGGTCTCTTTGGTTATCTGACACTTTTCCTCCCTTGAGCAGACCAGGAAACTCGTGTTAAGTAAACTTTATTCTGTAAGGTACACTCAGATCCTGAAATACAGAGAAAGTGAAAGACAGCATTGTATTTGTGACTGAGTCACAGTTTGAACTTGAGTGGCTTCCATAAATATTTTTGGAGTAAATGAATGACTGACTATACAAAGAATAAATGAGTTGACTGTGTTTTCTAATATACATGTATTAAATATATGTGTATATCACATGACGTAATTAAGACATTTTAAGATGAGTATTAAATCATTACCTACTCATTTTTGTTAACTATATGACATGTTATGATTTCCAAAAGATACACACACTACACCTTCTGGAAATAAGTGTAATTAATTGATTCTTAAGTTTGGCTAGTAGTAAGTCTTTTGCGGGGACATTTTAAATCACTTAAAAATTTATGGAGGTACATACAGTAAAATGCATAGATCTTGTGTTTTGATAAATATATGCACTCATGTAAACAACATGCCTGTCAAGATGCGGAACGTTTTCATGCTCCAGAAAGCTCCCTCGTGCGCCATTTGCAGTCAGTCACTGCCTCCGGATGGGAAACAGCGCAGTGATACAAAAGAGCAGACTCTTTCCACACGGCGGGTAGTAGACCATAGAGCAAGCGTGGCTTCTTTCATCACATAATGTGTTTGAGACTCATGCATGTCGTGTGTTCAGTAGTTTGTTCTTTACTGATAGCTAATATTCCATTCTTTGATCCATACCATGACGTATTCACCCATTCCCCTTGTGTTAATGGCAAACATCGCCAGATGTTGGACTTCGGTTCAGCAGCCTCAGCTCTTGGGTTGGGCTACAAAAGAATTCAGAGCCAAGGAATTCAAATACAAGCAAAAGTTTATTTAGACAGTCACAGAGGTGGAAAAAGTGAGCCAGGCAGGCTGTGTGGACTCAGGAAACAAGTTGGGAGGCAAAAGCTTAGGGGGAAGAAGGGCAGAGAAAATGCACCTGGGGGAAGGGAAGAGAAAGGCAGGGCGTGCTCCAGGGAGTGCAGAGGAGGGGCTGGGGGAGGGCTGGTGTGCTGGAGAGGGAGCTGCACTGGGTCTTCCATCTTCAGGGCTTTTATCCAGAGGTCTCAGGGAGGATCTCAAGAGAATGTTCATCAGCTTTCCAGGTGTGCCTCCTCAGGGTCCAGGTTTCCATGATTGCTTGGTACCAGGGCAGGGGACCATTAGTCACTGCAGCTGGTCCAGGTGCCTGCTTGTGGTGTCCCCTAGAGCCTGGAGCTGAAGCACCACTCAGGCCTAGATGTTATCTCTAGTTTGGCCAAAACTCAGGGCTTTGTTCCTGATTATTTCTTGTGAGGTCAGAACCCCATTGTCTTGAGGGCCAAATGCTTGAGGGAGTGACCGTGCAAGAGCTTGTAGGGCAGTCTCACAAGGCTGTTCTCTGGCCTTCTCATTCCTGCTCCAAGTGGCTCTACCACACAGACTAATGACCTGCCAGGGGAGGAAAGGTCTAGGGATCTATAAACCCCTGACTGGGATCTGCTAGGGGAGGGAGAGTCACCCTGAGGGCACGGCCCCTCCCTGCAACACTTGTCCTTCCAGTTCGGCCTGTTGCTACGTTTCCTGGGCTTTCCACCCTGGTGACCTTCTGTACCTGGCCTTATTGTCCCTGCTCTGCTCACATGTGTCCACACTGCCTACTGTATCACTTGGAAGACTGTTTGGATTGTTCCCAGTTTGGGGCTATTACGAATATATCTGCTGTGAACATTCTTGTACAAGTCCTTCATAAAAAGTTTTATTGCAGTGTAATGTACATGCCATAAAGTCCTCTCATTGTAAGTATACAATTCTGTGATTTTTATAGAACTGTACAACTATCACCACAATCAAATTTTAGAACATTTCTGTCATCCCCAAAGATTCTTCATGCCCATTCATATCATTCCCCACCTCTAAGCCCAGACGTCCTGCTGATGGAATTCTAGAATATGTGGTGTTCGGTATCTGGCTTCCTTCGTTTACTGTGGTGTTTTTGAGGGTCGTCTGTGTGGCAGCACGGGTCAGTAACTTGTCCCTCTGTACTGCCGAGTGGCAGCACATACCACACTCTGTCTATCCATTCACCTGCTGATGGACATGCGAATTATTTCCGGGCTTTGTCTGTTCTTGTACGTGTGTTTGTGCAGACCTGTATTTTTGTTTCTCTTTGGTAGAGTCTTAGGAGTGTAATTACTGGGTCATAAAGTACCTTTATATTTAACTTTTTAAGAAACTGCTGAACTGTTTCCCAAAAGTTGTCTGTACAAAGTACGAAGGTTTTGATTTCTCCACATTCTGCAACACTCAGTATTTCTAGTTGTTTTATTATCAGTGTTCTAATGGCTGTGTGGCAATCTCAACTGACATTTTCCTAATGATTAATGATATTGAGAGGTGCTTATTAGTCATTCATAGTCTTCTTTGGTGAAATGTCTAAATCTTAGTCCCATTTTTAAAATTGGGTTATTTCTCAACATCTTCTTAGTGAGTTTCAAAAATTTTTAAATATTCAAGTAAAAATATTTGAATAAATCATTCAAGTATGTTGCCCTGGCCAGTGTGGCTCAGTTGGTTGGGTGTTGTCCCTCAAAGTGAAATGACTAGGTTGTGGGTTGGCTGCCCAGTGGGGGCACATGTAAGAGGCAACCAATTGATGTTTCCCTTCCTCTTTTTCCTTCCCTCCCCCTCTCTCTAAAAATAAATAAAATCTTGCCCTGGCTGGTGTAGATCAGTGGATTGAGCGTGGGCTGTGAACCAAAGGGTCACAGTTTTGATTCCCAGTCAGGGCACATGCCTGGGTTGCAGACCAGATCCCCGGTAGGGGGCATGCAAGAGGCGACCACATATTGATGTTTCTCTTTCTCTCTCCCTCCCTTCCCCTCTCTAAATACAAATTAATAAAATCTTTAAAAAAATTTTAAATAAATAAATACAATTTTTAAAAACTTTCCTTTTTTTAAATTCTAGAGGCGAATTTTTTATCTGGTATATGATTTACAGATATTTGCTCTGAATTTATGATTTATATATTTATTTCTTAATGGTTCCTCCCAATGGAAAAAGATTTTAAATTTTAAAGTCTAAGTTATCAATTTTTTTCTTTTATGGTTTGTGCTTTTAATTACATACCTGAGCAATACTTGCCTAACTTCATACAAGTCATTTTTTTAATAGATTTTGTATTTTAGAGAAATTTTAGATTCACAGCAAAATTGAACAGAAGGTGTGATTTTCCCAGGAGACCTCCATATGTACCCTACCCCCACTGTCAACGTCCAGCATCAGAATGGTACATTTGTTACAGTTGGTGAGCCTGCAGGGACACATCATCATCACCCAAAGCCCATAGTTTACATCAGAGTACACTCTTGGTGTTGTATATTCTGTGAATTTGGACAAATGTAAAATGACATGTATCCATCATTACGGTATTGTACAGAATACAGGGTCTGGCCCAAATAATGTCCCTTTTTATTACAAAATCTTTTATTACAAAGTCAGAAGCATATAATTCTCTAACAATATTATCATACTCAAGCACACCACATGACATTTTAGGTGAAATGTTCAAATTAAAACTATGAATTATTACACCCGTATTATCACCCTACTGACCTCACTCAAGCAGGCCTTACTTCTGCTGGACCCGGTATTTTCGCCGCCCTAGAAATCTGCTGTGTTCTGCCTATTCATCATGCACCTGAAACCCCTCCCCGCAACCTGTCCACATCATTGTCGAGGCAGGTTGCCAGCCACCCCACATCTGCTGTCTAGAGTTCTGCTCTTACAGAGCTACACTAAAAATCCTCTGTGCTCCGCCTGTTCATTCTGCCCTCCAGCCCTTCACAACCACTGGTCTTTTTACTGTCTTCCTCGCTTTGCCTTTTCCAGAGTGTCACATGGTTGGAATCAGATAGTAGATAGTTTTTTCAGATTGATTTCTTTCACTTAGTAATGCACATGTAGGTTTCTCCATGTCTTTTCATGTCTTGATACCTTTTTTTTAGATTATTTATTTATTTTTAGAGAGAGGAGAAGGGAGGGAGAAAGAGAGGGAGAGAAACATCAATTGGTTGTATCTCACACACCCTAGACCAGGAACTTGGCTTGCAGCCCAGGCACGTGTCTTGACCGGGAATCCAACCAGTGACCTGTCAGTTCATGGGATGGCACCCAACCCACTGACCCACACCAGTCAGGGCCCCTTTTTTTTTAAGTGCTGAATAATCACAGTTTAGTCACTTCCTGAAGGACATTTGGTTGCTCCCAGCTTTTGGCAACTAGGAATAATGCTTCTGTAAACATTATGTACAGATTTCTGTGTGGCTATAGTTTCCAGCTCTACCAGGGAGCATAGTTGCTGGATTGTATGGTAAGAATATGTTTAATTTTGCAAGAAACTGCCACACTGTCTTCCAAAGTGGCTATACCATTTTATATCCCCACTAGCAGTGAGTGTTCCTGTTACTCTCCGTGCTTGCCAGCACTTGGTGTTGTCATACAAGTCTTTTTGGGGACACGTATTGTAATTTCTCGTAGGTAAAATACCTAGAAGTGGAAGTACTGGATCATAGGGTAGGTATAAGTTTGAGTGATGAACTGTTTTCCAAAGGTTGTACCATTCCACATTCTTACACCTTTTCTAGTAGTTGGAATGGGTCTTTTTAATTATAGCCATTCAACAGGTGTGAAATTGTATGTTATTGTAGTTTTAATTAGTTTTTTCCTGATGACTGATAATTTTAAGCACGTTTTCATGTGCTAGCAACCATTGGTACATTATCTTTTCAAAGTGTCTTTTCAAATATTTGCCCTTTTTAATTTTGAGTTGTCTTATATATGGCCTGATAGTATGGGTACAAGTCCTTTGTTCACTATGAGGTCTGTCTGGAGAAAGTCCAGCCTTATTGATGTAACGAGAACCGTTTGCATGACATCGATGTAACCTGGCAGCCAAGGAGAGTGGACTGGACTGCATGTGTGTGATCAGTGACCACTGTACTAGTCAGTGGGGGCATTTTAAACTGTTGAGTGAGCATACATACTGTGTGGCTGTTGCCTGCAAAATAATTGAGTGAATAGAGTAATGAATCTGCATCAAATTTTGTGTTAAGCTTGAACTTACCTCTGCGGAAACTGTTCAGATGATTACAAAAGCTGCAGCTGTGGGCAACTGGTGATTGGCAGCTTCATCACAACACACTCGCTCACGCATCAATGCCTCGTGCCTTTTTTTTTTGGTGAAACATCAAATCACCCAAGTGACTCAGCCCCCCTACAGCCCAGTTTTGGCACCCTGTAACTTTTGGCTTTTCCCAAAACGAACATCACCTTTGAAAGGGAAGAGATTTCAGACCATCCAAGAGATTCAGGAAAATATGACGGGGTAGCTGATGGTGATTGGGAGGACTGTGTGAGGTCCCAAGGTGCCTACTCTGAAAGGCAGTGAGGCCTCATTGTCCTAGGTACAATGTTTCTTGTATCTTGTATCTTCTTCAATAAATGTCTCTCTTTAGTACGTGGCTGGAAACCTTCTGGTCAGACCTTGTATGTGTTGTAAATATTTGTCCCAGTGTGCTTCTTGCCCTTTCATTTTCTTATGAACAGAAGGGCTTAAGAAGTCCATTTTATTCATTTTTTCTTTTATGCTTGGTGCTTCTGTGTTTTGCTTAAGAATTTTTTACTTACTCCAAGGTTGCAAAAATATTCTCCTTTGTTTTCCTTCTAGAATTTTTAGATTCTTAACTTTTATGTTTAGGCCTGTGATCGATCCTGAACGAATTTGTGTATACGGTGTGAGGTAGGATTGAGGTCCTTCTTTTTTACTTTTAATGTCATTTTTTTAAAAGATTTTATGTATTTACTTTCAGAGAGAAGGGAAGGGAGGGAGAGATACATTGATATGCTGCCTCTTGCATGCCCCCACCTGGAGGTCTGGCCTGCAACCCAGGGTGCTCCCTGACTGGGTATCGAACAAGTGATTTTTTGGTGCACAGGCCAGTGCTCAGTACACTGAGCCATACCAGCCAGGGCCTAAGTTCCTTCTTTTTTGTACAGCTATCCAGTTGATCCAACACCATTTAGTGAAAAACTTTACTGAATTGTATTGGTACTCCTGTAAATCAAGTGGACCATTGGAACGCTCTCCTCGGTTCTCTTTGGTCTTAAGCCAGTACCACACTCTTTTCAATTCTATAGTTTATTGATCTCGAAATCAGGTAATGTGAGCCCTCCAACTTTGTTCTCTTTCAGAATCATTTGACTGTCACAGCGCTTTGCATTTCCATATACATTTTAGAATCAGCGTGTCCACTTCTACAAAAAAAGCCAGGTTGGATTTTGATCAGGACTACACTGAACCTGTCAGAGTATTGACATCTTAGAATACTAATCTTTTTTAGTTTTTCTAAGAAGTGTTTATGGTAGCAGGGTGTGTTGGCCTAGGTCTGGAATGATCTTGTCAGAGACAGACGGGAGAACTAGGTCCAGGTTGACTGGGTAGGCTTTTCCGGATTGTGTGGTGGTAAGAAAAGAATTTCCTTCAGGCGATTGGCCTGGGTCACTTTCTCAGAATGACAAACAGAGCCATGGTTTTGAAAACGACCAGCAACTGAACTTGAGCAGTGCCGGCCTCTGGTTGTTGGGTTATTCCAGGAGCTGTGTGCAGCAGCTTGGGACAGCAAGCGAGGTCTTGGGAACTTTGGGCAGATTTCTGATTGGTACTTTCTAGGTCACTGGATGCTTAGACCCCTTCCTTTGCTTAAATGCAAGAGTGCAGTTGATGATAATCATTGAGAACTAGGAAGCAATCTCTGGTTCAAATGCCCTTTGACTAATCCTCCTTTATAAGCATGTTCGCTAATCATATATATTTGGACATTTCTGATGGTGCAAACACTAGTTCCCAGACCAACACATCCTACTTTTGAACAATCCCCATTCCTCTAACCCTTTAACTGTTTTTCTTATGAAGCTCTTTCACATATTTATTGACTTCTTTAGGTATATGAGGTTTGTCCAGAACGTATCCAGCCATGTGCTGTCAAAAGAGAGACATTTTATTGAAGAAGATACAAGAAACATTGCACGTAGGACAAGAAACATTTCACCTAGGACAATGATGTCTCCATCTCCTTCAAAGTAGGCACCTTGGGACCTCACACAGTTCTCCCAGTGTCTCTTCCGCTGTTCAAAAAAACACTCTGCAAAATCCTTTGTTGGAATTGCCATCAGCTCCCCTGTCATAGTTTCCTGAATCTCACTGATGGTCTGAAACCTCTTCCCTTTCAAAGGTGATGTTAGTTTTGGGAAACCCAGGAATCGCACAGTGCCAAATCTGGGCTGCAGGGGGGCTGAGTCACCTGGGTGATTGGATGTTTTGCCAAAAACTCTGCACAAGACGTGATGCATGAGCAGCGATGAAGCTGCCAGTCACTAGTTGCCTGTAGCTGTGGCTGTTTTCATCACACTGTGCGTCTCTCAGCCAGTGAAGAATGCGACAGTACTCCTTATTGATTGTCCGGCCTGGAGCAGCATACACCTTCCCAGTCAAAAACACAGCTCACATGGTCTTGATCTTGTGACTTTGCTGTGCCTTCCTCAGGTTTGGAGAACCAGGCGACTTCCTGTAGGTTGACTGGGCCTTCACTTCCAGATCATAGCTGTAGACCCACCGTTCACGCCTGGTTATGACAAGAAATCTGGTCATTGAGGAAATCTGGTTCATTGGTGGCGGTTTGAATCAAGTCATTACATTGGTAGCTTCTGTTCTGGGAGCAGAAACTGTGTAATGAATTTTGCCATAACACGTTTCATGCCAAGATCCTGTGTCAAAATCTCGGACACGGTAGTTTTGGTAATTGCCAGATCAGCTTCTAGTTCTCACACCGTCTGTCACCGATCATTCTTAATTGCAGCCTGTACACGTTCAACATTCTCAGGTGTTCTGCTTGCTGCAGGTCTTCAGAACATGGATCTCTTTCAACAGATTCTCAACCATCTTTGAAGCGTTTGTGACACACTTTTATTTATGCTGCACTCATTGCATCATCCCTGAAAGCCTTCTGAATCATTAGTTTCCATGGAGGAATGTTTAAGCTTAACACAAGACTTGATGCAGATTTGTTGCTCTACTCGCTCAGTCATTTTGAATGTGATGGCCAGACAGTACACGTGCTCACTCAGTGGCATCTGCCACCCCCACTGACGAGTACAGTGAAGTGGTCACTGCTCACACACGCACACTCCGGTCCTCTCTCCTTGGCTGCCAGGTTACACTGATGTCATGCAAACCATTCTTGTTATGTAACAATGGCTGGACTTTTTCCAGACAGACCTCATATTCCTACTTATTGATGTCTTTCTTAAAATTTGGTAGGAAAACTGAATGATTAGCACAAGTTATGTGATGCCTTTTCTCTTAATTCAGAACATTGTACTTGTGTTATCTGCTCCTACCAAAATTATGAAATGACTGTATGTGTAAAATTTTTCAGTGAATAAAAAGATACAGTTACATTGTGAGGGAGGGCTATATGAAAATATACATCATCAGAATATTGATTTGCAAGCAAACATAGGGCATTAGGTAAAAATTAATGGTAGCTATATGGAAAACGGAGTCATATCAGTGGAATTTGATTTTTTCAAGAACATCGCAACGGTCTGGAGGAAGCAGGGTACATATATCTTGACTTTCTTATGCCATTGATTTAATTAAGATAATATGATCACCAGCGGCCCAGGGAAGCATAGTTCAGCCCAGACCATCCCATAGTCAGAGGATGGAAGGTCACACAGGGGCATTATCGAGGGTAAGAGGTAGGTGTGGGGCAGCACTTTTCCGTCAGCTGATGAGGGCAGCCTGGGACCCAGTTCTGTTCAATCAGTTTTATTCCACCGCCAGTGGTGTACTGTGTATATGTTTGTCTGTGTGCCACAGACACTAGAACAGGAGTCAAAATAACTGGGTAAATTGGGCACTTAGAAATTGGACCAAGTCAAGCGAAGGCTAATTAGTATTGTAAGTAGGAAGTTCAGGATGGGGAACGACTGCTGTGTGCCTGTCCCTGGGAAGAAGAGCCCCTGTGCCCCCGTGAAGCACAGGGAGTGGAGCCCTAGCAGCTGTAACGTGAGCACGTGCACCAGCGGTATGGTTAAGAATGCCTCTATGAGGCTGAGAGCAGGCAAAAGATACAGTGAAGGCTTACAGTGGATAAGAATTTTGTGATAGCATCAGGGACAGATGCAGCAAGAGGGAAGATCTGTGAAAAAAGACCAATTAGAAATACTGTATTAAGTAGAATGGGCTAAAACGCGGTGAAAATAGACCGAAAGTGTAATGCCTCAAATCCAGTACAAGGTTACTTCTCTCCTTTAACAGCCTGGGGTGGGTTTGTCAGGGCCCCGGTGGCTCTGCACACAAGCATGCGAGGACAGGGATGTGGTGGGAGGACCCAGGAGCCAGCCTGAGGAACTCCTAAGGAAGAGCTTGGAAAAATGTAGGCATTCAAAGAAGAAGGGTGTCCATGATCATTAACACACTGAATAAAAATAAGTCCTTGAATCCGTAAGACATTTCTAGGGGAAAAAAGTCACCAGCTTGTAAAAGCAGAATGAACCATAGAATTAGAAAACCACTGTTGTAATTTCCAAGATGGTAGCTGATTCAGGCAAGGAGGAAGATAAATGGGTGCTGAAACTACTCAGTGCAGCTAGATTGTGGCCCAGCAGTCTGACAGTCTGAAGGTACTACCCTGGAGATAACCGGTACCTATGGACTACTAACGGGAGAAAGTGCCCCTGCAATAGAGACATAGGGCAGACTGCTCCTTAATTAGGTGATCTAACACCACGTGACCGGTGATGAGATAAACTGACATAATGGAACACATAATTCAGATCATGTTCTTGGGGAAAATGTTTACCTAATACTGAGGCAACAGTTGCACGGACAGATCCAGATTGTGCAATAAGACAAGAAAGAAGACTGGCCTAGAGTCTTCAAAAATGTCAGTGTGTCACTCTCACTACTTGTCCTCATAAGAGTGACATCATGTTTAAACCCTGTGTGGCAACCCCTGACGCCCCGTCCCGATGCCCAAGGGAGACAGGGAGACCTGGAAGCCCAGTTGCTTCCTCAGGATCACCCAGCTTCTGGGTGATTATCCAAAATGCTTCACTGTGGGAGCAGACACTGTGGGCCCCAGGCAGATGCGGCAGACCTGCATGTCCCTCCTGGGAAGGCTGTGGTGCTGATAGGCGAGACCTCTGTGCTGTGCAGCCCAGCTCTGGGGAAACCGTTGCCTCATTTCCTGGGGAATGTGGGTTCTGCATTCACCAGGCAGGACTGCTCTGAGATCAGGGACCTGCTGCCGGCCAATCGGGTGTCAGCTGCTGCCTGTGCTGTGCCATTGCCCCATGGGAAGTCACCGGAACACTGGTCTGGGCCCCAAGACGACCCCTTCTTCAAGGCTTTCTTCATCGCCTCTAAAGTCTCCAGGGGCAGCATTGAAATCCTGAGTGAGGGGCTGCTGGCAAAGACTGGAGACAAAGGGGGAACTGGGGAGGCCACACTGCTGACTCGCCGAGTCAACGCCACACCTGCCCCTGGGGACCCACCATCCTGCAGGTGCTGGGCAGTGGCAGCGCCCAGCGCCCTGTCTCTTAAGAGGCAAGTATTACAGTTTAAATTTCTGGGTTTAAAATTTTTTCCTTGTTTGTGAATTGTCTCTTCATATGCTTTGCTTATCTTACTATTTCACTGTCTTTCCTGTTTGATATCCAAGAGTTCTTTATACATTAGGAAGATTAATATTTTGTCATTTTTTCCCAGTTTGTTTTCTATTGATTTTGCCCGTGGTTTTTATGCCAGGAAGTGGTGTTGTTTGTTTGAATTTACCAATCCAAAGGTATTTATGGTTAAAAATATCTTCGGTTGCATGTTGCTGAGGGACCTGACCTCATTCTGAATCTTTTTTATATCTTTTTATTGAGGAATAAAACACAGAAAGCCATACACAAAAATGGATATAACTTAATGACTTACCATAAGTGAACACCTCTGTGACCACCTCTCAGGCAAAGAGCTGCAATTCTGCTCTGTAATCCCTTCAGCGTGGCCTCTCCCAACCCGACCCCCGTTTCCCCGTTGTAACGGGACTGGTGATCACTTTCTTGCATTTCTAAAAAATAGTTTTAGCACCCAGCCATGTATCACTGGAGAATTCAGTTTAGTCTTACCCTTTAAAAACTTATTTAAGACGTCTTTTAAGTCTTTTTTCCTCTACAGATCACTTTACAGCTTCCTGTGGTCTGGCTGCTGCCGATTCACACTCATGACACAGTTCAGTGTGTCCCTGTGTCCTCTGTCTTCCTTTCCTCTTTAAAAATTAACTGTATTGCCATCTGATTGACACAGAGTCAACTGCACATGTTCAACCTGTACACTGTGACCCTTTCTGCCATTTATCTATGCCCGTGGAAGCACCACCCCCGTCAGGATCATGCTTGCACCTCTCACCCCCTGAAGCTCCTCGTCCCTCCTGTAATTTCTCCCTCCTGCCCCTCCCTATCTCCCCCACAGCTAACCACCTGCTTCCTGTCATTATAGGTGAGTTTAGATTATGTAACATTTTATGTGAATGGAATTGTGTCTCCTCCAATCAGCATAATGTTGAGATTCATCTGTGTTGTTGCGTGGGTTGATAGCCCCTTCCTTTCTGTCACCGAGGAGTACCCCAGTGCAGGGGCATATCGCTGTTTTGTTGTCCATTCCCTTGTTCCTAGAAATCGGTGGTTTTCAGTTTTGTGTCCCGTGTATTTCTTGCAAATTGGCAGCTGGCTCCACAGATTTGATCAGACTCGGGTTTGGTCTCTAGGACCGACAAAGTGTCTGGTTTTCTTCTGTTGCGATGATTTATAGCAGTAGGTGCTTAATGTCTGCATCTGTTCCTTCATGGGTGGGCGGTTGGAGGAGAGGAGCTGGTTGCAGAATGGTGGAATTCTGTCTGAGTCTGCAGTTTAGTTTTCGCTTCTAAGCCGGAACACTTGTTGAAGAGGTACTTCCCCTCCTCTGCAACTGGGTCTCCCAGTGGGACGTTTCACACGAGGCGGGGTAAATGCTTTATTCTTTCCTTTAATTTACCCATTTTCAATGTATCCATTCCATCTCTTAATTCTTTGTGTGAAATATGTTTACTTTGTTTGTTTGTTTGTTTGTTTGTTTCTTTTGGAAAACTAGTCATCCTTATCACTGTTTTTGAAATTTCTGGGTCTTTTTTCTTCCATGAAGGTGGCCCCTGATGGACTCTCTCACTCTTGAAAACCTTCAGTTCTGGAGAATGTTACAGCCTTTTCTTCTTTGGTTTCTTCCCCTTCAGTTTGTTCTCCTTCTCTCTCTCTCTCTCTCTCCCCCACTCCCCCCCCCCACCTCTGCCTCCCTTTACTCAGATTTTGCACCTGCTGGACTGGTTTTCTAATTTCTTATCTTTCTCTCTACCTTGTTCTGTGTTTCCTGGGGAATATCCTCAACTTTATCATCTCATTCTTCTATTCATTCTACCATTTTTACCATCATATTTTTATGTTTTCTGTTGTTATTTTAAATTGCCTCCTTTTCCTGCTTTATGGGGACAATATTTTCTCCCTGAAAACAGTAAGTTTCTAAATAAAGTTTTCTCCTAGCATTGTGTCTCTTTTCTCCAAGTTATTTTTCTGCTTGTGGGTTTGCCTTTTCATAGTAGAAACTTCCTTTGAATGTCAGGGCATCTTTGCATGTCTGGTCATATTTGTGGGAAGGATATTATCTAGGATGTCTTCTTAGGGAAGAGTCAATGTCAGTATCTTTAGATATTCATACCTGGGCTGGTCACTAGACAAGGATTTTTGGACCTTTATGTTTTGTGATAATGGTATTCCTGAAATCCAAGTAGGGAAAAGAAGGCTGGAGAAGTCCAGCTTTTGTGTATTTTACTCAGACTCTCCAATCTCAGCACGGTTCCCCTCCATCCTCAAATCTGCCCGCAGCCCGTAGACCCTGTTTCCCCGTGGCCAGAGGAGAAAACCTCCATTCTTAGGCCATAGCTGGGGAGAGGCAGTCACCTCTTGCACCGCATCTGGGACCTGCTGACTTCATTTGCAGCGACTCCTCCTTTTAGCTCCATCTTTGCATCCCTTTTCAGAGTTACCGGGCCAGCAATTCCTTGGGTTGGCACTGTGCTTTCTCCACTTCGGGTTCTTGTTTCTGTTATCAGTATATATTATTCACCTGAGGATTTGATTAAAAATGCAAATTTGTTTAAAAGATTTTACTTTTCCATTTCTAGAGAAAGGGAGGGAGAAAGAGAGAAACATCAGTGTGTAGTGGCCTCCTGCACACCCCCACTGTGGGCCTGGCCCACAACCCAGGCATATGCCTTGACCAGGAATTGAACCAGCAAACCCCTTGGTCCACAGGCCAGTGCACAGTCCACTGAGCCACACCAGCTGGGGCTTAAGAACAAAAATTGATCCAGTAGGTCCATGTTGGAACCTGAGATTCTGTAACTATAGTTATACCAAGCTCCTAGGTGGCACTAATGTTCCTGTTCGTGGATCACACTTTGTGTAGCAACATGCTAAGCCTTTTATGATTCCTGCATTCGTTTTTCCAACCCCTGGGTTTTGGTTTCTTTTGCAAATACAATAGCCATTAACCCACGGTCTGTCCTGCCCCCTTCAGCCCTGACCAGGCGCACATACTGAACTGTGAAGCAACGTTCTGAGAACATGTCTCATCTCTAAATATTGCAGGATGTATTTTTAAATATTTTTGTCAATGTATTACTTTGTTAGGGCTGCCATAACAAAATACTACAGGCTGGCTTAAACAACAGAAATCTGTTTCTCATAATTCTGGAGGCTAGAAGTCCAAATCTAGACCTTGACAGGTTCGGCTTCTCCAGAGGTCTCTCCTGGTTTGCAGATGGCTGCCTCCTTGCTGCGCCCTCACAGGGCCTCTCTCTCGGCTGCGCCCATCCGTGGTGTCTCTTGTGTGTCCGAATTTCCTCCTATAAGGATACCAGTCAGAGTGGATTAGGGCCCACACGTGCGACCTCTTTAAAAGTCCCCATAATTCGTATGTTGTACCTTAGGGCTTCGACATACGAATTTTGGGTCAGACAGTTCATCCATCACAACCAAACACCATTATCGTGCCCCAAATTAGTAATTCCTTAATATTCTCAAATTTCCAGTGTTCAAATTTCCAGTCATCATTTATAAATGTAATTCTTTGTTCCAATGAATTCAAAGTAAGTTCTACCCATTGCATTTAGTTGATATACCTTAAGTCTCATTTAATCTTATGTGCTGTTGACATAATTTACTGAAGAACTGTTGTTTGTCCTGTAGAGGTTACCACCCTCTGGATTTTGCTTAACATGTTCTTCTGTGCTCTGTTTTTTTGTGGGTAATAGTTGAATGCACGGTCTGATCAGGTTCGTAAGTAGTGATTTGTCCTTCCATCTCTCCCTTGGATATTAGTAGCTGTTGATGATCATTGTCTCCCTCCATTAATTAGTACATCAGGGTCATATTTGTCATAATTTATGTAGCTAATTTCTTATTGTTGGATATTTAAATTAATTCCAGGTTTTAAATTTTATATCCAATACTGTGAGATGTACATCTTTTAAAAAGTTAATGAAACACACTCATTTTCAGTGTATGGTTTGAATTTATAAGAAGCCACACACTCACTGAACCCCCCCTCGCCCCCCCCAGTCCAAACAGAGAGTACCTTCCTCTCCACAGACAGATAGTGCCCTGGTGCCCTGTGCCCCGGCGTGGGCCCGGGTTCTGCTGATGTCTGTCTGGCCCATGCATTTGTTCCGCCCTTCCAGAGTTCCGCGTGATTCACACAGTCGGTGTTCATTTGTGTCAGGTTCTGTTCGGCCAGCATGTTTCTGAGATTTATCCCTGTGCGGCATGTATCAGTATTCGTTCCCTTATTGCCGAGAGCGTTCCATTGTATAGATACACCATTTGTTTACCCATCTCCTGTGCCTGGACGTGCAGACTCTTTCCCGTGGGAGCCATGGTGAGTCAGGCTGCCGCACATGTCTGTGGACAAGTCTTTCCGTGGACATGTTTTCATTTTTCTTGGGTAAAAACCTAGGAGGAGGATTACTGGATGGTAGTTGGGATGTTTAACATTGTGAGAAACTTCCAAACTGTTTAAACAGTGTGAGAGGTCTTATTCTGTTTCTTTGTCAACATCTGTGTCGTCAGTCTTAAATTCTAGCTGTTTTGGCGAAGTGTAGCGGTGTCTAATTGCGGTTTTCATTTGCATCTCCCCAGTGTGCCTGTTCAGGTCATCTGCCCGTTTTCTAACTGGCTAATTGTCTGAGATGTAAGATTCTGGATTCAAGTCATTGGTCGGATATTTATTGTGAGTATTTTCGCCCCACGTGCAGCTTGCCTTTTTTTAAAACTATGCTTTCAAAGAGGAGTGTTGGTTTTTAAGAGTTCACTTTATCAACTATGCCTACTGGGTTGACTAGTGTTCCCCCAAAATTCATGTCCACCCAGGACGTCACCTCACTTGGAAATAGGTCTGTGTGGATGGAACTAAAGTAAGGTCACACCAGATTGGAGTAGGCCCCGAGTCCCATGACTAGTGCCCTTACAAAGAGAGGGAGGACGCACGTGGGGGAGAAGACTCGGTAAAGATGGAGGCAGAGACCGGCCGTGCTGCCGCAAGCCAAGGATGCCAGAGCCGCCCAGAGCGGGAGGGGGTGTGGGGGCCCTCCTGGAGCCCCCAGGGCCGCAGGCTCTGCTGACACTTTGAGTCCACACTTCTGGTCTCTAGACTGAGAGGGAAAATTTGTTTTGAGCCACCCAGTGGTAATTTATGGCAGCCCTTGGAACTAATACACCCACACAGGATCACAGATTTTTCTCTTTTTTCCCCTAGAAATGTCAGTTTCACTTTTACATTTAGTCTTATGCTCCATTTTGAGTTTATTTTTGTGCATGATGTGAGGAAAGGGTTCAGGTTAACTTTTCCGATGTGCGTGTTCACTTTCCGGCACCCTTTTTAGAAAAGACGGTTCTGTCCCCACTGAATTATCTCGCACTTTTGCTGAAAATCAGTTGACCATAAATATGTAAATTTGTTTCTGAATTTTCTTCTGCTCCATTGATTTGTACAATAGGGCTTAACACCACACTCCTTTATTTCTGTACCCTTATAGCAAGTTTTAAAGTCAGGTAATATAAGTCCCCCAACTTCATTTTTCTTAAAAATTATTTTGGATCTGCTAAGTCCTTTATATTTCCATATAAATTGTAGAATCAGCTTGCCAGTTTCTGCAAAACAAAGAAACAAACAAACAAAAAACTTGCCGAATATTCTAGGCCATAGTATATGTCTTCACTGAGTTAGATCCTCTTCAATTTTTTCCTGCAGTGTTAGTACTGTGCTCACATGTGTTTTGTCAGGTTTACCCTTAAATGTTTCATGTTTTTGATGCTATTGTAAATGTTTCATTTTTCAACTGTGTGTTGCTAGGATATAGAAATAATGATTTTTAAAAATTAACTGTGTGCTAAACTAAATCACTTGTTATTTTCAGTGGTTTGTTTGTAGATTCCTTAGTTTAAGTACATAATCATGTCACCCAGGATTAGACAGTTTTACTTTTTTCTTTCCAGTCTATATGCCTTTTATTTCTTGCCTACACCTTCTCACACGGGCCTCAGGGAGATGTCGAGAAGGACTGGGAGGTGGACATCCTTGCGTAGTTCCTCATCTCATGGGGAGAATGGCCAGTTTATCACTGAGCATGAGGTTAGGCGTAGCTTTTCCATAGATACTTCTTATCTGGTTGGGAAAGTCCCTTCTGTTGTTTGTGAGTTTTCATCATGCAGGATTTTGTTAAATTCTTTTTCAATGCCTACTCAGATGATCATGTGGTTTTTCTCCTTTATTCTGTTTCCATGGTGAATTACATTGATTGATTACACCAAGCTTGCATTGGCTATGATATGGTAGGGTGTATTTTTTTTGTTGTTGAAAGATTTAATGATACCTTGTTAAGAATTTTGCCTCTTTTCTTGAGGGTTGTTGATGTATAATTTAGTTTTCTTGAAACATTTTTTATTTTGGTATTAGGGTAATTCTGCTCTTGTAAAATGAGTTGGGAGGTGTTTTTTGTTCACTTGTTTTTAAAGATTTTATTTCTTGTTGGAGGGAGGGGAAGAGAGGGAGAGAGAAGAGAAACATCTATCGGTTGCCTCCCGCATGCCGCCAGCAGGGGATCTGGAGTGGGAGCGATGCCCTGACTGGGAGACAGCCTTTCAGTCTGTGATCCGACGCCCCACTCTCTGGGCCACACCAGTCAGGGCTGGGAGGTGTTTTTGTCCTCTTCTGCTCTCTTCAAGTTTGGTATTTCTTTATTAAATGTGTGGTGGAATTCATCAATGAAGACATCAGAACCTGGAGTTTGTTTCTTTGTGGGAAGGTTTTTAAGGTCAAACTCAGTTTCTGTAATAGGGATTTTTAGGGATCTTTTTAAATGAGTTTTAGTGTCTTTCTGGGAATCTCTTTCATTACAGTTGCCTCATTTATTGGGAAAAATTATTCACAGTAGTCCCTTATTATCCTTTTAGGTTTGTAAGATGTGAGATGAGGTCCTGTCTCTCCTAATATTGCTAAGTACTTTCTTAGTTTGGCTGAAGATTTATCAGATTTTTTGGTTTTTTGTTTTGTTTTTTAAGAACTAGCTTTTGGTTCATTGGTTTATTTTTTTAAATTTCATTGTTTTCTACTCTTTATTATATCCTTCCTTTAGCTTAATTTTGGGTTTAATTCATTCTTCTTTTTCTTAAGGTGTAAACTTAGTTAACTGAGTTGAAACCTTCTCTATTATATGTAAATATAAGAAAATCACAATAAAAGAATGCAAAAATAATTAGTATATGCAAATTAAAATTGAATTTTGATTTTTACCTATTTTCTTATACATTATTGGTTTTCAAAGTTTGTTTCTACTACCATTTTGTAAAAATTCTGATAAGTAATACGTTCTAGCTGTTAAAAAAAATTAAAGGGTACAGAGAATTATAAAAGATTGTATTAGTCAGGATGGGACATGAAAAATAATCACAAAATTCTTGCTGCTTAATACAACAGACTGTTATTTCATCTACCATACATGCGCTGTGAGCCACCAGGAGCTCTGCCCCACACAGTCAGGGGAGGACTCAGGCTGACAGAGGACCCATCCACTGTCTTGAGCTGCACCCTCTGGAGCACAAGCCCTTCACTCCCTGTGGCAGGGGAAGAGAACACTGAAGTGCTGTCTTCTGAAATTTAAAGCTTTGGCCTTTTAGCTCATTGGCGAGAAATAGCCACATGGGCCCACCTAATTGTA
The DNA here is from genome assembly GCA_004024845.1 of Tonatia bakeri. Lineage (NCBI taxonomy): Eukaryota > Metazoa > Chordata > Mammalia > Chiroptera > Phyllostomidae > Tonatia > Tonatia bakeri. The sequence goes on along the minus strand of PVIA01000277.1, from coordinate 229,855 downwards.
AGGGTCAAGGAACTAAAGGCTTTCCATGGCCTTATTAGAAGCAGAGAAGCAGCAGGTGTAGGTGAGCACCATAATCCTGTACCCCAGGGCATAAAAGCCCCCTGTCGACCTACCTACTCGGAGATAACCCCTGCTTCCCGTCATCCTGCCTGTGCCCCCTGACCTTCCTCTGGGCCAGCCTGGTTTGGGTTGGGGGAGGTCACTCCTGTGCTCTCACAGACCACTGATTCACATTTGGTTGTCACAGCCCTTTGCAACTCTTACCTCATTTCATCAGTACGTAAATGGAGCTGGGAATGGCAGATTAAGAATGCCTTGCTAGTTGCTTTAATAACATGGGGATTTCAAATTTCTTTTGAAACTGTCCTTTGGAATGTCTCTGGAAGCTGCACAAGTAACTGGAGCAGCCGTTTACCTGGGGAGGGACTGGGTGGTGGTGAGTGCGAGTGAGGGGCATTCAAAGAGTGGGTAGGACGAGTTATTTCCACCATATAACCTTCTGTAACTTGAGTTTCTGACTATGCGAATTAGTATTATCTATTTAAAAAAAATTAAAGAACTTTTCCTATATTTTCTTAATCGTCTATATTGAATCTAATTATACTGTGTAAATGAATGCAAACAAAACACCTATTCCTTTAAAAGCTGTCAGACAGTTGAATGCCATTTTATTTTTCCCACTGAATTTTGGTATATCATCAAATAAAGTCCACATTTCTAAAATTGAAAAATTTATTTATATTTACCTTTTAGAGGAATACAATTACATTCCCCAAATAAATCAGTTATGGTCCTTGGAGGACCAGTCAACAACGCAGTCACTCTCAGCAGCCTATCTCCTTTCTGGAAAGCTCTTTCACCTACATAAAGGGTCCCTCTCTACACTTTCAGTCGTGAGTGGAGCCATAATTGAGGCAGAATGAACGGCATAGTCTTTGAAATCAGACCTGAGACTGCACGAAAGCTCCAACACGTATCAGTCATGCAACCTCAGGAAATGGGCTTATTAACCCCAAAACCTTTTTCCTTTTGGGGAAAAATAATACATACCTTTCAGGACTGCTGTAAGGATTAGGTGAAAGGTATGTACAACCTCTGGACAAGGCTCAGTAGTTACTTTTCCCACAGGCTTTCTCCACGCAGAATCAGCAAGTCCAGCTGCCATGCTCATTTCATTTTCTGTGCCGTAGTTGACCAGAATGTCAGCTGTGTTCATCTTCCCATCCTACTGTTTCGTGCACATGGTTTTTGTTAAACTTTCCTGAGTCTGCATAACACAACTATTTGAGTATAATATTACTATGAAGTTTAATCTGTCATGTATTTTTTAAAAGATACTGTTTTTGCCCTCAAACTCACGAATGTACAGAGGACTTTCCAAAGGCTACATGAAGTGTGATATCACAGCTGATTAAGCACAGGTGAAAATTCAGCTGTCTGCTCTTGAACCAGAGACCAAAGGGGTCTGTGAGATGCCAAACAACACACTGTGCTCATTACATTTTTTTGTTTGGGAAAACACAGTAATATTTCATTTAAAGAAAAACAACCTGTTACTTACATTAACATGCAGCAAGTGTCAAAAGGTCCTGTAGCTAAAATGAGAACTGCCAGGTTAGACTCCAGAGCCTGTGGGTGAATACGGCAATATAAGCAAGACTTCTAAATAGATGCCATGTTTTATGTGCCCATATCTCAATGGTCTTTGGTGGACTTTTAATCTAAGCATCCTCTGTCTTCCTTTTACTGAAAAAAGATTATAAGCAAGTAATTACTTGTATTAATCCCACAGCCAGTTATAGTTTTTCTAAGCAGAACTCTGGAGCCAGTTATGCTGAACTCCAGTTACTAAGATAGCAGCTGGCTACTAATGGGGGTTATTTTTTTTTTTAAGATTTTATTTATTTATTTATTTAGAGAGGGAATCGGGGGGGGAGAGAAACAGAAAAACATCAATGTGCGGTTGCTAAGGCCTGTGGCCTGCAACCCAGGCATGTGCCCTGACTGGGAATCGAACCTGCGATGCTTTGGTTCGCAGCCCGCGCTCAGTCCACTGAGCTATGCCAGCCAGGGCTAATGGGAGTTATTTTTATTTTCTGTCTTTCACACAGAGCTTATTCCTATGGCATTTTTGTATGCTGGGAACCAAAAATAAAGTAATTCAAGGCACTAGACTCAAGTAAAATAGGAAGATCGTCAGCAGAAAGACCTGCTAGAGAAAACAGAGTAAGTATGGCGCGTCGTTAAGACCTGGGTTGTTAATAGAAAAGCAGAGACTGGGTCAGTGAAAGAAACCGTGGTTTGTTTCCTTCAGGGCCTGCGAGGACTTCTGAGCTGGCCGGATCGCAAAGCGAGCCCAAAGATGCCCCGGACAGGACTTGCACGTTAGCTTTGTAAGTTGTACCTGAAGCAGTATGAGTGGATTCGTAAGTAGTTTAAAAATATGCAGGAAAAGAACTGTATCTCATAAATCTCTGAATCCGTGGAGTTAATGTAAATATTTTTCAAGGGAAAATTCGGGACAGGTAGCTTACCAAAAGATTTTTGTCTTGTCCTGGGGGTGGGGCAGTTGTTTAAAGAACAAAATGTTGGAGTTTTGAATACGCTTCTAGTGGTTTATCAAGGACCTGGGGCATAAAATTGGTGTCACCCCCGAAAGTTTTGGTTTCCGTGATTATAATGTTCAGGAACTGTTGTAAAACGACCAGAACATCTTTCAGTTGCTTTTTATTGCCTCGAGTTGCGTATCTTCCTCAGGCCTTTGCATCTCTCGTCTCGAAAGTGCCTTCCAGCTTTATGGTTCTTTTATATGTTACTTTTCAGACTTGTTTTGTCTTCTTTCCTTGCGTCCTCTTCTAAGGGGCTCCCTGGTCACTGCCTTGGTGGCTGGAGCCGCTCCGCCCCCCAACGCCTCCTGCACTCTGCTGCGGGGAGCCTGCCTTCCTGGCCTTTCAGTGGCCCCACTGTGAGTCAGCAATAGGGTGGAAACTTGGGAACCATCCTTGGGATGTTGCCTAATTAAACATGGATTTCTCAGCTTTGTTTATTTAATTTTGCCTAGGAGTTATTAAGGATAAAATCATTTTATACAGATAATTCTTAATTTTATCCTAAAGATACTTTTTAAAAAGGGGGGTCTTCATAAATATGAACTCACACTATTTCCCTTCCTCACCTCCATTCCAAACTGGTGTTTGCTATTTAAAACTAAGCCTGTTTTTTTTTCTTGGCACATGGGTGTCATGGGGTCTGTCCATCCCATTCACGTCTCCTTATCCCAGCGCCGCCACTCACAGAGCTGGTGTCACCTGTCAAGGTGGTGACCATGGTTCCATGCCCTTGTGTACCACTTATTGAATCTGGAATGAGGATTTTTTGGGAGGGGGTCAAATTAAACTAAATGGCAAAAAATTTTTTTTGAAGATTTTATTTGTTTTTAGAGAGGAAGGGAGAGAGGGACAGAAACATGAATGTGTGGTTCCTTCTTGTGTGCCCCCTACTGGGGACCTGGCCGCAACCCAGCCATGTGCCCTGACTGGGAATCAAACTGGTGACCCTTTGGTTCACAGGCCGGCACTCATTCCACTGAGCCACACCAGCCTGGGCTAAATGGAAAAAACTTGAATGTACAAGAGAACTTGTCTCATTGGTTCTTCTATATCTATAGTTATGAATATGATTATTGAACAATTTTTGACTATTTACATACACACATATGTGTATATGTGTATACATATACACACATACAGGTACATTATTTGTGTACCTTAGTAAGTGAATTTATGAGATTGGTGGATTTACGGCCATGAGAGTATGTTAAAGAAAAAATTATTCATGGCCCTTGTTGAAGAATGGTAAGGCACACCGTATCCAGAACCTCCACAATAGATCATAGAGACCAGGATGATGTGGTTTTACAGTGACAGGAAGAGATTGACCTCAACTCCAAATATAAGTGGGAATTTATAGCCAAGGAGCAAGGTGGAGGTCAGCGGTCAGATATCACCAAGGAAACATCAGGGTAAGAGGGAATTCTGGCAAAACCCTGACAGGATTCATGTAGAAGGCCGGTCAGGGTGACTGGACATCACCTGGGGCGTGGTGAGGGATGAGGAACTTGAGCGGGTGTCCAGGGGGATCAGATACTGAGGATGAGAGGTGCTGGCTAATCCGACTTAGCAAGATTCTTGCTAAAACTGGACAGTGAAAAGATGAACACAGAAGCTCAAAAGTCAGGGCCTCTCTTCTCAATTAGGATGCTGTCTTGTCAAGTTAGGGTGCGTTCTGTCAGCAGAAGGACAGCTTCTCCCACATGGAATTCTTCACCCTCAGACAGTGCCTCAATTTGCCCTGGAAATTATTTTATCAGTTCTGCTCTTGGGCACATTTAGTTTTTCATTTTTCAGGCTTGATACTTCCTAACTTATTCTTTCCTTAAAGTTTGAGAAATTCAGGAAGACCTGTAATACTGCCGTGTTAATATGTTAGTGTGTACCTTTTTTTTTCTATACGTGTCTAAAATTAATGACCTAATTTTGTAACCTGCAATTTACTTAATTAAACATTGTGGAAATTTATCATATTTTTTAAACACATAACAAATTCATAAGGCTTACCACGTAGTAAGTATTAAAAAGGTGGGGTGAAAACTAAGTCTTCCTCCTAACTCCAGAAACACTTGTAATGGCTGCATGACAGGTAAGGATGGATTGCGAGTCATTTTTAACCCTCTGTAGTTGTTGACATTTGTGGATGGATGTTATTTGGGTTTTATTTTGCTATTTAGAAATACTGTGGTTGAAGAGCCTTGTAGAAACATCTTTGGGTCAACTGTGATTTTTGTTCGTAGGATGAATTTCGCACATTTCCTTCCTTTTCTTACATCCTTTCCTGATTTCTTCCTCTGACCATTCTCTTTCATCATCTTCCCTTTTTTCCTGCCTCCATGTGCATTTATCACTGCAGCTTCAACTCCTGTTCCTTTACCTGCCGCTTCGGAGTGTCCTCAGTGTTCATACTCAGTCCCTGTTCCTTCCCTGTCTTCTCTCGGCTCTCCAGGAGCCACACCTGAAGCACATCCAGAAGATGAGTCTTTTCTGCCTTTACCAAGGTTCCCATTATTTTCAGCTGAACTATCTGTTTCATATCTTTGACCTTTGGAGATCTAATAGGAATGATGATCCTGCCACTAAAATGTTTTAAATCCTGCTACACTAAGGCCCCATCTGCATTACCTGTACCTCACTGACAAAACGACAGAAGGTGGGGAGGGAGGGGCGAGGTAACATTATCTTGAGTGAGAATGTAACTCGTATTACAGCTCATCAGTGACTGTTCAGAGTGTTACCTGTAGGCTGCTATTGTAAGCCTGTGTATTCACTGGGATGGGAGTAAAAGGCAGAAAACTGTACTTGAACAACAATTAAAATAAAAAAAAGTGATTTGGAAAAAAACAAAGCCTGTGTATTGGCTCCAGTAAGTAAGTCTTTTATTTTTTTCAAGTTATTAAAACTTGTAGTTATGGAAGTTTTAGTAATTTATATGTAACATTTTGGTTATAGATCTAAGAATTCTGAATGATATGGGTCGCAAAAAATGAGCAAAGTATCATATTAATTCTTTTTTACCATATTCTGTAAGTTTTATGAGAAATATAAATTTTGATCTATTTATTTATTTGTGGAAATATTTAGATTAATTTTGAGAGTTGAGATATTTGTTTTGTAGTTTTAAAATGGAGATCAAATCAAGATAACATCAAGGTTTTTTTCACTTTTCTTGCAGGGATGGGAAGTGAAGTGAAGCCGTGTTACATGTCTTCCAGTGGGCTCCGTGAGATTTGACTAAGTATGACCGCTCTTTCTGCAGAGAACTGCTCTTCTCAGCACCAGCTGCATCCGACAAATCAGCTCCTAGACAGTAACTGTCTGCTAGTCTTGATTATACTTGGAAAAATACTATTAAATGTCCTCACACTGGGAATGAGAAGAAGAAACACCTATCAAAATTTTATGGAGTATTTTTGCATTTCACTAGCATTCATTGATCTTTTATTTTTGATAAATATTTCCATTATATTCTATTTCAAGGATTTTGTGCTTTTAGGCATTAGGGTTACTAAGTATCACATCTGCTTATTTACTCAAATTGTTTCTTTTACTTACGGCTTTCTGCATTATCCAGTCTTCCTGATAGCGTGTATAGATTATTATCTCAATTTTTCTAAAACCAACCTTCCATTTAAGTGTCAGAAATTATTTTATTTCTTTACAGTGGTTTTAATTTGGGTTTTAGTATTTGCTTATGTTTTGGGAGATGCAGCCATCTACCAAAAGCTGAAGGCACAGAATGTTTATTCTTATCACTGTCCTTTCTACATCAGCATTCAGAGTTACTGGCTGTCATTTTCCATGGTGGTGATTTTACTGATGGCTTTCATAGCCTCTTGGTCGGAAGTTATCACCTTGGTACAGGCTATTAGGATAACTTCCTACATGAATGAGACTGTCCTCTATTTTCCCTTTTCATCCCACTCTAGTTATACCATGACCTCTAAAAAAGCACTCTTGCCCAAGTTCATTGTCTGTTTTCTTGGTACCTGGTTACCATTTGTACTGCTTCAAATAACTATCCTTTTATTTAAAGTAGAGATTCCAGCATATATTGAGATGAACGTTCCGTGGTTGTACTTTGTCAACAGTTTTCTCATTGCTACAGCATGCTGGTTGAACTGTCCCAAGCTTCATTTAAGAGACACTGCATTACCTGTGGATCCATTTGTCAACTGGAAATGCTGCTTCATGCCGCTTGCAATTCATAATCTTGAGCAAATGGAAAAGCCTATATCAATAATACTTTGTTAATATGTTGCCACATTAAAACTTACAACTACGATAAGAATCGTAACTTTATAAACAGGGAAGGATGGTGACTCAGGGCCTACAGAGATGGAACTGAACCAAAGCCTCCCTCAACTGCCATCCGCCAACTGTGTCTGTAGTTTTTCAGAATGTGTATTTTGGGGCTATGACATTATTTATCTTTTTGTTTGTTTTTTAACAAAATAATCGCAAGAAAAAATTTTATGCCTGTTCAGGAAAACTCATGTTACAGATGTTAACACGAAACTGAACTGAGTTCACATTGGGCCATACTGATGTTTCTGTTATCCAAAAAGATACTGGATCACAAAAGACTCGCTGCCAACTTTGTTACAAACTTAAATAAACATTTTTATTAAATTCAAAGTGAGAAAATGAAGGTCATATTCTTAAAACATTTGTATACCAGATCGTTTAACATGAGGGGAAGATACTAATTTTAAAAAATATATCTCTATATTTAATGTAAATATTCCTGGAAGCATAGTTTCACCTGCTCACCTTACAGAACTGCGATAGTTAGTGACTAGGCTTCCTTCCATGACACACCAGGTTCGTTTTCGGTTATAACTTACACATCACTTGTATGTCAAATCATAATTATTCAGTACTTCAGCAGTGTATCACACTGTGAAAGTCAAGTTGTGTTTCTTAGCCTCAGCACTACTGCTATTTTGGGTTGGGTCATTCTGGTTGGGAAGACGCCCTGTGCACTGTGGGATATTCAGCAGCATCCCTACCCTCTGCCTACCAGATACCAGTAGCCCCTTGGTCCCCAGTCATGGCAATCACAACGTCTCCAGACATCGCCTCACTGCCCGTGGTCCCCTGGCTGAGGACTGATGGAATAAAGGAATCCGAGTAGCAAATAATCTGAAGTCGCTTTGTGAATTAAATTGAACTACGTAGACATCGTCTGATCTGTCCATGTCTAAACCTGGCCTTCGCTACTTCTCTGTGACCTTTCCTCTGAAAGTACTGCTTTCTGATTGACCATGACATGGGACTACAATATTTAAAAATATATTGTACTTAATAGAGAATTAAACTCAACAGATTTCAAATCAGGGAAGTTTATAACTGTTTCAAACTTCTTATTAAGCTTTTTAATTTTTACTCATTCAGTGCATTCCCCATTCCTCATAAGCTTAAAGAAAAAAAGAAATTATTCAATAGACCAGCCAAATGGAAAAGGCTTTTATTTTTAAAGAAATGAACTTAACAGCTGGTCTACAATATATTATTGAATTATAAACAACATAAATAAATGATCCTGCAGGCCCACTAACCTTCCATCCAGACCCACATGAAGCAATGTTACAACAATATTCTATGTGAAAATGTGCAGGTAACAAAGGTGCAATTACAAGCAAGTTTAAGCAGCAGAGTATAAGGTGCTTTAATTTAACAGTTAATGTTGCCATCAACAAACATTGAATGCTTAATTTTAACTTTACTGAATACAGACACAACAAATATGGAAATCTAAAATTAATACACATGCTACTTATTAATATGAAAGTGCCTTCTCTTTTTTAAAAAAATACACCAAATGGACAATCTTTTTACATAGATCATGGTGTGCTCTTATAATGCAAAATTAACTTCATTTTCAGGTTATACATTTGAAAACTGTAGCTATAGACACCAATCTAAGAATGCTAATGCTAAGAGTGCTAAAACTATTCAATTTCCTGTAAGGAGGACTCTAACACAATATCCAATGTAAAGAATACATTTATATATAATCTTAACATTTGCTTTCTGTAAGGATAAAAAATGTTCCCCCCCTTGGTGATGCTTTGTTCATACCAGGTGGATCAGCTTTGAGGCTTTAATAACATGGAAGTCCAATTTAAGAACAATGTGAGGAACCAAAAGGAGGAATGAAAAAATCAGTTAACGTGTGCTTGAAGCATCAAAAATTAGTATTTTTTATAAAACCAGTCTATCATAATTTGTCTTTGTTAAACCAACCACCAACAAAAATTACCCACCAAGACAAAAAGCACTGACTCGGCAGAGGCCCGACATGCCCTCCCCCAGTGTCAGCAGCCACCCCGCATGCAGCCCTCGGCTGCTGCAGCCCTCACCACTGGCGTGCTCCTCACTCTGAGGGTAACATTGGAACCTACTTTGACTTTTTCCCCCTATGGCAAAAAATAAAATGACCAAGATTTTGAATAAGGAGATTGGGAACGTGGTTAAACGTCCTGGAAACATCCACAATCATACCATCCTTGCAAACTCCAATGACTTTAAATTTAAATAATATATATATACAAAAAGTATTTATGCAATATATATTTTAACAGCATAAAATATTTTTTAAATTGGGTAAATTAAGACATCTTAGACTGTGTCATGGCAAAAAAATTTAAATCCAGACTATCAAATTACTTGGATGTCAGTATTCCTTTTTTTAATCAGTATTATAGATTCTAATCCAACATGTATTTGGACATTTTCTTGCTTTAAGAAGCTGTGACTTTGATGAATAAAAGGATTTTTAAATATTAGATTGTTTAAAAATCTTTATAGAATGTTAGTATCAAGCAATGTTAATATATATAAAGCTGTATTACTAGGAATTACAGTGTGATTCACAGAATCCTCAAGTGGTAAGGAGTCCTCTACCCAGTTAAGAATTGATCCCATTCAATGCTCACTCCCCAAGTACTTGTCAGTTCAAACACTGAACTCTTGCCCTGCTGGGAGGCTCCGTTGGTTGGAGGGTAGCCCCACACAGAAAGGCTGCAGTTTCAGTCCCTGTCAGGGCACAAACCTAGGTTGCAGATCCAATCCTCAGTTGGGGGCATGTACGAGAAGCAACCAATCAGTGTTTCTCCCCACCCCCTCTAAAAAGCAATGAAAAAATGACCTCAGGTGAGGATAAAACAAAAACAAAAAAGAACTCTTTTATGTTGACTAGTTTTACATTTCAAAGGAAACCCCTTTTAGTATGTAATGTGTGCTTTCTAAAGATTAGGTATTTGTAATAAAATTTATGTAATCTTTCTTGTTTTAAAAATAAACCAAAACCAAATAAAAAACAAAACCTGTTCAGCTATGTCCTTTGAGATTTTTCAGTTTTAGATAATTACTTCACTGTCAATACTGGGTGTAAAGCTTTTACAGTTACACTGTACAGTAAGTCAGGTGGGTGGGGCAGGGGAGAGCAACGGGCAAAGACCGGGACAACTATAATAGAACAATAAAAAAATAATTTAAAAAATTTATAGTAAGTCAGCACCAGTGTCTTTGTATGGCTGTCACACACCCTGCATAGTAACACTTCTGGAATAGATTCAAGTGTCAAAATGATTCTCAGAAATATGGGCTGTCACAATAGTCTCAAAATATAAATTCTTAATATTAGTACCCTTAATTTTATAACCTAATCAAGTATATGATTGACTGATGTTTAGTGATTCACTCAGACCCTTACATATCTCGCCTAATCCCTCCCAATGCATACAAAAATTCCCTCAGTCCCAACTTTACAGTCAGTACATTAAGTAATAATAATTGTGTATATCTGTTTAAAATACAATCAGAATTTTGTTTGGAGAGACTGTTTACTTGTTAGTAGTTCCTTAGGTCGTGTGCAGTGCACACTACACACAGTAAGTGTCCAAACGGTTTGCTAAGTGAATGGGTGAATACACGAATGATACTGTCATGTGTGCTCAGAGTCCGTGGTTAACTAGCAGGAAACATTTAGAGAAATGTCCACATTTGCTTGTCTGTCTGAATTTTCTGCCTTATTCCTTAGGACAACAAAGACAAGGTGACCAAGGAAATAATCCTTAATAATGACCTTTTTGCAACAGCTCAGAAGTATGAAATGAACTGTTAAACGGGAATGAGAATTAAGTAGGAGCAACTTAAAAATATCCCTTTATGTGGCCCCAAATCATAGTTTTAGAGCTGGGAGGAACCTCATAGATGACTTAAACCAAAACCAACATTCTGAGTAGGACAGGCTCCATGCTGTATATTCGGAAGAGGAAACAGGTTAAAAGGAAAGTAACTGCCTACATTGTCACAGCTAATTCACCAAATGCATGTAAACCCCGTTCATCATATTAACAGAACGATTATGTTCATCTATTGCTTAATTATTGAAGCAGATTATTTAGTACTACCTAAAACAAAAAGAATTATGGCTTCTAACATTCTAAACAAAGATTTAAACAATGGATACTTCTGGTGTTCTTGAGGCAAGACTGAAAACTTAAACAGATTCATGTTTATTTCACTCCCAGCCCCACCACCCTCATAAAAACCGACTTCTTCACCTCCATCAATTAAAGCTCCCAAAACACAGATTTAACACTGATAATATTTCCTAAAGTGTAACTTTTGGGCCAATAATGATGGCTACTATCAATCTTTAAGAATACTACAATCAATTTATATAGGTCATCTAAAAGGACTTATATTACTCTCAAATTTTAAACTGCCACATTAGTGTAACTTTTAATTTACATTGATTTCTTTCTCCAAATTAAGCTTCCTTAATTACTATGCTTTTATACAACAGATTTAAAAACCTTTGCACAGGTTTTCTTTCTGTGGATGCATATTTACACCCCTGGTATCACTGACAGCAACTGTATTTTTCAAAGACAATATAAAAAGAAAAAAATATCTTTCTAGAGTACCTTCTTAACATCCGAGGTTAAAATGTCATCTTTAAATAAAATTAAATGTTCATAAACTATAAAAAGGAAAGAGATGAAACATTCGTGGAAAACATTTCCCAAAGGGCTCCACAGACATGGCACTTTGTTGAAAGGTCATCCGTTCAAGCAGAAGGGACAGCTCCCACTGGAGGTGCCGGGTGTCGGACCTGAAAAGGGGGCAGTCACCTGCTTTATGCGCACTAACCGGAGTGCGCGTGCAGAGAACAGTTTTGCTGTGGAATATGATGGTAATAATTACATTTGTATTAGTGCTTTACAACTTTCAAAAAGAGCTTTCTTATAGTATTATTTTAAGTTAGATTAAATGAGCTCTAAAAACATGTAAAACTTTAGAATTCTTAAAAATTTAGGAAACTTTTTCTAAAGACAACATAATTTTTAACATTTTTTAATTGAAGAAATGGCTTGTATTGCTGCTCTGCTCTGAAGGAAATTATATGATGACATACTTTTTGAACTTCTAACCAAAGAGGATTATTTTCCCAAAGAATTCTTTTAAAGATGTATAGCTTTTAATAGGTTGAAATTAAATTCTAGTAAAATTGCATATTTACTTACTTTTCCTAATACTGCATTTGTGTTTATCTAAATTGAATCAACCTTTAAGATGAAAGCAAATGTTCTAAACAGATTCGAATGAGACTGGAACAGTGTATGATCTGCACTGCTGCGCATCAAAGAAACAGAGGCAAGCTCATCTGGACTGAAATCCACACTGAGCAAGAAAAACCGCCAGCTCTTAGCCATCCAATTCTTAGACTGAGACCCAAACTAGCAACTACAGTATGATCTTAAAAATGCTTTTCTTTATAAAAATTGATAAGGTTGACTCAACTGTGGCATCTGAAAGTGAATACTCAATAACTGATTACAATTATAATGATTAACCTTTGAGGTTTTGACAAATATTTTCCAACAACAATAGCTGCTGCCTCTTTCAGAAGTCAAAAGTAACTCATTTATCACTGGAACTCTTAATGTGCTCCTAAGGGCGGGGCCACCTGACGCAGAGTGAAAGAATGGAGGTTGAGTACAGGTAAATCCCAGCACACTAAAAACTATGCCCTGTTACTGCGTAACAGGGGTCCAGCCATTACAATGTATTATTTTGAACTACTGAGGGCCTATCTGTACTGCATGACCTCACTCAGTCAACTGTGCTGTCCCCTTGGGTCTGGAGCGCTCTCCCTCCTGTCTGTGGTCTCCGCCCCCACTTCCCCGCCCTCCACCCTGGGAAACGCACAGGGAACAGATGGGCAAGCACTGTGCACAGGCAGGTGCGCTGGTTCTGCTGCCCAGAGGTTCCACTGAAACACGACTGTTAGAACTTAGAAAGCCCTTTCCAGTTACCTTCCTAAAATTTACTCCACTGCAAAACCCTCTCCGAGGATTTTCAGGCAAAGGTCTCGTTAAGAAGGAAGTCTTGACGCCGAGTTTAGGGCTAGAGGAGGCTTAGGCGGGTCAGGTGTGAGGATGGCCCTTTCCTGCTGTGAGGCAATGCTCCATGCTAGCTGCACACACGCTGCATGTGTTCTTGCCATTCGCTAAGAGCGAGGATCTTCTAACCACAAGATAGAACCAGGTTGTTTCGGCTGACAGTAATCTTTAAAATGTTTGAACAGTGTCCAGTCAGGGATTTCATCCATTCGATACGGCTGTGCAGAAACATCATTTATATACACCTACAATAGTTTATTCTTTCTGAAACTGTTTCCACACACGTAAACACAACCTAAGACTACACAATCTATATATATTGCCTCCCTAGCACACTTGTGCCAACACCCTTCAAATGCAGACAATGGGACTTAATAACATTGAACCGACACATCAGTGACAGGGGCACTATGGCAGATCTCAATCCACGACCAGTGTTGGAATAAATGCCCGACTGTCACTTCACACTGGTTATATGAAAATCAGCTGTGTCAAAAATTATTCAAAGGCATGGACATAAAAATATTTCATACAGTTCTAAGTGTTTCAACATACCAGGAAACAAAAATAAAAACAGTGGGCACTGAAGTCATTTCCAGTTAAAACTAGGTGAAACGTGAGCATTAACTCCAAAGTGCAGAGCCCCGTCCGGTGCTGAGGCGGGTAAATGAACGGCAGGCCTGGGCTGCCCCTCACATTCTCCAGTCTCTTCACGGGCATCTGTCTCCTCCCATTAACCTTCTCCGCTTCCAGGTGACAGCCCTGAAAGTGGGGCTAAAAAATGCCTGTCTACAGGATGCCACCGCAAATTAGAAATACCATCTTGGAAATACTTAAATGCCACTTACAAAAGTGACAGGTTTCGGGACAGCAGTCTGTCATACCGCACACACCAGTGTTATCAAAGCTGCATGGCTGTGTCAGACGCCCCCATACGAGGGTTTTTGATGAAAATCCGTGTCACTTAAAACATAATTTTTACAAACCAGCTCTCTCTGCTTGTTTACTTTCTTAGGAATGCATGGCTTAAAGCTTTTCCCACAATGGAAATAGAGTGCATCAGTCTAAAGGAGTCAGAAAACGTGAACTCAAGAGGCAAGAGTGGGAAGAACTTCCCGTGTCCCCTTTCTGCTTGTCATTCCCTCTCGTCAATCAAAATTCTGAAACAGTGATATGAAGGAAAAATGAAAATAATAGTACTTTTCCCACCTATATCATAAGAAAACTGCTTAAAGCTCAGGAGAGAGGTGGACACCCGGTGTTATCATCCATTTCCATTACACATAACTGAAATTAAGACAGTTTAATTATCTTGAAAGAAACAGCTGCATCAAAGGTTGAGAATGACCAGCTGAAAGCACATGAGCCATTTCTAAATGAAAAGATTCAGCTGAAAAAAGCAAGCATACTTTCTGGTATTTTTTGAGTGGAGACAACAGAAGATCTAGACTATTCTTAAGATTATTATTATGAGATATAAGATTATAAGGTGCTCTCAAACGGAAACCCCTCTGGCAAGCTTTCTTGGACACTTAACACAGTGGTAGGCATAGGACTGCTATTACAAGGGGTGTAAATCAAAGGGGAACCTGTAACACAGTCCAAAGCTAACACCTTGAAGGCTATAGATAAAATAGTCATGGGAGGTAATCATTATTGCAAGGGGATTCTATCCCAAATAATCAATTTTACATAAGCTGTGGATCATCTATAATAAAATTTTAATTCCTTTGTGTCCCCACCCCAATGCAGTGGACCATCTCATACTAGTGCTTAGCCTGTAATTGTTCTGAAATTGCAACACGAGGGAAAAAGTCAAGCATGTGACAACACTTGTCACAATGATTAAATGCTAGTAAGTGAAAGTTGACTACAGAGTACCTACCTTACCTTGAAACTTGAATGTGATCATTAAAAATGTGATACAAGGAAATATGTAACACAGACTACAAGCTATTGCAGGTCTGGAACAGGAGCCTTACATTGTATTACACACTCTAATCCTACATGTAACTATCAGTAAACATCTGTTTTTAGATGTTACTACACAAAAGAATCCCACAAAGCATACATTCAAACAAGAGGCATCTAAAGATTAAAAAAATTACCCGCTGTATTCTGTATAAAAATAATCAACATTCTCTAATGTACACAAAGCTGAAAGATAAATATCTGTGATGTCCTCAATGACATCTTTAGTCTTCCACTAGCTCAACACAATCTTTCTGAAACGAGCAGTGACCGTGACTGAAACCCATGGACTCTTTCCCACTTACGCCAAATATCTATGTGCGTTCCTTCAATTATAAAACATTTCCATTGTGTGGTAAAGATAAGATGAAAAAGATTCAAACAAATGCTTGATGTCCAGGACTATAAAGCGCTTAGGGCTCTCACAATTTTTCGTGTCGTAATTCTAACAGATCACTAACTATTCAGTGACAGGTTCTGCTTTAAAAATTTTTGCCCTGAAACATGGACATACAAAATTACATTTCACCATCCAAGAGATATCACTTGGTAAGTGCTTTGAAGAAGGATGCAGGGGTTTAGTCAAGGAAAAAGGAATATGCTTTCTAGCTAGACCCAGCATGTTCAACATTAGAAAAACCCCAAAGACCACACATATAAGCCTGCTATAAACAAACAATTGCTTTGTTAGCAAAGGCTGTACGTGCACTGGTTCATAAGGTAGAACCAGATTATGCCTTCTGTACAGGAACATCAGAGCAGGGAGATATTAAAGATAATATGAAACATCTTCTAAGAGTCAAATTCTTTGTATGCTAGTCCTCATTTTATCAGTCAATTTAATGGTCTCCCCCACCACCTTTCTAGTGCACAAACACTGGGAGAAACACTTCAGCAGAACACTGATGCTATCTGAAATATTTCCATAGGATAAAGTATGCCTTTGGATGAAAAAGAGAAACATTTCTAATTCCTACACCAGAGTTTCTCAACCCTGGCACTACTGACATTTTGGACTGCATAACTGCTGTAGAGGGCTGTCCTGTGTGCTGTGGGACAGAAAACAATACCCCTGTCCTCCATGTGTTAGACACAAAAGCCACCCACCCTCATCCACACAAGCTGTGACAACCAAAACGTCCCCTTGGTAGCAAAACTGATCTCCGCTGGGAACCACAGCTCTAGATGTACAAAAACTAAGAGGAAAACTTTCTCAGCTACAACAAATTCTTGGTCAAGTCTGGAACAGAAACCAACTCTTCGGACTTCCAGATCAGTATTATTCATGCTAGAATGCAATTCTTTTTTACAGACAAAGCAACTTTCTAACAGACATGTTCTTTTAAAATGCTCTGGTAGCTCACTGCACATGATCCTAGTCACTGGACTCCTAAATTCTCTCTCATGACAACCTACGGAAAACTTACAGAGTAGGAAAGCGTGTAACAAAATTGGATCAAAGGAGGAAAAACATAAATCATTAAATTACTTTTAAAAGAATTCTTTATATTAATGATAAACATTACTTCTTAAAAAATTATGTACTATAACATATTTCTTTGAAAAATATCATGGCCCTCTATAACAAGTCTTTCAATGTTGTGTGTAAGCTGTAAAATGAATTTCACCAATGTTGGCTGATTATGAAAATGCATGATGAATTATTGTATCTGTAGAAGAAATATCAGCTTCTGATGTGGAAATCCCAATGTACTTCGCTATCCACCACAATAAGTGATAATATTCTAGGCCAACAGGCCAACCTTACGAGTTTATTTGAGAAGAGTAAAACTCCTGTTATCTCAAGGCTCATGATCCTGTTAGGACTCCTTCAGAGAGTTGATGCGTGCGCAGATCTTCAGGGCTGGGCCCAGCTTGATATTCATTGCACTCATAAGATGGTCTTCTTTTAGCAAGAGAAGAGCCTGTCCATCGATCTCCTGAGCTCTGAACTCATCTGCGATATCCTGGCAGCCTGGCATTTGATGGGAGGAAGGAAGTCAGAATTAACACGCAACAAGGACGCGTTACTCCTAACAATCACAGCTACGCTCTCCTGGGCCCGAGTCCCTGAAACACAGGCTGAGAAACGAATCAGATTTATTTACGGTAGTCTCAGGCTCACTCCCGAAGAAGACAGTATCTTCTTCGGGACTTCTCCTTGGCACTCTGTAAATAAAAATTAATACAAAATCCAAATATAGCAATTAACTTGGAATTCTAGTTCTACACATAATGTAGAAATAATCAGGAAGAGTCCGGTGAAATGCTCAGGGTGACCAGCCTAGACATAGCGTATCTTCACAAAGGACGGCGGTGTCACCCCACAGCATGCCACACACACAACAAACTTAGATCAACTACTTACTAAACCTCACGAACCTAACTTTCTATAACGTATCCTTCATGGACAGATGCATAGGAATAAAATATAATGTTCTGTCATTTAAATATCAATTTAGAAATATTCTCTTCCATACCAAAGTACCACCTTCATTATCACTTGCACCTTATTTTAATTTACAACATTCAGTGGCAAGCATACCTAAAACATTTTGTATTGTTCACTCAGGACAGAACCAACCCACCCAGACTGCAGTACTGCCCCACTGGAACGCTACCGAATGTACTGCACTGCTCAACTTGGAATTTTGGCTCCAAATCTCAGTGTCATAGATTCATCTCCACTTTTAAAACATAAATTCTCTTTGAACTTAGACCTTACTGGCTAATCTCTTGCCAAATAACCAACATTTTAGCTCTCAGTCAAAACCAGGTGCTTTTTAAAGTAACAAACACAATGCTAGCATCTACCTGAACAGCATCTATTTGAACCCCAAATGTTTTTATTATCCACCAAATTTTGCAGTCAAGTTACTCAATAAACTTTCCCAGGAAGGAAAAAGAAACTATCAGGTAAGGTAATGCATTAAAGAATCAAGAAGAGAGGGCCAAATGTAAGGAAATGAAGTTTCCTTAGACAGTAACATTATAAAAATATATTTAAGAATAAATACTAATAGCTTAAAGTCTCTATTTTATTCAAATCAGCATTCTAAGGGAAAACACAAAGAAAAAGATAAAAAATGGAAACAGTTACATCAGACTTTTGGATACCACAACTTTGAAGAAATAATTATCTTTCTATTGCAAATGCATCATCCTCTTGTTTATATAATGAATTCATTCCCTATAACCCTGACACCAAGCACAAAGCACTGTGGGTGCTAAACAGACATATTTTTGGTAAGTGAATGACTGAATGTGAATAAAGAAACAATGAACAAAAACCAGAATCTGCTGCCGAGAAGCCACATGTAAGAGTGACCCGAACACTTCTTTTATATTCGGCTGTATGGTCATCTTTTCTCTTACGCCTTCTGCCTTCTTTGTTGGCTGAATCTTTCCTCCCTGCCCCCCTTTCCAGTATGGACACACTGAGAAGAATACTTCAGCAGATCATTTATCATGTTCTCTATTTTAATAATTTGTCAGACTCTTAAACATTGACAATTCACAAGTATCCTATGCAAAATTTTTATGGTTTTCCCATTTACCATACAAAAGAAACTCTTCCGTTAAAATGGAATTACTCACCATAGAAAAGCCTCTTTTCTTTTCCCAGAGGTAGCTCTCAAAACTGGGCAGATAAAACTGACTAATCTTGCGTCTAGCTGTGACTTCATCGTTCTTTATATGAAAGAACCAATGTTCTTCTCTCTTCAGTCTTACTTACAAGAACACAGGAAAGAAAAGAAGAGAGAGAAAGACAGGGTAGGACTTACTTAGATTCAGAAAACAGGAGCAATGAGAAGTAATGAGGACCATAAGAGCTACATTTGGGAATAGAAACAAGGAGTTCTCCATGAGGAAAATACATAGCATGTTCTGGTTCCTCTGTATTATGAGATTCCTCTTCAAATGTCTTCTTGTAGGTGGGCAATGAATATATCAGCAAAATAATGAAGAACAAAAGTGTTTGGGAAATAGCACGATCAAATATGAATGCATTATCTTCAGAATTTTGGATCACAACTTTCTCAAGCCAACCAAAAAAAAGGGGTGGTGTTGGTGATACTATATATTAGTACAGAAATGAAAAAAATACAGTAACTTAAAAAAGAAAAAGGGAAAGAAGTAGACAAATATGCTTCCAGAAAAATCATTAGAGAAAAATGAATTTTTAAAAAATTCTAGATGCTTAAGGTATCCTGAGCTAAAGTTCCACGAGTTTCTGACATTAGAATCTACCTCTGTACAATGGCTGGCATCCCGGGGACACACACACACCACACCCGGCCGCTGAAACCGGCTGGCTGGCTGCACCTCACCAGACACAGCTGTCAGGGTGCACACAGACCTTAGCCCACGGACATGGGTCACAACTGAACTTGGTGGGCATCCAGTCACTTTTCTAGACAAACCCAAAATAAACTCACCCTGCACAAAAAATGACCTCAGTATGGTTAGCGAAAAGATACCCCCTTTCACTCAATATACAGAATAATCAAGTCCCAACGTTAGTAGTCTTCTGAAAACCAGCGAAGAGTCATGTTTTATATAAGTCCTACACTTTCTGTGTCAACAGAGAAACCAAATCGACTGCAGGTCCGCAGATCAGATCGATAAACACAGAATGAAGTGATTTGCAAAAGGCAGTTCACTGTCTCAAGAAAAAGTTAAAGAAGATAACTGCAATTAACTGAAAAGAAATAGAATCATTTCTGTAGCGAACTTTTTAATGCACAGAAATTCAGAAGAAAATTTTCCCTTCTGGTAACAGCTCTGAGACTGCGGTGTACTGCACACCGGCTCTAGTGCGGTCCCACCAGGACGGCTCACAAGGCGACACTACACACAGAGAAGAGGAAATGCCAGGAGTAAATTCAGGTGCCCTAATGAAAGAGGAAAGCCTAACCTCACCCGGAAAGCAACAAAACACCAGAGTACAAAATTTACAAGCTTGTTCATTCAATGAAAAACAACTTGGGAGTGGACTACTTGGGGGCTGGGGGGGGGGGGGCAGGGAACAAACAAACACACAGCCCTGGATGAGCTGCAAGTGCCTCAGAAGGAAGCTTACAAAGGCCAGAGGAGCCTAGGAAAATGAAGACAAAGGCTTATTCTGCACAAGGTTCACCTTAAGCTTACAGGCATTCTATAGAGAAAAACTTTGAGAAAGAAAATATATTGATCACACAAAAAAGCTTGTTATTTAACCTATCAAAGCAGTTTGAAAACACTCCCACTTCATCAGTAAAAGAAAAGCAGTTATAATAAGCAGACTCTTAAACAGTCCCAAGCAATTCTCAATTATAAAGCAGTCTCCTTTTAATGACGTGTAATGTTCACTAAACACTGGGAACAAAATTAAGTGTCTTGACAAACTGAGTAAGACAAAGGAGTCTTTGTTCTAATAAAAGCAGCCAGGGTATCCTCATGTCAAACGGATGCTGGGGAAAATCAGAAAATTAGCCCTAAAAAAAGCACATAAGCACATGAAGTGACAAGACTCAGCACGATCTGTTACTTGTTCATTAGCCAACTACTGTCTTCAGGATATGAACGTCCCCTGAGCCCCGAAGGAAGAGAAGCATGCACCACCACAGGAGAAATCCACTAACACGCAGCTCGCCTGCGCCACCCACAGGGCTGGGACGACTTCTGAGGACGACACAGTCGAAGTCTAGCCCAGGAGATCAGTACAGATTTTAGGCTTAAATCTCATGATTAACCTAAACTGTTCTAAAATCTAAAACTTATTTCATTAAGTATTAAAACCACAAACAGCAAAGACTCACCATCCTCTAACACATCAGTTTAAAGCAGACTATAAACCCAAATGGTCAGCACTTAACTCACAACTAAGTTTTCTTAGGTGCATGCTTAAAAATCCTCCCTGAAAAATGTATCCCTCTTTAAACAATTTCTTTTCTTTAAAAGTGACCATATACTGTTCTTTAAAAAAAAAAACTTATTTAGCATGTCTAAAACAAGCTTTCGAAAAGACAATTTAATGAAATCCCAGAGTTCTGTATGTAAGGTAAACGGCTGACAGGTTGTTTAAGGAGCAGTAACACCGAAGACACGCCCCTCACTCTCACAGCACATTAGCTGTGAGCTTCCTCCTGAGACAGTGGTCACCGGCACAGAAAGAGTAATTAGCAAAAACAGCTGGATTAATTCTAACAAGCCTGCAGACAACCTCAAAGGGGACATATTTTCCTGGAAAGCTTGTGTCAGGAGAAATGGTATGATTCACAATAAAACCAAAATGGAACAAATTTTTAAATCTCTTTGTGTTCCACATTCATAAGGCCAAAGTGAATGGTAAGATTCATTGATTTAAAAGAACATACTGTCTTAACATACACAACCAGTGTGGATCTCGTCACAAGTAGATGTCTTTAGCAGCCAGCCCGTGGACATAAAAGATTACTGCTGCATTAAAGAAAAAAGATAAAGAACTTACAGATTAAACTGATGGAAAGATTCCAAAATGAGAGAGCAGAAAAACACAAGGAAGTTATCCTCAATATGGGGATGGACTATCATAACTGGATGCTAGTTGTCTACTTAAAAAATCAAATTTTGGAACTGTTCATGATACCTACTTATTGCAAAGAATCGAAGAATACAGCTTCCTTTTAAAGAATGAGCCTGATTTTTCAAAAGAAACCAAAATCATATCATATTCTAAAAGGTCTTCATTAATTTTCAAAAATGTAAAAAAAAATTACAGTCTCTCTTATTTCTTTTTTAAAAAAGGTTAATATAGGAAATAAGGAGAAAACAGAATAGAAAAAAAGAAGAGCAGAAGGGAAGAAGTCTGATTCAATCTCTCTACTGACCTCTCGAGAGAAATCAGACTGAAGAGAAGAGAGCACCTTTTATATCTTCACCGGCGGGGGTGTCACAGCAGAAGCAGGACTAGTCAGTTTTTATCGACTTGAGGGTATGAGAAAATACCCAGTTGTGCTGAGGGAATAAGCAAGAGGAAACAGATCACATTTCAATAGTAAGCGGCATTTAATTGATATATACACATAAGTACTTCTCTAGCCCTTTCGCGAAATAGGTGTGGGCAGAGCTAACGTCATACCTGTGTGTGAATGCACAAGAAAAATGTGAAGGCCGAAGTGCTGAATTACATACCAGGCAAAGAGTGGATGAAGGCCCAGACATCATCAACTGTCCATATAGAGGGCTCTGTTTGTGCAACTGGTAGCAAGTCATTGTTCTCAGGCATTTTCCTAATTCTCACATCCCGAAGCTCACGCTCTCTTTCCCGCTCACTCTGCCTTCGCAGACGTGTTGTCATAGCAGATGGCACAGGATCTTCATGAGAAGCCAAGTCTTCTTCTGCAGATGGATAAGTAATTGGAAGCTGGAAAATGTAGTACAAGTAAAATACAGCATTGCACTTTCCTTGCATTACTGAAAAGGGCATTGTACATTGAAGCAAGGTTTCTACAGACCTGCCTAAGGATATGTTCTCTTGCTGCCCCATCAGGGCCACTTGGACGACGGCCACGATGCCCAAGACTCTGATTATCAGGCTTACGATTCCAACGACTAAGTGCAAATTTTTTAGAACAGCTAACATTGTACCTAAGAAATTCAAGTAAGAAAAAATATTAAATGATATATGGGACACTCTATTTAGTAGTTAATTATGACTTTAAAGTGAATTTGTGAATCAGTAGTGTCATATACTTCATTAAGAACTGTAATACCTCAGAGAGTACCATAGTGTTCAGTGGATTTACTTATGCCAACAGTCAAAAACTGGCCTCTTATTTATCTGAATAATATAGCTCTCAATCTAACACTGCACAAGTATTGATATTTTCTCCTAATAACAGCATGATAGTGGAAACTTTCTGCAAAATAGAGGACAACTGATTTTTACAGCAGCAAAATAATTCAAAGTTCCAGGAGAAAAAGAAGTTATGAATTAACTATTTAAATGTTCATCCAAACTGCTATTTTCCCAAATAATAATTTCTAAAGAGGGATTAATAAAAATAAGTTAACATAGTAGAGAAAGAGAAAATCTCAAATGGCTAGTAAAAGAATTTTTTTTAAATATTACTGAAATCAAAGAGTGAAACTGTAACACTGAGATTTTAAAGTTATACAAGGAATTCATAGCTTTCACTCTTCAGGGGATTTAAAAATATGTAATTCTTTAAAGTGTAAATTTCCCATAATTTTTATGAGTCACAAAATATTATTATTTTTTTCAACCACCCCCAAATTTAAAAACCATCCTTGGCTCAGGGGCCATGCAAACATATCTTACAGGGATCACTCGCCTGGGCACAGTCTGCCAAACCTGTCCCCAGATAGAAGAGTGAAAACAAATCAAGAAACAAATTTCTAAAAAGCTATAGAAAGGCTAAGAAAAATAGATGCAATCCCTTTTTTAAAAAAATCCTCACCTAAGGGTTTTAGGGAGGGGATGGAGAAAAAGAGAGAGAGAGAGAGATATTGGGTTGCCTCCTATACACTCCTTGACAGGGGATCGAACTTGCAACCTAAGTATGTGCCCTGACAGGGATCGAACCCACAACCTTTTGGTGTACAGGATGATGCTCTAATCAACTGAGTCACCTGACCAGGGCTGCAGTTCCTCTTTTTTAAACACATATAAAATTGCCATTGTATTTTCTTATTTTCAAAACTCTTTTGCTCTAAGATTTTTCAGAAAAATGACAAGAATTAATCTCAACTAACTTTGCTATTGATAACTGTTCTAGGACCGACATACAGACACCAAAATAAATTTTCCTCATGTACATTTTATGGTGGAAGTAAGTAACACTATAAGAATGAATAGGCTCTCACCCTGATGGCCACCTCATTTCACCCTAAAACAATGTAACAAGCTCCTGCTGTGTTCATTGTGCTCGTCAATAGGCTCAGCTCTGTCAGTTTCTGATTGCCATTCTTATCAATTGACAGAACTTTCCCCACTGACTAAAGATCAGAAAAGAGAGACAAGGTTTATTCAGTCCCTAGAGACTTACATCTCCATGACAGTCACGCAAACAGCAGCAGTTCCTCCTTGACATAATTTATCTTCCTCTTTGCTGTCTGTATTTCCCTACGTTAGGATCCCTAACCTTCTAAAGAGGTTCACCTAAAGGTATAAAAATGTGGCAACTCAGCAATTATCTCTGAGAGAAGAGTGATGATAGCATTAAATAGAAGTTATGAAATATTTCTAAAAAGGCAGAAAGTTTAAAATATTCAGAAAGGTAGTCCTTTCCCCTTAGAGTTTTTGATCATTTAGAATCATAAGGCCACTGTCCTTTCTTGTGGTACACACAAATGGGAAAACTCTCAAGTTAAACAGGAGTTACATAATTTTATTAGTGCTATCAGTAATAACACTGGGGACTTCTGGTCAAGATGGCGGCATAGGCAGACATCGGTCACCTCTTCGCACAACCACATCAAAATTACAACTAAAATATAGAACTATCACTCAGAACCATCAGAAATTGAGTTGAATGGAAGTCTGACAACACAGAATTAAAGGAACCACATCCATCCAGACTGGTAGGAGGAGCACAGACATGGAACGGGCTGGTCCCTCCCACACATACAGTGGATAAAAATTTGGGAGGGATACCACAGGAGTGAGGAGTCCCAGCCCCACACCAGGCCCCCTAGCCTAGGGTTCCTGTGCTAGGAAGAGTCTACAACTTCTGGCTGTAAAAACCAGCAGGGATTGAGTCAGTGGAAGAAACTGCTGGAGCACCAGCAGTTCCTCTTAAAGAACCCACGCACAGACTCACCTGCTCAGACTCACTCCCTCTGAGCTCCAGCACTGGAGTAGCAGCTTGAAAGGCACCAGTGGTATACAGGGAGAAAGTACAGGCATCAAGGGGAGCAGAGGCCAATGTCCCTTTTCTGAATGCTCAGCCCACAGGGCCAGCAGTTGGGTGCCATATCTGACACTCCATCAGCCTGGCTGACACTATTTGACCCATCTGGGAGATCCCCGGAGAGCCCCAGAGACTTCACCCCACCAAACTTACAGATCCACCCAAGCTGCTTTTCCATATGAATGGCTTGTCTTGGCTTATGCTTTACAACTTCCTAAATCATCTCAAACAAACAAGTGGCTTCAGTGAGCTCCAGGCCTAGCCCTAGCAGCAGACAGCCTAGATTCACAGCTTGGATTTGCCTGGGAATCTCCAAGCCCAGCACAAGTAGCAGCCTTCTCAGACTGCTTTATAGCTCAGGAAGTATAAACCCATGCAAAACCCAAGTGGGGGTTGACTTTGGCCTGCACCACCTGGGAACCCCCAGGGCCAGCGCATCCACTGGAGAGCTACAGTTCTTGTCAGAGCACCACTGCCCTGCGCCTGCATAGCTCCTTCACGGGCGGAGGTTGGTGGCCAGTGGTCGCAGCCAGTCCCTGAAGCTGACTGGCCTGGGTAAACCCCTCCCACTGACCTGTGAACAGCAACCAAGTTCGACTACAAGAGGAAGGTGTACTCAGCCCACACAAGGGTCATACCCTGAGTACCCAGCTTGAGTGATAGGGGAAGCTGTGCACTGGATCCCATAGGACACCTACTATATTAGGGCACACTACCAAGACACAGAACCAAAGCAGCTCTACCTAATACACAGAAACAAACACAGGGAGGCTGCCAAAATGAGATGACAAAGAAACATGGCCCAAATGAACAGATCAAAACACCAGAAAAGGAGCTAAATGAAATGGAAATAAGCAAACTATCAGATGCAGACTTCAACACACAGGTTGTAAGGATGCTCAAGGAGCTTAGTGAGAACCTAAACAGTATAAAAAAGACCCAGTCAGAAACAAAGGATATATTCATTGAAATAAAGAAGAATTTACATGGAAGCAACAGTAGACTGGATGAAGCCAAGAATCAAATTAATGATTTGGAACATAAGGAAGCAATAAACAACCAATCAGAACAACAAGAAAAAACAATCCAAAAACTGAGGATAGTATAATCAGCCTCTGGGACAACTTCAAGAGGTCTCACATTCACATCATAGGTGTGCCAGAAGAAGGGGAAGAGCAAGAAACTGGCAATTTATTTGAAAAAATAATGAAAGAAAACTTTCCTAATTTGGTGAAGGAGATAGACATACAAGTCCAGGAAGCAGAGAGTCCCAAATAAGATGGATGCAGAGAGGCACACTCCAAGGCACATTATAATTAAAATGCCAAAAGTTAAAGATACTCAGAGAATCTTAAAAGCAGCAAGAGAAAAGCAGTTAGTTACCTACAGGGGAGTTTCCATAAGACTGTCAGCTTATTTCTCAAAAGAAACTTTGCAGGCTAGAAGGGATTGGCAAGAAATATTCAAAGTCATGAAAAGGATGGACCTACAGCCAAGGCTGTCCTACCCAGCAAAGCTATCATTTAGAATCCAAGGACAGATAAAGAGCTTTCCAGAGAAGAAAAAACTAAAGGAGTCCATCATCACCAAGCCATAATTATATAAAATGTTAAAAGGACTTATTTAAGAAGAAAATAAAAACTATGAACAATAAAATGGAAAAAAATACAAATCTACCAACAATTCAATCTGAAAAACAAACTAAGCAAAGTGGAAGAACAGAGACAGAATCATGGATACAGAGCATTTTGATGTTTGCCAGATGGGAAGGGAGTGTGGGGGAATGGGTAAAGAGGTGACAAGATTAAGAAGCACAAATAGGTAGTCATGGAATAGCCATGGGGATGTAAAGTACAGCATAGGAAATGGAGTAGGCAAAGAACATGTATGCATGACCCATGGACATGAACAATGGTGGGGGGATTGCCTGAGAGAGTGAGGGGTGCTGGGTGGAAGGGGGGCAAAGAGGGAAAAATCAGGACAACTCTAATAGCATAATCAAAATATAATTTAAAGAAAAGAATGTTTGAATAACAGATTGACAATTGAGAAATCAATGAACCCATATTGGAGGAAAATATTTCTATTACTTATTTAACTGTACAATACTTATACTAAGTTTTACTAAGTATATCTTAGTGGCACCATACTAAATAGTATGTTCAAGCAAGAAATTCCCTAGGTAAGTAAAATTAAGGTCTTAAACTCTTTTTGGAACAGAGAACAAACTTCAAAATAATCAATGTGTGGATACACTTCACCTTCAGTGGTAAGTACCACTATTCAGGTTTATTATATTGATGTAAACAAAAAATCATCAGATATTTCTCCAGCAAAATGGGTTTATTCTAGAACAAATAGTTGCAACCCAGTACATGCAACAATGATTAGCCATGAAGAGTCAGATACTCCTTTCTTTCTGCTCCTCTATTTCCTATTCTATTTCCTCAATGAAGGAAACAAAATTGTTACATGTAGTGGAAAAGTAAGTGGGAAGCTTATTACACAGTTTCCCTGTTGTGCCTTGTGATCAACATAGGGTACGAGAGCTCCCCCTTCTGGCCTCTCTACTTCACTTTAAACAAGATTCCATTTAATGAAATTTTTACTATTATCAGAATCAGAGGGATTTTCAAAATGTAAACTAAAGTTGAGACTAGATCAATGAAGATACTAAACATTCCTTTTGGTTATCAGTACCATTTACCTGCAATATTATTAGTGAAAATATAGATTTAGAAAAGATAAATATTTCCTGATAATATAACAATGTGGAGAACATGCTATAGTTGTCCTATTTAGAAACCTAAAATTAATAGGAAACAATTAAAACAAAGAAAACATTTTAAACAAAGTAAATCCAGGTATTTCAATATTAACCAAAAATCAGGTGATAAAACAAAAACTGTTTTTGATTCCTTGAGGACTAGTAGTCTATCCACGAAAAGGGTTTTCCCACGCATATTCTTAGCACCGGGGACTGCTACTCAATATTAGACTATGCTGTAAAACTAACTGTGTTATGCAAATGTAATTTTCAAAGAGCAAAATGTAATAACTAAATGCCAAAGCAGCTCCACATAATGTTTATTTGATATTATTTCTCTATATTGTAATCTCTAGTTTTGACTACTGGTACACTCTAAATGTTTTTTGGTTTTGTTACAGTGGTTGTTGGTTTGTGCTTTAGGAAATTCAAAATAACAAAAATACCTTTTGGCACATGACATAGTGCAGAATCGCTTCGACCGCAGAAATTCCTTAGCATATCCCATCTTCCCGCAGAATTCACACTTGAGCAGCTCACTGTCCATTTCTTCCAATGTCTCTAAAAAAGAAGGAAACAAAAGGAAAAACTTCCAAAAATTTAATTGTGGTAAATTTTTTTTAGCCTCTATTTTGACTGAATGCTGCTTGTTTGGACCCTCCAGGTAACTTAAAGGAGTGAGCTTTGAACTTTTCAATCCACAGCCACTTTGGCAGGGCAAAGCCTCCGAAAACAATCACCTCCATCAATTCCTTCTTTCTCCTGAATAAAAATTTTATGGAGTTTTCTCTATATACATAAGCAATATACTTTAAAGGCTCATTATGCTAAGAACCCAGCATATCTAAAATGTGCAAATGGCTTTATTTGCACTGCAAGAGAAATGAAGATGAATGAGACAAAGTCACGACCCTGCAGAAGGAACACTTTCAAAAGGCACCTTGTGGGATATGAACTTCGGTACCCTGTGCTGTGGAGCAATACAGCGGACAGTACTTAGTCCTCACTGGAGAGAATAAGGATGATTTCAAAAAGAAGGTAAAATTTTGATACGTCTGACTTTAGAGGAGCATGTAAAACGATGAACATTCTCAAAGATCCATAGTGTATAATATGTAAAGATGTATATACCTAATTATAAAACACTCCCTATACTACACTCCCTCTTAGTTATATTAAAGCAAAAATAACTTAGATTAATCTTTAAAATCACAAACAGTTTTATAATTTCTAACCTCTGCTTCTTTTTTTCAGGAATGCTCTCTATTAAGTTAGAATGTCCTTCCACCTCAATATCCGTAACTTCCTTTGAGCCACACTATCTAAATCCTCCAGTATGCAGCAGCAGTCACCTGTAAGCAAGCAACTTAGTCTTCATGACCCACAGTTTTCTCATCTGTAAAATGAAGTTAATAATGCCTTTTGCAAAGAATTGCAGTGAAGACTACCTGAGTGCCCAACTGGTAGCAGGCCTAGAAAAGTGAGAGTTCCATTTCCTATTTTCCACAAAAGAACTAACAGTACTAAGAATTATAAGTGCTTAGGAAATACTTCACTGAAAACTTAAATTCTTAGATCCACCATATTTTTCCATTTTCTTACATCCTCAAAATTCCTATGCAAAAAAACACTCCACTAACTAAAACTAGCTGCGAGCTCCAATATGTGCTTTTTTCCTATGTTATTCATCAACCATGACTTACTAGCTGAAGACAGGGACTCTGAAATGGAGCCCTGGATAGTATGTGCTCCATAAGCTTAAGCACTCGGATTATCTTAGTATTATTGGAGAAGCAAATGGCAAAGTGCTAAATCATGTGACGACAGCAAGAACTACTAAAAACAAAATACTGTGAAATATTTGAAGTTCCAAGGGACATCCAAATAGGAGGTCTGTCCAGAAAAAGTCTATCCATTGTTAATATAATAAGAATGGTTTGCACAACTTCAATGTAACATGGCAGACAAGGAGAATGCACTGGAATACACATGTGTGAACAATGACAACTTCACTGTGCTATCAGCGGGGGTGGTAGAGGCCACTGAGTGACATGTGTACTGTGTGGCATCACATTCAAAGTGACTGGGCGAGCAGAGCAGCAAATCTGCATCAAAATTTGTGTTAAGCTTAAACACTAGCCCACGGAAACTATTAGATGATTCAGAAGGCCGCAGCTATGGGCAACTGGTGATTGGCAGCTTCATCATGACAACGTGCCCACTCATGCATCACATCTCATTCAGAGTTTTTTTGTGAACCATCAAATCACCCAGGTGACTCAGCCCCCCTACAGCCCAGATTTGGTGCCCTTTGACTTCTGGGTTTTCCCAAAACTAAAGTCACCTTTGAAAGGGAAGAGGTTTCAGACCATCCATAAGATTCAGGAAAATACGACAGGACAGCTGATGGAGACTGGGAGAACTGTGTAAGGTCCCAAGATGCCCATGTTGAAGGGGACTGAGGCATTATTGTCCTATGTTTCTTGTATCTTGTTTCTTGTCCTACACTGTGTCATGTATCTTGTATCTTCTTCAATAAATGTCTTTATATTTCATATTGCATGGATGGATACCTTCTGGACCTGATATACTGTCAATGCCTGATTGAATCATAAACTGGCAAGTGATCATTTTATGGAAATTTTCAAGACTGCTTTCATAAGAAAAGGTCATATATTTAGTAGCAATAAAGAAGAAATAGTTTCAAAACAAGTAAAATAAAAATTGCTCCTTTCAGTGACCTAGAGAGGGCTTTCACACAACTATGGCAAAACATGACGTTACTGGGACCTTAAGTCCTAACTTCCAGGAGTGTTGTTTTTACTCTGCAATGCTTGTAACTTGACCCAACCTTGAAGAGCCTGTACTGGAGAGAGAATCTTTTACTCAACCACAACTGCCACCCATCCAGCCCCAAAAGGTACATTCCTCAAGCTGTTCTGTTTCCAGACTATACTGAAAGATTTGTTTCAACGGTTTTTATTAGTTAATGGATAATTTACAACAGTTAATAACAGAATACTGTATTTTGCCATGTATAATGTGCCCCCATGTATAATGTGCTGCCATGTTTCTGTGTGCATTATACATGGGATTACCGACCCATTATTATACCCACGGTATGTACTCATTATACCCATGTATAAGGTGCATCCTTATTTTTTCCTCAAAAATTTGGGCAAAAAGGAACACATTATACATGGCAAAATATGGTACCTTAGAAAGGAGAAGGAAATGTTTCTGCTGGTGATGAGGGGAGACCCCAAACAGGTATGATCTAAGGGTTAATATCCTAACAAAAAGAAAACATCAGTTTTATTTCTCATAAAGAAGAGAACAATAACAGACCCCCAAATCCCTGCTCTAACGTTTGATCAGAATCTAACAAATCTGGTAGTTTACCAAGGCTACTTCTCCACATACGTGAACAAAAACTACAGCACCAAATGAGTCAAAACACTGCTGCTTTAGCTAATAAAGATTGGACTCTATGGCAGAACAGCTGTAATTCTCCAATATTCATTATTCACTTTTCTCTCATGCTGACAAAATCCTAATTTTTAACTAGGAAAATAAACTACAGCTTATGCCCCAGGTGTGGTCAATTTCTGACCAACAATATTTGAATGGAAATACTTGCAAGTTCCCTTTCCCGCATCTCACTGATTAGAATATGACAATGAAGATTAGCTATCTTGGAAATAAGAACAACATTCTAGGGATGGCAGAGCCAATAAGACACTGGCTGCTTAGGGGCCCAACATCAAGGAGCCCTACCTAGACTGCTTCCCTTTGGGCTATATCATAGAAAATCACACTCCCACCTTATTTAATCAAATATTATTCTGGGTCTCTAATGAAGAGGTCAAACAAATATCTTAACTAATAGAGGTCTCCAATTTTGTAAGAGAAGGCGTTACTTTACTTTTCCTGAAGACTTGAAATCACTTGAGGATCAGCAGCAAAAAGAAGGCAATGGGATAGAAACAATTAGTGTGATGATTTACCAGAAAAGACCTAAGATAGTTTGGTAGCCACAGGTTGGAAACTCTGGCTATAAAATCAGTCCAAACAGAAACAGTTTACTCTTCAAAAGGAGAATAACCCTCACATTAGTTTTTTTTTTTTTTTTGAATACTGAATGAAACTGTATACACTACTAAAACCAAAGCCACTAAATAAGCAATCTCACCATTTAACCCTGTAGCACTTCCCATAAAGAGTAATGGACACAGTAATAGAAACACTTTATAAAATACATTGATAAATTAAATAATGAAGTATTTACATTTTGGTACATTTTATGTAAAAATATGTCCAGTATTACACAGATTAATCACCTTTTTATTGCATATATTTAACATGTAACACTGTGTAAATTTAAGGTGTACATGTTAATTTGATACACTTATATATTATGATTGCTGTTGTAGCAGTATGTACCACCTCTATCACATTACCTAATTATTTGTTTTAGTTGTTGGGATAATTAAATTTTACTTTCTTAGCAAGTTTGATGACAATAGCACAATATTGTCTATATTCATTATATCTCCATGGCTTATTTACTATTTGTTGGTTAATTATCTTTAAATCTTCCTTTTCCTTACTCTGGAATGTTACCCTGTTAAACTACCTTTTGCCTTGTCTTCCATCAATTCTTTCCTTCCTCTTTCTCACTGTGACTATAAGTATCAACTGCATGCCAAACCTCTACGCTCATCCTATAAATGACAAGCAGTTTCCAAAATCACTCTTGTTCATATCACCTGCCTAAAAATCTTCAGTAACCATCCTTTTTTAAAAAAAGATTTTATTTATTTATTTTAGACAGAGGGAAAGGGAGGGAGAAAGAGAGGGAGAGAAATATCAATGTGTGATTGCCTCTCATACGCTCCCTACTGGGGACCTGGCCCACAACCCAGGCATGTGCCCTGACTGGGAATACAACAGGCAACCCTTTGTTTGATTCACAGGCCTGGGCTCAATCCACTGAGCCATACCAGCCAGGAAAGTAACCATCCTTTTAACAAGATAACTCTTATGGCTTTAGTCAAATATCCAAGGTACTCTAGAATCTGTCTCTATCAGTCTTACTTCCTACTACACTTCTCTAACCCCACCATCGCTCTTCACTGCCTCCTCCCCAAATTATCCATCACTTAAGCATCCTTTGTGCATTTATTCACGGTGTTCTAACCTGAAGGGGCCTTCTTGTTTGTTATACTAAATTAGTCCTTTATCATTCAAGACCTCGGTCAGGTTCCATCTCTATAGAAAATTCACCAAGCTAGCAATAATCTCAACCAGTTTTAAAGTCTCAAATTCTAACTGTCTACATAACTAGTTTAAAAGCTGCCATATGTTGTTCTGTAGTTATCTTTCTGTTATGGAGATGTGCTAGCTTCTACCAGATCAAAAGATTCTCTTAGGTTCTAGCACAGGAGCATATGCTCTACGTTTATTATGTACAAACCATGGGTATCATGAAATATGCTGTGAAGCTTCCTAAGCAGTTTCCTATTTTCTCCAAAGTGTACACACAGAGGAACAATATGTACGCTTTATAGTCTGGAACTTTCATTTATACACTTCCTGTAGATACAGACAAGGAAAAAATCCCTGCCCATTCATCTTTACTTCTCTTCACCTCAAATGAAAGATTTTTTCAGATAAAATACTATGTACTGCAATATAACTAAAAGCAAGTATTCAGGAAATTAGACTCATAATAGCAAAAGGTAAAATGCAGGCATTATTTGGATCCTGATTTGAACAAAATAACTACAAAAGAACATTATACAACTGATACAATTATAAAACTGGGGAAATCTGAATACGGACCAAGTACTAGACGACACCGAAGAATTATTATTTATGTTACTTTGTGTGATACAGTGTTATAGTTATATAAGAAAATGTAGTTTTTAGACATGCACACTAAAGTATGTATCAGTAAAATAAAATGAGGACTATAATTTCTGTTTTTAAAACAGAAATAAATGAAGAAAAAGGGAACGAGAAAAGCAGAAGAGAGAAAGAGAGAATGGGAGATGGAGGGAGAAGCCCGAAGAGATGGAGGAAGCAAGTTATCACCGAAACTGGTGATAACCCTGAATCTGAGTGAGTGCGGATTCATTATGCAATTCTAACTGTATGCATTTAAAATTTTTTTAGTTGACATTCCTTTTCTTAAAAAAGCATCAAACTGCACCCAACTCTTATATTACTACCACACTCTCTGCTGTTTAAATAAAAAGTAAAGGTTATGAACATACTGCAGCAGTTCATAAACTACAAACAGTGACAGAGGTACCTTTCTTACATGAATTAGGGAAACTGTGAGCAAAGACAGCATCCATTTTGCTTATTGGCAAGCTCAATAAATATCTGCAAAATCAATAAACTAGTTTTATGTGAAATATGCTAATATATTGAGGATAATAACTCACACTGAGATGTTAATTAATTCACTACTGTAGAGCCCTGACTATATTAAATGCTGCACGATTAAACTGAAGTGCATGAATTGCAGGACCATGCTCAGAACCAATAAAAGATTTTGCGTGTATTTGTATTTGCTCTCCTGCAGTCATTTTGTATACCACTCTGACTTTTATGGAATATTCACTATGAGAATTAAGTCTATAAAAAGATTCTTTGACATTAAGGAGATGCACTGACATTTTCCTTTGAACAAATTCAATCACCTCTTGAGCCAGAGTATACCCTTAACACAGCTGTAATACCCAACTGTTACCAGACATCAGAATATGGAAAATCTAACACCAAACAATCCAGGAGCTCTAAATTTTTAAGCAAACTCGATAAAATAGTCACCTATTGAAACTGGCTTAGAAAAAAATAAAGACAGAAAATTGGTTGTTGTGATGCTAAAATGCTGAATTACTGCCATGTATAATGGAGTTTTTCCCACCCACACTCTTTCATAAGTGAAACTGACATTAGGCAAACTAATACCTAGTTTGTTATTTTTATTATTTGGCCATTAAGAGTCTGGTTTGCTTTTCTATTATTTTAGTCAAATAATGGACTACATGAGGATAAAAATAAATACTCCCAAGTAAAGAATCAGTGTGGAATAAAAATTCACATCCTGTTTCAAGCAAAAGTCAAAATTAATTTAAAGGGAATCTTAAGTAAAATCCACAAACCTTCCGCAATCATGTCTTCCATCTCTGTGTCAGATGAATTATCTGCATGCTTTGTGTTATTCTGTAGCTCTGGCTGAACACACACAGAATTTATCACCTGATTATCCAAGAGAGGCCTTTTTTTCACAGGCTGTTCTATTAGCAAAGATGAACGACTCACCTTTAAAAGAGAGAAGAGAATAAATTCAAATAATCTTTTTAAAGACTTTCAGAAATAAGTTGTTTAAAAACCTCTTGAAAAGAACAGTATCTATGATAATTTGCTTATTCAGTTGATCAAATACAGTCAATAAGTGCTTTCTTATTTGAAAAAGATTAGGCTATTTGAACATAAACATTTCACAGTTCAGGTAGTCAGCAATATGGATACTTCAAAGTCTGTTGAACAGGACCTAGCATCCTAGTTTTAGGCAAGTAGTTAAGAAAAAGTCTTTTCTTTAAAAATCAGTAATAACTTTTTATTTGCCATTTTCTTTAATTTTTTTTCTGCAACAACTTTTAAGACTTACTTTTTATTTGTAGGGTTATCTCCTCAGAATAGATCACTATTATGTGGATTACATAGATAAGGGGAAAAATGGGCAGAGGACATGAAGAGATAATTCTCCAAAGAAAACATACAGATGGCCAACAGACAAATGAAGATGGTCAATAGCACTAATCATCAGGCAAATAAAAATGAGATACCACCTCACACCAGTCGGAATGGTTACCTTCAAAAAGTCAACAAATAACAAGTGCTGGTGAGGATGTGGAGAAAAGGGCACTTTCATGCACTGTTGGTGGGAGTGTAAATTAATGCAGTCACTATGAAAAAATAGTAGGGAGATTTCTCAAAAAAACTACGAACAGAACTACTATCTGACCCAGGAATTCCACTAGTGGGTATACAGCCAAAGAAAGCCAAAACACTAACTCAAAACAAGAAATGCAGCCCATATTCACTGCAGCATCAATAGCCAAGATATGGAAGCAACCAAATGTCCATCCACAGATGAATAAAGTGGTACATACACAATGGAATATTACTCAGCCGTGAAAAGGAATAAAATCATGCCATTTGTGACAACATGGGTGGACCTAGAGGGTATTATGCTAAGTAAAATAAGTCCTACAAAGAGAGACAAAATTAATATGATTTCACTTACGTGGAACCTAAATAACAAAACAAACAAAACAAAAAGACTCACAGAAACATCAAACTGACGGCGGTCAGAGGGGAGGGATGGGGGACAAGGGAAAAGGTAAAGGTGACTATAGTCAGTAATACTGTGATAACTCTGAACAGTGACAGTTAATTACTAGATAAACTCAGTGTAGTGATTATACTGTAAAGTACATAAATGTCAAGTCACTACATTGTACACCAACTACACTTTAAGTAAATAAATAAACGACAAAACTATGTAATATTCAAACTGTTTAGCTGATTTCTTTACAAAAGCAAAAACAGGACTAGAACTCAAGTCTCCTGATGCTTAGTTCAGCAACCAAATCTACTGTAATCAAGATAGAAATGGAAAAATCTGCAAACATTAACATTAAACTTAACAATAAAAAATTCACTGATGTTTAGTGTATTGGAAATTTGTACATTTAACTTTAGAGAATAATTATCCGTAAACTTTTAAACTGTGTCCATTTCAGTTAGTATATTTAATATGTCTCAAGTAAAATTTATAAAAGTTATTTTTGTAAAAAAAACTATAATATTAATTGCTCCTAAGGGTATACACTTCTGGTACATTAATTAATTTAAATAATCTTTCTAATAAATAATTTAGTAATATATATATTTAATCTTATGAAGACATATGTAATATGATTCAATACCTGTACTTCAAAGAAATTTATACTAAAGAAAATTTTTAAAATATGGATAATTTAAATACAAAGATACTTCTTTCAGGACTATTTGAATAGCGAAAAAAATGGAAACCTAACTGTCCAATAATAATAGAAGGATTATATATATTATGGTTGTACATAAAGTAGAATATTATGTAACCTTTCAAAATGTTTCCAAAGTACTATTAATCATATGAGAAAATAAATGCTCAACACAGTATATCTTGAAAGTGAAAGTAGCAAAACTATATGTATAATAATAATCTTGATCATATAAAAAATATATATACATAAACATACACATTATAGGATTAGTGGGGATTTTTCTGTACATTTCCCAAATTTTCCTTTTTTTGTAATCTTAAAAAAATACTGTAACTGTCATTAGTAATAATTGATAATAATAACAACTATGCCTACTAAGTGCCAGGTACTACACAGAACAATTTATGTATATTTAATCCTTACAACAACCTTAAGCCTAAAAGCCAAGTCTCATCTCCATTTGTCGGAAGAGCAAATGAAGATCAAAAAGACTGAGCAACTTCATAAGGTAAGAGTCAGGATCGAAACACTGAGGAGTAGGGAGAAATGACTGGGCCTCCACTCACTACATCAGGTTTCTTATAAGAGATCCAAGTTTAATACAAACATTGTAAACTGAAAACGAAGCAACTGTTAGGCAACCAACTATCACCACACATATCTTCCCTACCCATGAATTTCAAAAATCAGATGATTCAAAGACCTTGAAAATACACTATTGTTGTTTTTTTCACCACTCCTGTATATTTTCAAAGGAAACTATTCACTTATAGATAGTATCATACAAAATACACAGCTAGTCTCAAATTGTAAGACTTTTAGTGATAGATACTTCCAGGAGAACATTTTAAAGCATTTTTAAAAATCTGACTGAAGGCTGAGATTTAAGAATAATGAGAATATTTCAGGGTGTGTATAGGAGGCAACCGATTGATATCTCTCTTTCACATCGATGTACTCCCTCTCTCCCCCTCACTGTCTCCCTAAGACAAACAAACGTATCCTGCATCCTCGGGTGAGGACTTTTTAAAACAGAATGGTTAGAGCATCTATTTGCTAAGCACGAGCCATCAGCTGGGTAACTTGAGAAGGGTAGGTTATGGGGGGTATTTTCCGCACCCCAGTTAAAGCTCACAAAGTGTCACATGACACAAGAAATACGATTAAAAAAATGCTTTATTGTTTCAGTTCCCTTAAAAAGAAAAAATAAGACAGTTTATTTCACTGAAATAACCTTCCAACTACCTTCCTCTAAAAATTATAAATTGGGATCTTTACATACTCAAGTTTTCCTCCTTATACATCTAAATATGTAGTATAAAATTCTAGACACATATTTGGTATACATGATATATATATATATAAAAAGATAAATTCTAGATAAAAGAGTAACAACTTCTTTGAAATAAAATCGTAAGCTTTTTATTAGAGAATTACAAACTAAATTTAAAAAATGTGCCCTGGCTGGCGTAGCTCAGTGGATTGAGCGCAGGCTGCAAACCAGGCATCGCAGGTTCGATTCCCAGTCAGGGCACATGCCTAGGTTGCAGGCCATGTCCCCCAGCAACTGCACATTGATGTTTCTCTCTCCCTCCCTTCCCTCTCTAAAAATAAGTAAATAAAATCTTTAAAAAAAAATGTTACATGAACTCTAAAAAAATACAAATTTCCTTGTTACTTACAGGAAATGGCTCCAATCCCTCCTGAATCACAAAGCCTTCAATAACATGGGTCAAGATCTGCGGTTTAACAATGGCCTGTGGAGGTTTGTTTTCTACACTGGGAACGCTACTGGGCACAGACGTACTGTTACTCCTCGCGGTAGCAGCTGGAAGTAAGAGTGGAGGAGGAGGAACAGGAACATGTGAAGGATCTGAAGGCGATTTAATTACTGAAGCGCTGACTGATGCAACAGCAGGTAATTCCACTTGCTCTGAAAAAAAAATCATTTCTTAAATTTTAGCCCAGGTGAACATAAAAGAAAATTAAAAAATAATCACTAGTAACCATTAATCATTAATCATAATAATAGTTACTGTCTGGTGCTCAAAAAGTCATTCTAAAAACTTTATATTTATTATCTCATTTAACTTGCACAATAACCTTATGATAAAAACTACTATTATCCCCACTTTACAGAAGAAGGGGGTAATTTATTCAGTTATCATTCTAGTCATGGTTAAAAAGAACTGCCCCATAAACCATGAGTATGTTTTAGAATGTCAACCTAAGAATAATTACTGCCTTGGCCCGTGTGGCTCAGTTGGTTGGGTGTCATCCCACAAAGCGAATGTCGCTGGTTCAATTCCCAAACAGGGTACACGCCTGGATTGCATGTTCAGTCCCCCGTCAGGGTGCACGCAAGAGGCAACCCACTGATGCTTTTCTTTCACAGTGACACTTCTCTCTCTCACTGATGTTTCTCTCTTCTCTCACTTTTCTCCCTCCCTTCCTTTATCTCTAAAAACAAATAAATAATCTTTTAAAAAAAGAATACAAAAACGGTTACTTTTTCAAAAACGTTAAGCTACATAGATATAAAATTCCCTATGTTACTGTTTATATATTCCAAATGGTATGGTGGAATAAAAGTACTTCAAAAGTATGCTTAAAAAAAAGGATCATAAACTACACAGAATAAATAATGTTTAATGAACTACACAGGTCTAATCAAGCAGTAAGGCTAATCCAAATCCACGCACAAATGTTCTCTCTCTCTTTTAAAGCTCTTCAGCAGCACTGTATGTGTCCATTTGGGGAACACTGCACTACCAGGCGACTGCAAAATGTTGGGCTGGATCACTGCGACTCCTCCCTAGCAAACTCTGGAAGACCACAATAAGATAGCCCCGACAGCCTGTGATCACAGAGACTTTCCCTATTGATCCATTTGGTGGCACCAAACCTTTACTGCCTGTATTGAAGTGGAAAGATGAAACCAGCTGACAGCTAAGAATATCAGTGAGTAAGGATAGCTGAGGAAAATAGTAAAAGAACAGAGATTTATGAAACTGAATCCTAGATGGAAACAAATTTGTCTATTTTGCAGGTCAGTTTATTTCATGATTTGATGAGAGTTATTCTAAATATCAACCCTGCCTGCTTTCCCCTTCATATACACAAAAGAATAATAAGCATGACGTAAATTATAGGAAGATCCAAAGTCTACATTGTACTTAGACAATTTAGCCAGAGGGAAGGGCCTGACAGGATTGCAAACTACATTCCCTGCCTCATGTGTGAAGATATTTCTGTGTTCCAATATTTCAAATACTTTACAATTTCCTTTGAATACCATTAATAATGCTCATTAGGAATTAAATTACAGTCATGATGCAAGGTTATTACCCAGTTACTGTAAACTTCTATTTCTGCCTTTAAACCAAAATTCCAGAAAATCTGCAGCAACATAAATACATTTGTAGTGTACCAAAAATAAAAGATTTCATAATATAGTTAAGATTTTCTTAAATCTGTCTTTTGAAGTATTGCTTTGAATATACAAAGGCAATAACATTAAACCGTCTTAAATATCTTATATAATTTTATTGACTAAGCATTTTCTATTTTGCGAGAGGGGGAAAAATTGGAAGAAAACTGATTTCCCTGCCCTATGCTTTCCAGAGTCTCTCTGCAGCAGGGGATGAAAGCTGGAGAGAAGGGAAGGGTTAGAGATGTGGCATGTGGAAGAAAAGAAGGGGCAAGGGCTGCTCCGGCAGCAAAGTCAGTGTTCCATTACAGTTCGCTTCCACGCATGTTCGAGTGGTTCTTCTTCCCTGCACTGATCACCAGGACCAAGAGGTAGACAACAGGACAGAATACTTACAGCAAAGCCTGAACCAACATTGGTATTACCGGGATCAGGGGTAAACAAACTTTCTATAAAGGACAACATGAGCTTTGCAACTACTCATCTTTGCTGCGATAACATAAAAAAAAACAGCCACAGATAATATTTGAACAGAAGAACGTGGCTGCATTGCAGAGAACTTTATTAAAGGACAATGGAATTTATATTTCACATAATCTTCACATAACATGATATATTATCTGCTTTTGATTTTTTTAAACCATTTAAAAACTTCAAAACTATCCTTAGCTCACGGACCACACAAAAACAGGCAGCAGAAAAGATTTAAAGCGTGTTTGCCAGGCCCTAACCTAAATATAATGTTCATAATTTAAAAAAAAAAAAACCCTAACACAAATTATATCTCTTTTAGGTCTAAGACACTGGGCTTACAGATCATACTGATGTTTTAGTAAAATATCTAGGATTCATAGTCACTTTGCTATTGTGAGGAGAATATAAAAGATTTACTTCAACTTAAAAAGTAGCATGCAAGTAGTGAATAAGAATTTCAATGCTTAAGCTCAAAAATTGTATAATCCATCTTGAGTAAGAATCAGTGAGACTTAATTTAAGCACTGTATGGGAGAGAACACTTTTAAAAGCATTTATTGAGTCCAGATTACAAGCAATTATAAGGAATGCCAGATAAGACTTAGAATGCTTTGTGATTTGGGGAGAGTATAATTGAAATCTTTTGATAGAACTTTGACTTATTCCAATTTTTAAGCTAGACATAGCTTGACACATGAATCATATGAAACACATCTGTAACAAATCAATAAAAATTAGGAAGCTACAATATGTTTTTCATTTGGGTGGTTCCTTATCAATTGTTCTAATTGTTCCTCTTCAGAAAAAGATCTTTAATTCTAATGTATGTTTTACTGTAATCAATTACATAACAAATTACTTTAATACCATCTATAGCAGGGGGAAAAAAACAGCCATTACTAACATTTACTTAATAAAAAATTCCGCCCAACTAAGATACTGCCTTACCTAACAAAGGATGTTCAGAAGTCAAATCTTCTCTCCCCACGGTGATAGCTGCCGGGGACAGTGTGGGTGGTGGTGGGGTTCTGTCCATCCGGACACATTCGTCTGACTCTTCTGGCATTTCTTCTTCACACACATCTTCTACTTGGTACACCTGCGACGACAGACCACGCAGCCTTGAAAGGTTGCTAAGAACCATATTTAATAAGGTGTTCTTAACTTAATTAAAAAAATAAATTCCAAGTGTTTTGAAATTTAAAACAAGGCAAAATGATTATTTTATAGTTTGAAAAGAAAACTTTAATGAAGTTTTGCAAGTAATTGACAATATTTCACTAAAAGCAAGTTGTAGTCAGTATCTTTGTTACAAATGACTAAAGTTTCCAAAAAGGTGACAGCCAAGTTAGGACATATTTTTAATTTTGAGAACTAAAAGAAATGTTTTGATTTTATATACTCTATTTTGGGAATTTACTATTATTTGTTAACTTCTAATTGTGATAAATCAAAATAGATACTATTTTAACAAGCATACTGAGTCTCTAAAATGACACACACTATATCAGGAAATGTACTGCCTAAAGGACTACACTTGAGGCTTTTTATTATATTTATGTGAAAGATTAAGTTATAAAAAGTAGTATCTGAGTACCTACAAAAAAGGTATGCATATAATTACATCTTTCTTTAATCCTCTGATTTACTCAATAATCTAATGGTTTTTTATAAGCAAATGTCAGGTAAACAGAAAATATCTGTCCTTGAAATAACACACATACACACACACACACCATTCTAAGCCATTTGATACATTAATTTCAGTTCTTTAATACTGGTCTATAATAACAAAGTTTTAAGTCTTTAACTTATCATTCAATAGTAAAGATTATACTTAAACATGGATTCAAAAGCACCCAGAGAAAGAATCACACAACAAAATATAACTTGTTATTAATTTTTCAGTAACATTAAGACTGATTTTATTTTTATTTTATTTTATTTATTTATTTTTAGAGAGGAGAAGGGAGAGAGAAAGAGAGGGAGAGAAACATCACTGTGTGGTTGCCTCTCACACACCCCCTACTGGGGACCTGGCCCACAACCCAGGCAAGTGCCCTGACTGGGAATCGAAGCAGTTAACCCTTTGGTTCTCAGGCCAGCACTCAATCCACTGAGCCACACCAGCCAGGACTAAGACTGAATTTTCAAAATTCGCTTTTAAGGACTGACACAGGTATTTTAAGTCATCATCATTATTTATTTTACCATTGTCTTTGAAATATGATAGGTTTTTTAAAAAGCCATAAAGCAGTTCATCTCCCTTCTTTTATGTACAAAGCTTATTTAAATGTACGTAGCTTGTGAGTTTTAAGATTATTTACCTAAACTGATGAGTATTTCTAATAAATGTTAAAACAAAAATCCTTCAACAAAAAACTTTAACTTATTTCTAATACTGTATATATTTTTAATCAAATTATTGAGAGTTTGATTTGCAGTACATAAAATTAGATACAAAAATGATCAAGATTTCTGGAAACAGAATAACCAGACTATATCTAACCATGATGATAGTTAAAAAAAAGGGAAAAAAAAAAACTTTCCAAGCCTCTATTAATAAATCTTTTGCCTTGAACTTTCTAAAAAATCTTATTGTTACTGATAATTTTCTATCAAATATAATATCCAGAAATGTGACTTAAATCAGCTAGTAAGTAGACAACATTTTAAAATATTTGCTCATAACTCTGCATCTGGAAACCTGTTTCACCAACAGATTTCTTGACTCATGTCTGGACCCTCAGAAGTAAAAGCAGTTGTTTCTTACTGTACAATGTGCAATAATGATAACCCCTAATATCTGTA
Organism: Tonatia bakeri; assembly: GCA_004024845.1. Taxonomy (NCBI): domain Eukaryota; kingdom Metazoa; phylum Chordata; class Mammalia; order Chiroptera; family Phyllostomidae; genus Tonatia; species Tonatia bakeri. Next base: position 186,411 of record PVIA01000277.1, on the reverse strand, counting down.
CATAATTTTTTAAAAAATGAAGATAATATCCAATATAGGGAAAGTCATCCAAAAAAAAGTCCTGGGGTTAAAGGGGGGATACCCTTCTAGTGAGGGGCATTTGCTGTAGTGCTGAGGTCTTGGGTTTGGTGGAGTGGTGGGAATACTGATTCAGAGGTCATTAGACAAGTATGATCTACCCACCAGTTCGATTGTGTCTATGTGTAGCATTCCTTTCTCAGACTTTACCTTTCCTCCAAAGATCACTGTCTTTTCTTAAAACGCTAAACTGTCTTTAATAGTAACGCTGTCCCAAATTTCTACGGCACCTACTACAGTATCTTTTAAGGAATCAAAGTTTGATCATGTATAGAACTCTGATTTTTTAAAAATGAGAGTTGTAAAAGATAAAGAGACATACGCAAATAGCATATTCCGAAATAATCCATCAAAGAGTACTGTAAAATACTATTCATTCATTATTACATTCTTCTAAATTGTCCATGTAAATACAAGATAAGTTCATGAATAAAAGAAGCAGACAAAAGCAGATCTGTCACAGACATCTGGCAGCATCAGCATAAAAAAAATCTAAACGCAACAACTAAAATATTGAAAAAAAGCAAAGAAGTGGAGGTTTTGCTGACAATTAGGAAACCGCACATCACAACTTCCGTTTAGCTCGTAACAACTACTCTAAAACTAGCAGTCCCTGCGGAACTTACCTCAGTAAAGTACATTAGTCCCCTCTGTCTCCCTTTCCTACATAAACCATGGGATACTGAGTAGTTCTAAATTATCTACTCTCACCACATCTTATCATACCCAAACATCAATGAATAACCTCAGTTTTACATCGTTTACAAACATTATCTCTTTAAAAACATACTGATTTTACTTTGATAATTCCCACTTATCTTTCAAAATTCAAATCTCTTAGGAAGTAAATATATCCTTCTACCTTTAAATATTTAAAACAACCAGGAAATTGTGAAGAAAGAGGTAATTTGTGAAGAAATGTTATTTAATAAAAAAAACATTTTGTCAAAGATAATAAAAGAAAAATAAAAGTTTAATAAGTAGGCTATGATACTCAAAGAAAGGTATAAGAAAGATAACATGGAAATATTGATAGCAAGTATGACCAACCATACCCGTGACAGCAGAGAAAGTTATCATTTCCACACACACATGAAGTCCAAAAATGAAGTAACATAAATCGAAAAAAAAACTTTTTTGAGAGAACAGAAAACAACAAATTAAGACCGTAAATATTTTAGCTTTAATTTGAGTGCTTTGTTTATGATATTTGTATCCCAAATTTGTTCTTGCAAAGTTTACCCTACCGAAAACAATTAGAAAAATATAAGGAATAAAGAGAAATTTTATTTTTTACTTGTTAAAAACCAATAGACTGAACTAGAAAGAAATAATTTAAATTTGATTTCTTTGAAGGAACTGCACTCTTCAAAGCCTGTGTTTTCATTACACTATCCTCTGTAAACTCTCCAAAACTCCATTGAAAGAAAATAGAGACATAATTAAATGACAAACTTATTTCCAGATGCTCATTGTCTCTGTTAAGTTCTGCCTTTAATAAAAGTGAAAAGGAAATGGAATTCAATCTCTCTATGCCTATTACTGTCAGTTTTAATGACAAGAATAAAGAACCTATAAATTTGCATCCTAAGGACCAAAATGTTTCCATTAAAAACACATTGTGAAATTCCTTTCTTTTGTGAGCAAATGGTTACTGGTCTTTAAGTAATAAAATCCCTTCGCTGAGGTCTTTATATAAAGATATAAACCTCCTTTTGGGAAGACTGTTTTCTTCAGTTATAAATTATTAATTTGATCATTCTGCCTAAAAGTTTTGAGATCTTATTCAATTTTTACTGTAAATTGTTTAATAAATTTAAAAAGTCCTTTAGAGAATGTTTAAAGAAAAACATTTTTCAAGACAATTTTCCTTTCTAGGCAACATGTACCATTTTTAGAGGTTTATTCTGATAAATTTCACCATAATCTACTTTATTCAAAACTTTTACTCTTCCCAATGGATTTTTGTGTCCTCAGTATTCAATTCATCAACTGAGATGTTTTAAACTTTTTAAGTGAGAAATATTCTAAGTTTATATTTTCCCTTAATAGAAATTTAAAATTCAGAAGTTTAATAATTCCAAAAGATGGTCTACAGTTAGTTTTTTGCAAAGTTGAATTCTTTCCTACAATAAATGTTTTTATAATTTTAATTATAGAAGATAATTTTACCAAAAAATGTAACATACAAGCATACCCTTGAAACAAAAGCTCCTAGAGGCCCAGGACTTCAGAATGCATACGACCAAAAAGGTTAGCTAGATAAACGATACGTTTAAGAACATACAAGCCAACAGAAGGGATCTATGAAGGATAATCACCTTAAGAGAAAAAACTTTGTGCAGATGACACTGGTTCAAATGCATTCCCTTGGGGAAAAAAAATCAACTCTGTAAAGATAGCAGATGGATTTGTTTAAATAGTAATAAAATTAACGAGGGACTTTAATAACCATCACAAATTATCAAGCATGCAACCGTACTACAACAAATGGCAATTTTTTTTGCCCATACAGCATGTTTGTCAGACACTGAAGGATGGAAATTTCAGGCTTTTTAAATTCACAGGCATGTAGCTCTAGTGATATAACATAACGTAGGAGAAAAGTTTTTGCTTTCAGTTCAGCAAGAAAGTCAAAGAGCTTCCAAGGGCTTACCACTGGTGGATCAACAGGTGCTGGTGGTTGTACTTGTAGGTTTACCGCTACAGTCTGTGGAGGAGGAAGAGTCTGAAACGGCAACTGGACCAAAGCTTCTGCAGCTGGAAGCTCCTCTTCTGACACCAAAGCATTCTGTACCAAAACCTGGCCCTGGGATAGAATTTCAGGCTGCACTTGTAAAGACTGCATAGACTGCAAGGGCAGTGGTGGAATCTGAGCTGGAGGAGATGTTGACATCTGTGGAGGGGTTGCAATTGGGATTGGAGAGGACTGCAGGGTCGAATATTGCTGGTGTGATGCTGGAGACACAATCTGTTGACCTGGGGACACCAAGGCCGACTGCTGAACTGGGCCAATGTGTACAACAGGGGAAGCTGAAAGTGGAAGATGGGATGGAAGATTCAACGGGGCTGTTGGCTGCACCTGGTTAGCAGTGGACTGCTGCAAGTTAGGCCCTGGTTGGAGAGCCGATGACACCAGAGGGTGTGGCTGAATAAGTGCTTGTGGATGAATAATTATAGTAGGAGACTGACTTGGTGAATGAGGTGGTGGAGGAGATACCACCACAGACTGCTGTGCTGACTGTGACTGGCTAGGAGACATTGTTAAGGGAGGGGGATGACTCTGAATTGGTGAACAATGCTGCGACTGGGCATTACTGGGAGCTGGAGGAAGGCCATGGTTTTGGAGCGGTATACAGTGCTGGGATGGGGGTGGATCTTGAGTTGGATTTTGGAGTGTGATCGGCTGAATTTGCTGTTGCTGCTGTTGTAATATCAGCTGATGATGGGAAACCTTGGGAGGTGATGAATGAAGAGGAATCTGCTGATGTTTTATTAGAGGATGAGGCTGAATTGGAGGATATGAAGCTGTGAGAGAAAAAAATAAGAATTAGTATTTATTTCAAAAATATCATAGAAATTTTAAAATAAATTTACAGGAGGAAAGTTTTTATATCAGAAGGTCATAATCATCAGAAATCTATTAAAAAGTCTTCCAGACAAGAGTGACTTAAAAATGCAATAGTTAACATCCCTTTCTTGGAAAACTATAAATTTCATAAAATAAGCTGTACTGTGGTAAGTTCCAAAAGAAAACTGCCTAAAGCAATTAATTTATAAATCTGAATCTACACATGATTTATTCTTATTAAATGTTATAGGTCCCCAGAATATCTGTATTAACTTTCAAGAAAGTTTACCCACTTGAATTCCTTCTTTGGGGAAAAGAGGAGTATCACTGAACAAGTATAATACAGTATATATAAAGAAAACTTCAAAACCGTAACCATGCACTATTAGAGCCCATAAAGTAACAGTCTTCTCCTTTCTAATTTATGTCTAAATATTTTTCCAACTAATCATCATTGTAAGTACTTATAAAGCTTCCCAAATAAGTTACCAAATTGAGCCAAGATGAAGAGTTGGTATTACTTAACCCAGGAGGAGAAAACGTTTTTGTACAAAAAGTTAATTCAATTAAGCAAGAGATGTGTGTGACTCCTAGAGCATGGTCAAATAACCTCTGTAACTAAGAAATGAAATTTCAGCAGCCCTTCCAAACCTGGGAGAGCACTAGTTTTGCTTAAAGAGAGGAAGGCAATCAGAAATTCATGTATCTAAATAAAGGATCTTGTTTTACTTCCTCCCCCCTTAGAAAAACAAGCAAATGAACAAATCTACAGTGATCTGTAAGTGATAGTACCTGTTTTCTCCAGAGGAGCCACCCACAACAGGGATAATGTATATAAAGAACTAACAAAATCAAGTATCCCCATCAGTATGTCTCTTTTGCATACTGGTGTTTATGTTTACACAGAGGGAGATGCTGGTGAAATCCTCTCTAAGTAAGAATGGAAACTGGGTTCACTATATATAAATGTATAACCAGTACACATTGTATACCTGAAACTAATACAATATTGTATGTTAACTGTAATTAAAAATAAATTTTAAAAAGAAACAGGGTTTACTAGAAGATAAACTGAAAAGATTGCTTAATATTAATATTATGTAGAAATTATACACATTTAAAACAGACTTAAAGACAGGGCAAAAAAAATTTTTTTAACTTCAGAATTTTAGGGTAAAGACCATTAACTTGTCTTGCATCTATTTTTATACTTAACCACATTTGTGACAACGGCCTTACAAAAACTTCTAACAACTTTTTTAACACTTGGTTGGTTGGTATTTAAAATTTGGGAGATCCTTTAAGGAAATTAATTTCTGATTAACATCTCAAAAAAGAGGTGTTTAGAAAGTTCAACAAACTTTTTTTCATGGAATAGGTCTAAAATTTCATCTAACAAAATAATTTTCACACAACGAGGCTAGCACTTCAAACTAAGACTGAAAATTTATGTCAGCACTTTATAAATGTGTTGACAAAGACTGTACACAGAGTATTTAATAAAATCTACTGCCTTTCCTCCAAGGGGCTCAAGGTACTTTCACATGGCCCACTGTACTAAAAAAATGTCTATAAAGTAGACAGGTATTATTATTCCCCTTTTACAGACAAAGAAATAGAATGTTCACAAGCAAAGGCCCATTTTAATTCAACTTTTAAGTTATAATGAAAATTCAGCATATTCTTTAAGTACAATGAATATTATATTTACAGGAATAAAAATTCTGTGCTCAAGAAGTAAGCAATCTTTTTTTAATATTCTGGAGTTGATAATTCAACAGATTAACAGTCTATCCTTTCACCTAGATTAAATTCTTTGATCAGAAATCGAAGTGTATGACTCCGTAAGTTCAACTGACAAGCACATCTACCACAGAGTAACTATGAGGCTGAACAATACTTCTGTACGAGAGAAGCCCTAGTGCGCCTGAATCATACACTTTTTGTCTGATCTTCATAAATACTTTATTGCTGTCAGGGTGGCATGATATCTGGAGAATTTATGATTGGCATCATCTTAATGCAGTCTACTGCATTAATTACTCTTTAATTGCTATAAAAAGTCTACTTACTAAAGTCAAATTACTAAAAAGTATACTCTTTAATTACTATAAATAACAGATTACTGTAAATTACTAAATACATTACCTCATTCAATAGTTACAACAACCCCATGAGGTAGAGAGACAACGTACTACACTAACCCAATCAATACATTACAGGTGAAGAAACTCTCAGCATTAAGTAACTTGCCTGAAATTACAAGAACCCATAGTCCTAACTGAGTCTCAGTTCCTATTACGAACTGAATGTGTCCAACAAAATTCGTATGTTGAAGCCCTAAGCCCTAGTGTGACTATTTGGTGACAGAGCCTCTAAGGAAGTAATTAAGGTTAAATGAGGTCAGAAAAGTGGAACCCTGACCTAAGAGAATTAATGCCCTTGTAAGAAGAGACCCCAAAGAGCTCGCTATCCTCTCTCCTAGCCCTCAGGTGAAAAGCCATGTGAGGACACAGCTAGAAGGCAGCCATCAGCAAGCCAGGAAGAGAGCTCTCACCAAAAACTAAACATTGCTAGATCTTGATCTTGGGCTCTCCAGAACTGTTGTTTAAACCACCCAGTCTATGGCATTTTTTTATGGCAGTCCGAGCAGACTAATACTGGCTTTTCATTATATACTGAATTAATGTCTGCCAAAAAAGGTCAAATGTAATTTCAACTCCTTAACAGTTAAGGAGTAGTTACATGTATACAGCCCTAAAATTATTTCGGCCCTTTGAAGGCAACCTCGAGGTTGGTGTGGCCCCCAGTGAAAATGAGTTTGACACTCCTGTCTTAGGATGTTCCATCTAATTTTGTTTCTCATCGACGACACTGCAGAATGCCAGAGTTTGGTACTTCGCATAGCATCTAAATTCTGAATTGCAATTTTCCTGCGACTCTGATGGTTTTAGCCTACTAAATATACTGGCCATCAGAGGAAGACAATTAAAGACATTATCACACTACCAATGCAAGGGGGAAGAATAAGTGTCAACTTAGAACAAGGTACTGGGAGTTTGGGGAGACTGAAAATCTGAAAGTCGATCTCCTTGCCTGAGCTAACCCTGAAAGAGGTCCTAGCTTCCTCTGAAGGTAGCATTCTCTGTGGAAGGAAATTAACTTACCCTTTATTACAATCTATCAAAACTATGGTAATCACTAAAAATCATCCCAAGCAGTCATTCCAAGCACAATGGGTCGCTGCTGCTTCTCACTGACTCCTATCAACACTGGCCAGAGGCTAGTTTGAGGCTCAGAATACTTTGGACAATTCAGCATAAAAATCCTGTTATCAAGCCGTACAGAGAGCAGACCTGGCACATATTTATAAAAAAAAATTCACATCTAACTATACTATAAATAAGTTTATTAATTATGCATTATAACAAAGACTACACTTATCTAAGATTCAGATTTAAGAATTCTAAGCAGTAATGCCTAATTAATGCAAATAGAAAAAACTGCTATAAGTTCCAGAATTCAAGTGGAAAAAAAAATCAACTGTTAATCCAACAAATATTCCTGTCCCCCTACTGCAGGTAAGTACAATAAGGCATAACTTAGTACTGTCGAGATCAAAGGATGAAAAGGGGAATCTGAAAAAAGGATTAAAAGAGTTAATAAATGTAAAGTGCCTGACACACAAGTGCTCCATATTATCCTACCCTTGAAGAGCTTACCATCCAGTAGAAAAGCTAAGATCAGTAAGTATATACATAACTATACAAGAAAAATTGCCATAAAGGAACACAAAAATGCTATACAAGTTCAGAGTAATGACACATTTCTAACTAGGGAAATCAAACAATTCCAACATTTTGAGATTGGGTGATTTAGAGAACATTGGCAATATTAGCACAGAGGAAACATAAAAAGAGAAATAGGCTTAAGTGGAGAAAATGCAGACTTCGGTAGTGTAAAATGATTCTTTAAAAAGTAATGCAGAGTTATACAAGATTAGAAAGAAGGTACCTGCTTGATAAGGATGGATGAAAGGTTTTGTTTTTTTTTTTAATGACACTTGTGAGGTCTAGACACACACACACTCCGAACAAAGAGCAGTTATACTAGTATAAAAACATGTGCATATAGGTTAAGATTAGGGGAGACCTAGGTATGCTGGAGAAGCAAAGGAAAAAATCCAGCATGAAGGAGACAATGAAAGAACATCAGGAGACAGTAAAAATGATGTGATCAATGACACAAGCAAATAATGCTAACTTTAAAGAAGACAGCAGGTAATTCCTTATCTTACGAAGAAGTAAAGAAAGCTCAACAACGACAAATTCTGAGCTGAAGAGGAGAGATGGGAAGGAAACGCACTCCAGATGGCTCTGACATTTTCAGCATGAGAACGGTGACTCAAGGTGATCTGTGGACAGCAGAAGTGCAGGTGGGATTCAAAGGCTGATCAGAATGAAAATGACTCAGCTGATTCCCTGACAACTTCCTCTTGGAGATGAAATCCGAGACCGGAAAAAGCAACGTGGTAAAGTAAATGTGCATAATCCTCATTTTTGGAAAGTGATAAATCCCTCCCACTAATGACAATCTTAAACAACAAAAAAACCTTGCTCTCTAAAAGGCTGTTAATTTTGTTCCATTAAAGCATACCGAATGAACTAAAGACAAATCTTGCTTCTAAGCTGAAAGATCTTACTGCTATAATGACAGAGCAGCACATAATGAAGATGCTAATTAAATGTCAATTGACAAAATAAATCTTATTATAAATTTTTAGCTGTTGGGCTCTTTTGAGTTCTCTTTTTTCAAGCTACAATATTGAGATATTCTTTTTTAACTGATGAAACCCACATTTTAAAATGCTTTAAAAGTGTCATTCTTCTTCAAGTAATGCACATCTTTTATTTTGCTCTGCCTGGTAAGAAGATGAAAACTACAATTACTTTCAACAAAAGTCTTATCCCACCTGGTGCTATTAACTGGTGAATACTTGACGTCCGGGTGACAGCGGTGCTTCTCGACTCCAGACTTGGGCTTTCTCCTTTCCTATTATTTTCCGGAGAGGGATCTCGTTGGCTGATTTTAGAACTGGTCACTGTTGTTTTGTTATGACAAATTGTCAATGACTGAGTTTGACTAGTGCTTTTTGGAGGACCATTCTGTGAGCTAGATAGCACACCCAACTTCTGGCTGCGTAATGTTAAATTCTGAACCTAAGAACCACATAACAAAAAATAGGAAGAAACAGATGGTATTAATTGATGCAGTAATCATCAACTTTATAACAATAATGACAACACATTTCTATTATGCTTTTCATACATAAAGTTCCAAGCTCTTGAAGCAACTGATACATCTTGAAAGGGAGTTATTACTCTAAGTAATTGAATCTTAAATATTAAGTGCCATTTTAAGAAAAAACATTAAGAAAAAGAATCATTAAAAACTAAATGAATATGTAATACATATATGAACAATGAAATATTAATAAATTACTCTGCAATAAACTGCATTTTAAAATTATTACCAGCTTGGAGACAGCCAAAGAGAAGGAGAAAGAGGAAGGTTGTTCCAGGTAAAGGGGAAAACTTGAGGAAAGCTGCAGAGGTTGGGGAGCCCAAGGTGTGTAAGGACGAAAGAGCAATTCCTTCAACCTCAGTCTGACTGCTCCATGCCAGGATTGCGAAACATTTTAAGGTTACAAGTATCTCATGAACTTACATAATTAGGAGAGTGCGGATATAATACTGCTGTCTTAATAAAGATAAGAAAGAGATAACAAAGAAGTTACCAGCTCTATAGAGATAAGAGAACACTAATCTAGTAAGAAAACTAATTCATCAAACCACCTATCCCACCATGATAATTATGAAAATCATTTCCCATGAACTGCTTTTCAAAGATAATTGGATTTCTGTTGTTGTTCTATGGAACACTCACCTGCTTTTGAGAACCTGACCTCATGAACTGAAGAGACTGTGCATGGCCTTGCAACGGTTTCTGTGTGGCTCCTGTCTACACCTGGCGCTATTCTAAACATACTGCCAGCCTGGACGGTGGCAAGGATCATCCCAGTTACAGTCACAGGAGGTTTGTAACATTCCCGAACAGCCAGACAGAACACACCTCTCCAATAGCTGCCAAAGTTTTTGGCCATCTGGCATGAATGCACCAGACGCACTTATGCTGGCACTAGCCCTGGGAGGGACACTGAAATGAAAGAGATTCTAAGCTGACAAAGCAAAGGACATACTGCTGCTTTATGAATGTTCTTTGGTTTTGTGTGTTCTGTCTCTACAACTATATCATCAACTGATGCCCAAAGGCTACACTTTCTCTTTCCAGGTGCCAAATGCAGTGTTCAGCCAATAGCAGGTGCCAAACAAATTTCACCTCAGGAAGTGGACATTTTCCTCAGTTCTATTCTAAGCTATTGAAAGAATCTTCTAAGTCAGACCATAGGAAGCATCTTCTCTGATTTTTGTCAAATACTTCATAGCAATGTAACTGGAGTAAAAACTGCTGTATTATTGAAATTAATGCAAAAATAAAATATGCTAAAATCCAGGCTTCTCAGCTTGCCACTCAAAGCCCTTCAAAGTCAAGGCCCAAACCACTTCAAGTCCCAAGTTTCCGCTAGTGTAGTCCACAATTCTCATAATTCTAGCCAAACTGTTTTACTCACCCTTTTCCAAACTACCTTATGCTTCCTTCAATAGAACCCTTGTTCAAGCTCCTCTTGCTCAAATGCCATTCTTCCTCAATGCTCCTTCAAGGCCCAGTAAAAATCCCACTCACTCTCCCAAAGACCCTGGTTAGAAATAATTTCCCCTCCCCTGTCTAATGCTTCTCCCATAGAATATGGATCATACTGGCCTGTAGCACTGACTAATGTCTAGCTCGTTTTATGATTACTCATGTCTGTGTGAAATACTGAGACTCTGGCTGACAGGCTCTCACCTCTGACATTCACTCTTGTACTCCCCACAGCTCTGTGCTGCAGACATAACAGAAACTCCACAAGTCCCAGGTATTCTCTAGTATCTGATTCTCAAATCTGTATTTCCTGGCTATGTTTCTGTATTTAGTTCTATTTATGGTTTTCTTAGGCTAACACTAAAACCTGTTCACAGTTCACCAAAAAACCTCAAAAAATATGTAGTAGGGACATATTAAAATCTTAAAAACTTGAAAATCTGAAAACTTTCCTTCATATGAAAAGCATATATATTCAAATATGCTTTTTAATATATATTCAAAAGTATAAATGAAGATTTGACACAATGAATCCTAAAACATGTGGCAGTTCATTTCTATAGAATCATATACCCCTTTAATTTTCCTTCTGCTTTCTGGAATTCTGGAAGAAAATATATGTGTGTGCATATATTCATATTATTTATATGAGTAGATAAATTTAGATTATGGCTATAATATCTTTGGTCATTTTCACTTAAATATTAACAATAAATTTCAAACATGTAAACTGCACTTCTAAAGTATATTACAAAGTTAATTTAGCTTTTAATAGGAAGATTACATTTTCAGCTTTCAGGGATACAGCTTCACTTTTGAAGAGAACACACCCTTTCTCAAAAGAATATTAGGGCACAGTGATAAACTACTTTCATTTCATCTAAACCTTTCCTATGATCAAATTATGAAAACTTTCTGACTTTTGAAAAAGTCTAAATGTCACCTGAAGCCTTTAGCTAATTTCACACTGTACAGTGGATTACCCAAACACTCTCATATCAATTTCTCAATTTGAATTTAAGAAATACTGTGTGAATCTCTTTGTTGCATATGAGGGAAGTAGGAGATGAAGTCACATTGCTGGCAAGATAGCTGAGTTTCTAGGTTTTAAATCCCAAGGGCTGTTTTCCTCTCCATTCTCACAGCATTCTCCAGATAGTCATGATAAGTAAGATTTCTTCCTTTTCCATAAATATACTCTTAGTCCTATCATATCTTTCTGAAAATGAGATTTTTCTAAATTAAAAAAAAATATTTTACATGGTATAGAGAAGGGATGGAGCATTTTAAATAGTATATAAGGGTAAAATATTCCTAATTTCTCATTTTTTCACAGTGTGCCATAAATAAATTTTAATACTAAAAAAATTAACTGTTATACTGACTTCTATCACTCAAAGAGTATTAAACTTGAAATTTGGTATTTCTCAATTACACACTATTTTAAAAACTAAAAATATAAGCTTTAAAATTAACAGTAGAGCAAAAATTTTTCAAAACTAACAGCCCTAAACCTGAGGAAAGTTACCACTGGTATATTCAAAGTATAGCATCACTTCCCACTGTCAGCTTCATAAACTGCATTTCGAAAGCATAGCAGAGAAAAACATTTGTAAAGAAATTCCTGAAGGTTCCTGAAAATCTATCCTTGAATTAATTCATATTATCACTGAACCACGTGCCTGCATCACATTAAACTGAGGCCACTTTCATAAACTACTTCACTATGCTCATTGCACTATTAAAGGGACAGTAAGACGTTTTCCCCATAAAAGCCCGCAAGACAAATTGTGCTCAAAAAAGCATGTTTGTTGTATTTTCCTAACTCATTTACTTTACTCTGGAAACTGTAAACCCTTTAAATGACTGTGTTTCTCTCTTTACTGTTAGCTCCTTCAAAGCTAAGAACCAAACGTGTGACTCATCTTTAGACAATATATAGGATCCGGCACAAACACTGGCCTTTTCCATTACAAAATCTTTTATTACACAATCATAAGTATGTAATTCTGTAATCCATCCCACACAAGCACAATATCATACTCAAGCACACCATATGGCATTTTAGGTGGAATGTTCAAATTGCTGCCCATCTCGTGCAAGACATGCACGTACCCTACTGACCACACACAAGCAGGCGTTACTTCTGTCTGACCCGTATAACAAAAACAGTAATTAGTGGCATCTGATACTAAGTATGCTAGGCAGTATGCTAAGTACTTTATGATCATTGTTTCCTTTATTCCTTGTAAGAACTCTGAGCTACAACTTGTAGTTTACAAAGAAACTGAGGTTTAACAAAGGTAATAATAAAAGCTAACATTTAAATGAGTGTTAACTATGTATCAGACATTGTTCTGTTTTTCACTTATTAACATATTTAATCCTCACTACAACTCTATGAAATCAACATTATAATTATTTTATAAATATTTATTTTATTTTATATTGCTGAAACAGAGGCAAGTTATTAAGGATATCCAATGAGAAAGTGGTAGGATATGTATTTGAACCCAGAGAGTCTGGATTCAGAGTCCAAACTCATAAATACTATGCTATACTATGACCTTATTCAAAATCAATCAACTGGCAAGTGACAAGGCTGGCAACTGTTGCTTAAGTCAGAATGTGGACCCAAGTCTTTTCATCCCCTCTTGCAAAAAAAGTACTAATGAGTGCCTAGACACTAAGCATACATATTACTCAGTCTTCAACTCACCCTGCAAGTATGTATGACTATTAGAGAGTTTTGGTAACTTGTCTAAAGCATAAAACTAATAAATAATGGAAGTGGGAGTTGAACTGAAGTCCATGCAGGATTTCAATCACATAATCTGAATAGCAATCTCACTCCTAACTCCATGCCACTTTCCTTTATTTGTGCTTTTTTTCTTACATGCTGTCAGTTTATTTTATCTTGTTTTATTGTATGCATCTTATAAATCAATTCAAATTTTAGGTGTAATAAAATAAAAATTAAAACTGAAAACATCCTACAAGTTAATAATGGTTTAGCTCTATTAGGTTTTTTTAAAAAAACAGGAAAATCATTACTTCAACCAATCCATTTCACAGAGACATTATAATAGTTTAGAGCTGAAAAAACCTTAAAGTTAACAAAGACAGAGATCTCATTTTCTAAATACGAAAATTAAAGTTCATCAAAGCTCAGGAATTGTGCAGGGTCACGGAGCACATGAGGAAAAACTTAACTTTAACTGATCAACATATTTATATGCTAATATATTAAAACTGGCCTTTATTATTAAATAAAATATGTAAAGGGTCAAATATTATTATCATCTAATTTTTTGCTTTTTACCAGAAGACTAAGACTATTAAATTAAAAATAAGCCAAGGATGATCCTATGATATACCAATTTCTGTGGAAAAATACTTAAATGATATCATACAATTAAGTAGTCAAACAATTAAGTAGAATATTCTACTTAATTGTTTTAAATTAAAATTTACTAATTCATTTTTACCAACTTTACTGAGGTATAACTTACATAGAGTAAAATGAATGAACCAGTTCAATGAGTCTTGACATCTGTATACAACATGTTACCACCACTCCAGTCAAGATATAGACCACCACCATCACCCAGAAAGCCCACTCCTGCCCCTTCCCAGTCACTGTGCTCCACCTTCTGTCCCAGGTACCACCAACCTGCTTTTCTTCACTACAGACTAGTTTTACCTGCTCTGGACTTCCATTTCATATAAATGGAATCAGAGTATGTACTCTCTGGTGTCTGGCTTCTTTTGCTAATTACAATGTTCCTGAGATGCATCAGTAGTTTTTTTTTCCTGAGTAATATCCCACAATTTATTTATCCATTCACTAGTTAAAGAACATTGATTGTTTCCAGTTTGGGGCTATTCTGAATAAGCTTGCTATGAATATTCATTTACATATCTTTATGTGGATACATATTTTCAGATCTCTCACAGTAAACATCTACAAGTGGAACTTCTGGGTTACATGTTAAACATACGTTTAACTTTGTAAGGAACTGACAAGCTGTTTTCCAAAGTGGTCGTACCAATTTCACTCTCACCAGCAATGTGTGAGGATATGGCTGCTCCCCATTCTCGCCAGTCTCCTTCATTTCAGCCACTCCAGTGGGTGTGCAGTGATATCCACTGGGATTTGATCTGCATTTCTATAATGATTAATGGTGTTGAGCATTTTTTTCATGTGCTTGTTGGCCTTTTGCATATTTTCTTTTATGAAGTGTTCACGTCTTTTCCCAATGATACTATTATTTATTGAGTTGTAAGCATACTTCGCATATTCTGAGTAAAAGTCCTTTGTCCGATATTCATATTGTGAACACTTTTCCTCTTCATTTTTCTAACAATGTCTTTTCAAGAACAGTTTTCAATTTTGATGAAGTCCAACTCAATTTCTTTTATAATTAATGCTTTTTGTGACCTAAGAAAGTTTTGTCTACCCTAGAGTTGTGAGGATATTCCCTAAGTTTTCTTCTGTGCGTTTTGTAGTTTTAGCTGTTAAATCAAAATTCTATTTTATTTTTGCGAATGATGTAAGGAGAAAGTTACAGTTCACTCTTCCATAATACCAAAAAAAGTAATATCCTACACAATTTTTTAAATTTAAAATTCACCCAATTTATTTTTAATCTTAAAATCCATCTTGATTTAGTGACTACATAACTGCTTGCAAGGGAATCTATACAAAAGAATACATCTCACAAATAAGAAATAAATCTGCTTTACAATAAAACACACTGTCGTAGCAAAAATTCATTTTCGCTAATGTCGAATAACCTAAATATCTGTGTTTAACGGTATTATAATTTCTGTTGAAGAAAACTTTCTTGAAGTTCTTATCCTATTTTATTAAATTTCAATCTGAAATGCATGACCAAGAGCACAGACACCATCAGTAATTTAAACACAATGCGCGTCTTTCTTTAGCCGGAAGGCCTGGGCCTCACCCACTTTAGGAAGCTAGACAAGCTCACCTGAGTAGCTGCAGACTGACAGGAAGATGATGACGACGAGACAACAGGAATGTCAGACTGTACAGCAGCCACAGTGGTAGCGGGTGTGAAAATCAGCTGTACAGACAGAAAAACCAAAAAAAAATACCCTAAGACAAAAGAACATGTCTCACACACAATGTATAGCAGGCAAGGGAGACCGAAATTTGTGACAGAAAGACAATGCAGTTTAGGACTGCCTCCTAAGCAAAAGGGTTTTACAGGACACAGAGAAATTTCTGGTAATAGAGAACTTAAAAAAAATCATAAACATTTTTGAAACAGTGCATGATTCTGATGAGTAGAAAAATAAATCAGTGCACGAAAAAGAATACATATTTAGGTAATATGAAATCCTCATACCAAATTTTGCTCCAAATAGGCTATTATACTTAAATTTTTCCCAATTCAAAACTACTGAGGCAGGATTCCTAAAATGTAAGTTACAAGAGACAACCATAGTCCCTACTCCTGAACACAAATTAAAGTGAAAAACATGACAAGAAACCCCCAAAAGCCTTTCCATTCTTCCTCACCACAGAAGATATACTACACTATTTCTTTCACTCAGCTACGGAGGATCTACAGAGCAAACCTAGGTTGCTCTTGATTTTAAAGCCATCTGCAAAGAAAAGTTCATTCTAAATGTAAATGCCAAAACGCGTCAAAATTCAACAACAAAACAGTCTGCAGAAAAAGATTCACATCAAAAATTAACAATAATAAAGGAAAGAAAGACATACTTGATTTATTTACTATTAACCACCATCTCATTTCAGCTGCTTTTCTCAATATTGAAACAGAATGCCATTAATTTAAAAAGGTAATACAATCCACTCAGAAATTATCCAATCCAACTTAGTAAATTATGACAGTTGTTTCCAAGAATATGTAAATAGTCTATTTCAAAATTGCACTGAGTTATTCAGTTCCTCAAAACCATCCTGGTTAAATTAAAATTACTGATTAAGGGGATCTTTTAAACTTCAGTTCTTTATGGCATATTAAATTTAAGTTACACAACAAAGTATAACTTTCATGAGAAGGTAATTTCCAGTACAAACAGCTGAAAGCACTAAACCTATAGAGAAGATACTCCATTCAGCCTGAACCATATGAAACTTCCGAGGAGTCAAAAAATAGTCAAATTAGAACCATTTCAAGTGAGTCAACCTAATTTTGAAGCATGTTATTAATTAAATACAAGCCCATGGTGGGGAAAAAAACAAATATAGCAATGTCTACTGAATAATCTGTAATAAAAAAGTGGGTCATGTCATTGCTTCCTGTTAGAAATAAAATGGGAAACTTTCTTTGCAATTTTAGTGGGGACCTGGGGATCCATATATCTATTCAGTTCTTTGAACAAAGCAAGCAACTAAATAAATACATGATGGGCCAAATTTTTTGTCTAACTCCCTATAATGACATCAAATAAAGGAAATGTCAATCAACTTCTACATTCCTTAAAGAAGCTCAAAGTTCAATTAGGAAATCAGTAGGTACTCAAATACAGAATAGCCAAATTAACATTCCTATATTAATAAAAGGTCAAAGTGAGCTTAAGTACACAAATCACTTTGCAAAATTTGAGATGAGAATAACCAAAGCTAAGAATCATCTGGTAAGTTAGCAGAAACTCCAACTCAGATTTCAGAAGATCTCAAAATATAAATTCTAACTTAGAGTTAACAACCAAGTTTTTAACATTTCTAACTATTTCATCAAATCTAAGATGTCAAAGATACACAGTGATTTTATGTATCACTATAAGTACCAATTATAACTGTAAGATGCCATCAGTTATAAAATGCATCTCAGTTTCAGATGTGAAAATGTGAAAAAAGATCTGAAATCAATGAAATTTGATATTAAAAAGTAATCACTCCTATGATCAATATGAAAATAATAAAAAATAAAAAAATCACTCCTATGTTACACATCTGTCAGCTTCCCAATGTTGCTGATTATTTTTGATACACCAAGAAAGCCTGCCAATTAAAAGAATCTTTCAAGACATAAATGTACAAGAGCTAAGCACATGCACATAAAAAATTTGTTAAACATCTCTTAAATATAAAAATGTCTCTTATTGCATCAAATCAGGAAACATTTTGATCTCTCTCAAGTCCTTAATCACTAAAGAAATTTGGTAGCTCACATCTTACCATTTGAGCTCGGAGATACATTTGAGCTTGGCTTGCAGTTAGGGTAGGGGAGGTACTCCCTAGCAACATAGTCTGTTGGGTAATACTGCCGCTGGTAGAACTGGAAGCCTGGGAACGGCTTATTAACTGTGCAGGTGTAGGAGAAGTGGAGAGGTTGATCTAAGGAAGAAAACATATTAGGTCATAGCCTTCCATGTCACTGATTTTTACCAAGCTGCAATTAGGCAAACAATAGTATATACAGTGGCTAAGGAACCTAAAAAAGAGGACTTCAACTTTGACAGATGCCCCTCACTTCTTTGGACAATTATTTGCACATATGCAAACAATAGCCTTTACTGGTTAGGAATCAGAACAATTTTGAAGGATATCCTCATTGTGTTTCAATAAGATTCCAGTATCTTAAAATATCATTTTCACTACCTCCCAAAAAGTAGGGCTAATGTTCCATTATTTTAATATTCCACATAATAACTTAAAACATTCAAATCAACAGTTTACACTATTTTGTCAGATTCTGTCACATTCTGGGTGATTTTTGAAGTGAACAAAATTAAAACACAGGTAATCCATTCATATATACAAAAACATACATGTAACATATAATTACTATAACATTCTCCCACAAAAACTCTCAGAGAAGGAAGTACAATTGGTACTTGTCAAGCAGATGGAAAAATCCTGAACACTGGTTACAAAATTAATTATAAACACGATTTCAAAGTTTCAAACTACTGGTAAAGAATAAGCTAGCGCACAGTTTATTTCTAGGAAACGTAAGAAACTAGCGTCTATGCAGGAAAACCCGGTGGGGTGAGTAGGGAACAGGGCAAGGGGAGACCTGTATACCCTTTTTTATCTTCTGATTTCATAACACATTCATGTATTATCCATTTTAAAAAATAATAATATTTTTGTGAGAGTTATATAATCTGACCTCAAATCCTTTTTGTGGACACAGCAGAGAATAAAATTAAGAAATAAGAAATAAACAAATTACTTATTAGACTTTTGAGTCAAGCACCAAGGCAGACTGGACTCATACATCCATGTGCCCAAATATACTCACTGAATCCTAAATCAACATGAAAAATTAGCATAAATAAATTTTAAAAAGCGATAGGGAGACGGAAATTTCTGGGTGCCAGAAAAGAAGAAACTCAAACATGTGAAGTTCCAGCTGACACCAAGGTAGTCTAGGGAGATACTGGCCTACAGATATAAAACACCTGATTCTGAGCCTATTTCAGGGAGAGCTGGAAGTAAACAAACAAACAAACAAACAAACAAAACCCTATTTTGAGCCAAGATCCTCAAAAGCGCTGCTTAATATATGAAAAGGAGGCTGGGGAAGCTCCACCAGCATGCCCTGAGAAACAGCAAGGCAGGAGCCGTGCCCCGTTGGGGGAGAGAGGCTCTGTGAAGACCGAAACTCCAGGCTTGCACTCTGTTGGGGTACACAGTACAAATTTAAACTACCGGTACAGTTCCATAATCCACCCCGAGCATTAGCAGTTGCACTGGCCCAGAACATTTGTTAAACTGAACAAGGGAATGGAGGAAGCTGAGTGAAGGTTATAAAGGAGAACTTCTCTGTACTATTTTTGTAACCTCCTATGAGTCTGTAATTATTTTAAAATAAAAAGTTTTAAAAAACGGTACAGAGGGTATACAGGAGTTGGTTAATTAATTCTCTAATTTTAGCTGTATCTTTTAAGTATTTCTTAGTTTTAATAAAATACTTAAACCTGTAATTTAGTACATAAACACAACATAACACACAGAATTAAGTCTGCAATCTAGCTTTTAATCCTAGCATGCTGCTACCCCCACTAGCAATGATCAGTGCCCTCTGACAAACTCAGTGACCTCTTCAGACCATTCATCTCAACCTTCTTTCTGACCTATCTCCAAAATGTTCACGTTTCGTCCCCTACACTTTTCTTCTTAAATTCCTAAATTATCACATCTATTCCTGTAGTTTCAAAGAGTTCAATCATGATTACTCTCCATCCTTAATGACAAACTCTTATTATGAGGTCCAGATCCAAATACCTGGTAATCACATCTTACTGGATGTCTCCTACCAACTCAGAATCAACATGTTCAAACACCAAACTCACTATTAGTTTTTCTAAAACTAGCTTCTCAAAATGGCCACTGTCATCTTTTAAAATCCTCCAAAACAGATTATTTGGGAGTCATCCTAATTCTTCCCTCTCCTTTACCACACATGTACTGCATCTTATTGATTCTATACCTTTGTTCTCCTCATTTTCACTTTGATTTTTAATCACTTATTTTGAGAGTGTGGGGCCACTGCTCTTGACCTAGATTTCTTTAGCAGATGCAAACTGATCCCCTTACCTGGAATCTGGCCTCCTCCTCCTTGCCAGATAATCTTTCCCTGATTTTATTAATATTAATTACCCATTTAAAAACCTTCTGGGTAACATTCAACCTCCCCTGACTCCCTAGCATCATGTCCTCCCACTCCTTTGTATCATTTGCAGTATCATGATACTCAGGCCTCTATGGCCCTGACAGCAATGCTCGGGACTGAACTGATCATCCCCCTACCCCCAAGCCCCACCCTCTTTACACCTATGTATCGAACAATTCCCTTTCAAAAATCTTCAGCTCTAATAACTCTCTGGGGCATCCCTACATCCAACAGTAAAACTATTTACCCCCCTTTTTGTGTAACTGTTATCTTCCATATACTCTACCCTTCTAAGCAATAATTGATTTCTTTAAGGGTAGGGACCATGCGTTATTCATCTTCATTATTCAGTATCTGTAAAAGAGTCTTCATTCAACGTTTTATTAAGTTAATAAATGCCATGTTATTTTAAGTCATACTTCAGAGTTTTAATGTAATACATAAGCCCATCACAAAGAACAAGAGTTTGTATATGTGTGTGTGTGTGTGCGTGTGAGTGAGGGAAGAGAAACAATTCTGATATAGTCCCTAACAAAGCAGAGTAAAAATGCAGTGTGGTAATATTAGTTCAACTTCATTTTTGATGTGCTATATAAAAAATTATTGTCCTGATTGGTGTAGCTCGGTCCGTTGGGCATCGAGCCACAGACCAAAAGGTTGCCAGTTTGATTCCTGGCCAGGGCACATGCCTGGGTTGCAGGCCAGGTCCCAGTTGGGGGTGTGTGAGAGGCAACTGATTGGTGTTTCACACATCATTGTTTCCCTCACACATCAATGTTTCTGTCCTTTTCTTTCTGCCTCCCTTCCCCTTTCTCTAAAAATAAATAAATACCATCTTTGAAAAAATTACTAATAACATCCCCAAAACATCATCTTTTTCTGCATCTACAAAAAGGCATTTTGGATAAAGCTTGCTCCAAAGAAAATCTGTTTGGCAGTGTAAAACTGAACCCAGGTTTTCTGACACGTGTTTTGGCATTCAAGGAGCTTTCTGGTACCTTGAAAGCTTGTGAATTCAGGTCACTCTGCAGTGTTAATGCCCTGGCACTCTTTTCAGTCGGTGATGTGGGGGAGGGTGAAAAGGAGGAAGAGAGAGGCTAACTGGCTCTAGAAAGCACAGACCACATGCTCTTTAAACAAAAACATAATAAAAGTCTTTTAAATGCCCAAGGGTACTCTTTAAGGAAGTAGAACACAAAGTACAAACACAATGCTTTTCTTTTTCTTAAAAAAGAAAAATAGGAAGTGAGAAAACCAACTGGTTACTTCCTAACCACCTGCATTGTATTCTACATTGTCTAAGCTGTGAAATCCAAGAACAAATATCATACTTATTTTTAAGTTCCATATAGCAAATAACACCTTAGGCAGTGTGTACTAATGAATGCCCAACCCATGAGAATAAGTAGACCAGTATCCACCTCTGCAAGAAGCCCATCTTCACAGCTCACCTGACTTAAAGAAACTTCCCTTCCTCTCCACAACTGATAAGGTTTTCCTTGATTTTCTGCTTTGTTCGGCTGACCTTAACATTTTCCATTATTTTCTCTGTCAATTACATCCACACACTCCTAAGTCCCTTTCACTTTAAAGCCTTGGCCAATCTTGGCACTTCATACCTCTAGCCCCTCACTTCATAAAGGAACGTACTGCTTAAGCCCTATTACTGCAGGCTCTCTTCCCACTGGCACTAATTCTAAGAGTCACCAGAGAAAACCAAGTCTGCTTAAGGAAAGCCATTTAGTTCCCAACCATTTCTTGGTGTCCCCGAGAGGAGATTACACAGGGCCTCTGGCCCAGAGTACTCTCTAGAGCCAAAGCCCATTAGAGAGCCACTGCTGCCATTTGACTGATCAGAAGCAATTGAGAATATTTAGAGACAGACACAGTACATAGACATTAAAAGAATAATATATGGCCCTGGCTGGTGTAGCTCAGTGGATTGAGTGCGGGCTGTGAACCAGGCATCGCAGGTTCGATTCCCAGTCAGGGCACATGCCTAGGTTGCAGGCCATGTCCCCCAGCAACTACACACTGATGTTTCTTTCTCTTTCTCTCTCTCTCTCTCTCTCCCCCCGCTTCCCTCTCTAAAAATAAATAAATAAAATCTTTAAAAAAAATAATATATGAAAATATCTTAATGAGCCACTGTTAAATGAAAAAACTGTAGAATAACATATAGAGTATAATCTTAAATAATTACATATGTATGTCTGTGTGTGTGTGTATATATATCACACATGACAAGAACAAGTTGAGAGAAAAGTGACTGCACTCTATACATACACAATGATGCATAGTGTGGTCCCCATTTATCTGTGGTTTCACTTTCCACAAAGTGGTCCAGATATATTAAGCTGAAAATTCCAGAAATAAACAACTCATAAGTTTTAAATTACATGCCATTCTGAGTAGCATGATGAAATCTTCTACCACCCCACACCCTTCTGCTCTGTCCCACCTGGAAAGTGAAATTACCTGTTCGTCCAGCATATATACTCTATATACTACCTACTCGTTCGTCACTTAGTGGCAATCTCAGCTATCAGACGGACTGTCACAGTACTGGAGTGTTTGTGTTCAAGTAAACTTTATTTACTTAATAATGGTCCCAAAGCCATTCACATAACTTTGAATACACCTATAGTGTATTCTTATAATTGTTCTATTTTATTAGCAATTATTGTTGTGAATCTCTTACTGTACCTAATTTATAAATTAAACTTTACCATACATATGTATGTACGGAAAAAACATAACATTAAGCCCTATTACAAGGTTCTGCACCATCCTTTAAGGCTTCCACTGGATATATCTTGGAACATATTCTTTGCAGAAAAGCAGGTACTACTGTACACATAAAACTGTGTATCATTAGACTTGAGATAGATACAAATATACAAATATATAGTCTGCCCAGAAGGTACCCAGCCATGTAATTTGAAAATTAGAACATTTATTGAAAAAGATACAGGAAGCACTGTACATAGGACAATAACACCTCAGTCCCCTTCAAAGGAGGCACCTTGGGACCTCACACCCAATCACCATCAACTGCCTGGTCGTATTTTCCTGAATCTCATTAACGGTCTGAAATCTCTTCCCTTTCTAAGGTGATTTTAGTTTTGGGAAAAGCATACCTTCAATTATAAACCTGCCAACAACACACCCTTTCCCACTGTCACCACACTGCTATTCCTAAATGCAAATACAGAAATTCTAATCAGCCTTTCCACTAAGGAAAGAGATCTACTGTGGGCAGACCTATCTTCAGAGCAGTGGAAGAGATGCACCTTGATTAATCTACACAATCTTTCACCCTTCCATACCAGCAGGAAGCTTATGTAAGCATTTTAAGAAAAAAACTGCTTTTTCTTGTAAGAGAAAAAAACAGCAGTATGAAAGAAAAAGACCAAGGCAGTTTCTAAGGGAAATAAATTCAGAAAACAGGAAAAAAGTATTTTAAAACCTGGTAAGTATTATAACAGAAATCTAAAATATTTTATCTATCACAAAAAAAGCGAAGGGATTAGGAAGTACAAATTGGTAGTTACAGCATAGAGAATATAGTCACTACTATTGTGATAACTATTTATGGGGCCACATGGGTACTAGAAATGTTGGGGGAAACACTTTGTAAAGTGTATGAGTGTCTAACCAGTATGCTGAAAACCTGAAACTAATGCAAAATAATACTGAATGTAAACTGTAATTAGAAATAAAGTATTTTATCCATCATAGAGAAATAAGATACTATGAAAAAAGAATAAGAAAGTGCTCTTAGAAATTGGAAATACAATGGTTAAACTAAAATGTTTTAAATATAAAAGGAAAAGGTATTTTAAAAAAGGCACAGTTAACCCACAAGAGTGAAAAGATAAAAACAGAAAATGAGTAAAAAGCTAAAAAAAATCAAAGGTCAATCCAGAAAGATCCACATCCAACTAAGGAGCTCCAAAAAGAGAGAAGTGAGAAAATAGAAGGAAATAAAATTTTTTAAAACATTTTTGGTTTCACATACATAAACACTAAACGCCTAGTTTTCACATTAAGAGGGCCCAACAAGTGCCCTGACATCTAGACGCATCTTCACAAAAGTCCATAAAAATCAAGAAAAAAGGCAAACCTAAAAGACTGAAGAGAGAAAGAACCAATTGTCCCAGAGGAATAATAATGACTTAACATCAGACTTTTCTTCAGCAATGATAAAATTCTGAAAACAATGGAACTTGCTTTCAAATTTCCTAAGAAAAATTACTTTCAATGTTGAACTTAGGTAAACACAATTATTTAAAAAGGTGTGGGGAGGGATTTTTCAGGCCTATAAGGATTCCAAGTTTATCTTCCATGTACCCTTTTCAGGGAATTGTAAGATACTCCAGTAAAACAAAACTCTTATCACACTGCTTTTGCCTATTTACATTTCTGTACCCTGTAATCCACTGTCCTGTAAAAGCTTTGTTCTCTTTGAACACTTGGCACTGAACACCACGATTGACACCAAGTTGGCATTCAGTAAGGAAGTACTGGCACAGACGATCCCCAGGAGAAAGGGCAACCAACCAATACATAATCCCACTCTGGAGTGAATTCCTGAAACTAAGCACTGCTATTTCAGGATCATGAGCTCATTAAGGGTCCTCCTTTCTGCAAACTCTACATTTTCTTTCAAAGATTTTATTTATTTTTTTTAGAGAGGGGGCAAGAGAGGGAGAAAGGAGAGAGGAGAGAAACATCGATGTGAGAGGGAACAATTGATCGGTTGCCTCTTGTGTACACTGTGACTGGGGACTGAACCCACAACCCAGGCATGTGCCCTGACCAGGAATCACACCCACAACCTTTGGCTTTGCAGTACAACGCCCAACCAAATGCACCACACCAGCCAAACCTAAAACATCGATTTGTAGTTCTACTTATGTATGCATTCATTGGTTGATTCTTGTGTGTGCCCTGACCAGGGATCAAATCCACAACTTTCACTTAATTGGGATGATGCTCTAACCAACTGAGCTCTGGCCAAGCCTGGCCAAAGCTCTACATATTTTTTAAAGCTCAACTTAAGTCTCATAGACGCAGCTTTCTCCAACTACTCCAATTCTCAAAGATCTATCTTCCGTTAACTCCCACAGCATTTATTGCTTGATTATATACTGCTATATTGTTTAGTATTTGATATGTCTAGGCATAGTTCTTCATATGTCTATTACTGTCCCTGAGGGAAGGGACTCTGACTCATCTGTACCCCAGGACAACTAGCACAATGTTAGACAACAGGCACACAGTACTTGCTAATTGGGTGTCTGCCTATAACTGGCAACAAAAGGATCTTATCACTGAGATAAGGGTATAGACCCTCTTCTATAATGCAGTATCAGGCAATCAGAACATGATTGCCTAAAATGATTCTCTGCATTGCAGACAATCCACTTTCAATAATCAGGTATTAAAATTAGTATTATGCATTACATATCCTCATAACTTCATCTTTCAACAAACACTACACACCTACAATGTGAAAGGCACTGTTTTTGTAATACATATAAACAAATATTTAAGAGACCCGGACAGAATCTTGGATTAATACCTAAACCAGTGGTTCTCAAACTTTTTTAATAGAAACCTTTCTTTAAATGTAATCTTATCCAGAACTCCCAGACTCAAATCAATCACAGAACTGTTTTATCTACTGCTTAGCACAAGGCCCAGAGCTCCATCTATCTGACTCTGCTCAGGCTGCCATTACAAGGTACCTTAAACAACAGAAATTTATTTCTCACAGTCCTAGAGGCTGGGAAGTCCAAAATCAAGGTATCAGCCAATTTAAGTTTCTGGTGAGAGCACTCTTGCTGACTTACAGATGGCTTCTCATTGTGTCCACCTGTAGCAGACACATACACGGCAGTGGGCGGGGGGAGACAGAGAGGTATCTCTCTTATGTCTCTTCCTCTTAACACGGGGTCTACTGGATCAGGGATCCAATGTTATGACCTGATTGAACTTAACTCCTTAAAGGCCCTATTTCCAACAGAGTCACATGGTGGTTTAGAACTTCAACAAATGAATTTTGGGGAGATGCAATTTAGTGCATAGCACCATTTTCTGCACTTTCTCCTTGATCTAGACCTAGGGATATCTGCATGAAAGACTGAAAACCACCCAGATGCTGTAAGTTTACATAAAAGAAAAACAGTCATCAGAGAATTAAAAGGTATCATCAGTCAGAAAATTAAAACTAGAACCCAGGCCCCTCATCTCTATTCTACCAAACTTCCTTTCATAATATTCCATAATTTGTAGTAAAGTCATCACGTACTCTTATGACTTCAATTTTCAGTGAGATGCACTAGACATCAATAATTACCAGACCTCCCACATGAACTTCAAACTCATATATCCAGTATCTACTCAACATCTACCGGTGGTTGTCTAACATACATCACAAACTTAAAAAAATGTCCAAACCAAACTCCTGGTTTTCTTCTCCAACATCTGCTTTGGCAGATCCTTCCAGATGCTCAAGCCAAAATACTAACAGAGTAATCCTCAACTCTTCTTCACCTTTCCTCACATCCTTTATTCCATCTATTAGCATATCTGGCTAGCTCTACTTTCAACACATACACAAATTTCTATAATAAAATATTAAAGAAAAACATTCAGAATCTGGCTAATCACTTCTCATCAATCCCACTGTCACCATCATGGTCCAAGCCACCAGTAACTCTCTCTTGCATTATTACAAGAACTACTTAACTTGACTCCCTGCTTCTTTCGACCTTTGCACCTTAGAACCTACTCTCGACATTACAATTAAAACCTGTGTGCGATTATGTCACTTCCCTACTGAAGTAACTCTCCAACAGTTTCCAAACTCATCCCGGGGAAAACTCAAGGGTTTTATAATCTCATGACTGGATTATGATGATACGTCAAACATCTCAAAATCACACTCCCACTCTCTCAGTCCACCCCAGCCATGCTGCCCTCTGTTC
The DNA here is from genome assembly GCA_004024845.1 of Tonatia bakeri. NCBI lineage: Eukaryota > Metazoa > Chordata > Mammalia > Chiroptera > Phyllostomidae > Tonatia > Tonatia bakeri. Next base: position 159,382 of record PVIA01000277.1, on the reverse strand, counting down.
TATTCCATTAGCATGCTTGCCTCTCTCACCCTCTTTCAAATACCATATTTATACATATGTAATATGGTATTATATAATATTAATTATTCAACTAATTAAAAATAGTAAATTCACTCATCCCATTCCTTTTCCTTGTTTTATTTTTCTCTATAGCACTTAACCACCATCAGACATTTTATATACTAGTTTACTATCTGTCTACTCTTAGCTCCATAAAGACAGATTTTGTCAGTTGTATTGCTGCATTCCCAGTGCCTAGAAGAGTGTCTGGCACATATGAAATGCTCAGTAAATGTTTGCTGAATGAATACTCATGTAGAATATATGAACAAAATCATAAAACTAACTGGGCTTCAAAAGCTCATGTTGTCTGGCACCATAACTAGAAAGCTATCAAAAATAAGATTTATCCCTTTTGACAGAAAAGTACAGTAAATTAAAATCAAAACATCTGGGATTAATGCAGACTTCAGGACCAAAACAACAATGAAAGAGAAAGGGAATGAGACCCAAACAGCCCTTGAGTCATCTAGAGACTTACAATGGCAATTTCCAGCCACATAATCCTTTCCAGCTGAAAATGCCCAAAGACACAGAAGAGACGGTATATATAGAATAATGGCACTTCATTTACATGAAGACAGATAAAATTAACCATAGGCCTATCTGTTTACATTTATGTATAGAAACAGACAGGAAGATAGGAAAGCTTCACAAAAGCTTCACAAAAGCCTGCCTTTACCAGGGCAAAGGGACTACTGAAGAGAGAGTGTCACTGTTACTCTACACGTTTGAATTGTCTGACTCTTAAACAATGAAAGTATATATGTATTTTATTTAGGCAATATAAACATTAGTAAAATAAAGCTCTTCAATCTACATCCTCAGAGATACCCACTGATTAACAGTTTGTTGTGTACTACAAATTTTCTTCCTGCATACTCAGATATATATATACAACTTAAAAAAAATAAGTTAAGACAGGAATTCTGTTTCCAGAAATATGGAATAGACATACTTTTCCCTATTCCTCCACCTAACTATTACTAAAAACCTTATGTGTTACATATAAAATAAACATGAGACGATCCCAAAAAGTAGAGAAAAGCAGACTGGCTAGAGACCTCAAGGCCCAGTTGTTGTGAACTCCCTGGGTTTCCTTTTTGTCTCATATAACCCAAACTTGGAGCTACAGAGGTCAGTCACACAGAAACACCAACGAATGCATACAAAAAGAAGGTCCAATGGAAGGCTGTTCTTAGCCAAATGACTGGGAAAGGGACAGCCTAGCAACACAGAAAACTTAAAAAAAATTGCTCTACTTCAGCTAAACACCACAGAAAACATCATAGCCCACCCACACCCACACCAACAAAGATCTAGACTGCCACCTTCACCAGGCTGTAATGAGGCAACCCAAAACTCCAAGTTCCTCCAAAGGGTTAGTGTCAGAGAAGGCCAGGTAGAGAGCCAGGACTTTCACCCCATCCAGGCAGTAACAGACCACCCACCTGATCACTGCAGAATCACTGGGGACCATGTGAGCAGGAGTGAAGGGCAATCCCATCCCTGCCAGCCAGGAAGGCATCAGTGGAGGCCTGTGAAGAGCCAGAATTCTCACCACCACGCAGCAATTACGAGGGGCCCTGCCTTGGGTGTCAGTGGAGACTAACTGGGGAACCAGACTTCAGCCTCCACATGGCAGTAAGAAGGTGGCACATGTTCCCTTTCAGAAGCCAGTCAAAACAGAAGCTTAAATAAAATCCATAGTCTTATAATATACTACTGAAAACGTGCTTGTTTCAATCAAAAATCACTCACCGTACTAAGAACCAGAAAGATCTCTCAAACTGAATGAAAAATAATAAATGCCAACACCAAGATAAAAAGGGATTATAATTATCTGACAAAGATTTTAAAGATCTTTGAACAGTTCTGAGCCTGCCTAAAACAATGAAAAATATACTCTCAGCAAAGTAACAGAAGATATGAAGAACCAAATGGAAAGTTTAGAACTGAAGGAAAAATAGAATAATCTAAATAGGTAAGTTAAATGAGATCATACTATACAATCTTGCTTTCTTGCAACTTAATACTTAATGAAAATCTAAGTCTCTTTACAAATACACATAGAGCGTTTTAGTAGCTATATTCCACTGTATAAATCAACAATCATTTATTTATTCATCCTCAATAGATATTTATATTATTTATAATTTATATTATAAACCAAGATGCTTATATAATTATCTCTATCATTTCTGCATAATTATGTCATTTTTAATGTGATACAACTAAAAATGAGAGTATCATGTAAAAGAGCATGCAGTTTAAATTTTCACACACACTGGCAATAACCATCAAGAAAACTATACCAATTACATTCCCACTAATAGTGAATCAGTCTACCTACTAACTTTCTCACATCCGTGCCAACAATGGGTATTGTCTCAATGTATTGTTTTGTTTTCTAATTTCAGAAGTGAAAATAGTCCCTCGTTGTTTTACATACATTTCTTTATTACTAATGTGATAAATACATTTTCCTGTGTTGAAAATTACCAATGCAGATCTTTTGTGAATTCTCGCTGTTTATCTCACTGATATAAAAGAGCCCTTGGCGTTTCACAGACACAAGCTGGTTGATAAATACGGTTTATATACAGTTTCAACCATTTTGTTTTTTTAACTTTGTTGATATCTTTTTTTTTGGCAGAAGAGTTTTTAACTGGTTTAGATTTCATTTTAGCAAATTTAACTAAACCTGAGTCCCAAATCAGTTAAAGTACAAAGACATCTAAAGGCTCAGTCCCAACTAGTCTTAGAGCCAATCAATCCTGAAATCAACATTCACTACTGCTAAGAGTCTAGAAGTAGTCTTTCCACTTTAGTAAGGGTAAAGAAAAGAATACTGACACTCACTAATTACCTATATATTCAACTAACAATAGATTTTCCACATACATAGTTTCCCCAGTGTTATCATTAGATTTTGACTCCAGTTTTTAATTTTTTTATCTTCATCTAAGAACATATTTTTTTCATTCCTTTTTTAAAGAGAGAAAGAGAGAGAGAGAAAAACATTGATGCAACAAAGAAACACTGATTGGCTGTCTTCTCGAATGCATTCTGACTGGGGATCTAACCAGCAACCCAGGTACATGCCCTCACTGGGAACTGAACCTACAACTTTTTGGACTACGTAACAGTGCTCCAACCAACTGAGCCACACTGGCCAGGGTGACTCCATTTTTTAAAAATACATATAATGCTCCATTTCCCCATTGGGATCTCACTCCTACTCCAAATCCCAACCTACTTGGCTGGTAATTTGGCAACTTACCTTGTAACCCTTTCTTTCCACCAGAGGCTGGACCATTTCCCATGGCTTTCACTTTTATCTGGAAACCTACATCAAAATAACCAAAACCCTGAAAACTGTAGACTGCTACCTGATGGATCATTATGGTCACTATCTAAGATTTGCTACCTTGCTCTGCCTCTCTTTTGGAGCTTTACCTAAATTTTCTAAGCAACCTTGGGTATCATAATTTGAATTGCTAGTCCTCACTTGAGCTACTGCTCAGCTGAGATAGAAAAGAAAATAAATGTGACCCTGACTAGTGTGGCTCAGCTGACTGGGGAGCATCATCTTGTACACCAAAAGGTTTCAAGCTCAATTCCTAGTCAGGGCACATACCTAGGCCTCGTGTTCAATCCCTGGTTGGGGAGCATCCAGAAGGCAACCAATCAACGTTTCTTACACTGATGTCTCTCTCCTCATCACCCCCTCCAAAAGCAATGAAAAAATATCCTTGGGCAAGAATTAAAAAAGAAAGAAGGTAAAACAAATGTGATATATTATTCCTTTTTTTATCCATTTTCCCTACTTACTTACTTCTTTTCCCCCACCATCCACTCACAGGTTCTGCCATACTTCATCACACAAGGCTGCCTGATTTACAGTAAGTAGCACTAACAACAACTAACAGTCACTGAGGTTGTAATTTCTGTGAAAGTCACATAACTAAAACCATAATGAGAGAAAAATAGTTTTAAAAGGATATCTTTTAATAATGTGAAGGGAAAAAATTAATAAACACTTATCTCTACATCATCTGATATTATATTACAATTTCATGGAATAAAGAATTTATCTACAATGTTTCTAACCAGCCCACAAAATATCTGCTAACCCTTTCACTATCAATGTATTCATTAAAGACACATCTAGCATCAACAACCATGACTACAGCATTACTGCCTAGGGCCAGACTACATTACTTAGATTTTCCATCTTTTTCAGTCTAACATTTTTAAGTCGTAAGTAATTTTTAAATTAGTTTTATTTATGTTCCAGGATACTTCCCTTAGCTAAAGAAGTACAGTACAAGTTCATCTTCAAGTCCTTAGCAATCAACTCACTATACTCGGCTGGAATTAATTTTACAAAGCATCAAAGTATTAACCATACTGGATCAGGAAAATATAGCTGAAAAGGATATTATAAGGTTAACCCAATGGATCTCAACCAGGAACTATTTTGCCCCCCAAAAACATTAAACAGTACCTAGAGACATTTTTGGCTGTCACAATTGAGGAAGGAGGAGGGCCACCATCTATTGGTATCTAAGTGAAGAAAAGCTAGGAATGCTGCTGAACATTCTATAATGCACAAGACAGCCCCCAAAACAAAGAATTATCTGGTCCAGCCAAGACCCGGTAGTTCAGTTGGTTAGAGCACCATCTCCATACTCCAAGGTTGCAAGTTCGATCCCCGGTCAGGACACATACAAGAATCAACCAATGAATAAATAAGTGGAACAACAAATTGATCGATCTCTCTCTCTCCTCCCTCCCTCCTTTCCTTTCTCCCCCTCTAAAATCAATAAATAAAAATAGTACAAAAAAAAAAGAAGAAGAATGATCTGGTCCAAAACATCTATAATGATGACACTGAGAAAACTACAAAATTTTAATATATACTACATTGTATCAATGTTAAGTTTCCTGAATTTGATTATTTTTGTGTGGCTTTGTAAAAGAATGACTTTGTTTTTAGTATTGTAAATACATATCAAAATACTTAGGAGTAAAGGAACGTGTCTCAACTTACCCACAAATGGTTCAGAAAAAGATAATATGTAAATATGTAGACAGAAAAATGAATAATAATACAATAAGCCCAAGTGCTACCAACTGGTGAACCTGAATATATTTTTATTCTTACAATTTAAAATTACATCAAAATAAAAAGTTAATCAAGTATTACCATGCCTATAAATTTCTTTTAACTAGGAACCTTTGCACAATTTCCTAGTTTATTATATGTGCGATACAGCAAACCAGCTTTCTTTTACTCCTTTCTCAAAATAAATTACACTATTGAGTGGATACTTATAAATTTGACCCAGATAACTCAAGTAAGTGTAAGCTGAAAAGGACAGTTTCTAAAATGTGAATTTCACAGAAAAAGATAGAAACATTTAAATGTCTACCAGGGATATCATGCTCTGCAGTATATTATCCCTGCATTGTACATTTCAGGTTTTTGCTACATACTGAAAAATGCAATCATTTAGAACCACAACAGATCTGATTACAATCAGTTGGAAAACATGAATAAGTAGTAACACAAAAATATTTTTAAGCTCAGATTTTCAGAAATTTAACATCAGTACTGAATTCTTAAACCTTATCATTCTTATTTCTAGGCACTTATTACTTAAATAGCATTTCAACAAACATACAATTAACAGCTTTGCAAATATTAGTGGTTTACTTTTGGAAAGCGATAATTAAAATTTTTGAATCCAGGGAAAAAATTGGGGGCACTTACAGATGTCTGGGACATACTTGACTGTTGTGTGACACTTCCTGTGGGGGACGTAGATGGTCTTCCACTGGACAGACTTGCCTAAAATAATAAGATCTTTATAATATGTCTATAAAAACCTGAAGTTAAAAATATTCTGGTGCCAGGATACCACAAAACCAAAATAAAAGTCAAAGTGTCTACATATGAACCAATTCATTTCACAGTCAACATGGATTAAGCTTTGGCCAAACAGATTACTAAAGAAAAAAAAAACGAAACAAAAAACAAAAATGGTGGAAACAGAGTACCCAAAGGCTAATCTTATTTTAATAGCTGCAGTCATTGTTGGTTTTACTCTACAGGCCTCTGTCTTCTCTGAAGTGGAATCACCACTCCAATGTTTCAAAAAAGAAACTGAAGCGACATCAAATACCAGTGGGTTTCAGTTTCCTAACTCAGACCATGAAGGGGATGTTATTTAAAATCACACTACCAAAAAAAGCACCAGCTGGGGATGTGTTTACAATAGAAATAAACCTTTTTCAGGTTCAGTCAACTGAGATCCTCCTCTATTAAGATTTAAGATTAAACCTCACGTATAATTTTATTTAAATAAATAAAATAATGAAAATATTTTTAAAACACAAGCATTTAATCATTAAAATCATCCTGTTATCAGTAGGAATAGTATGACTAGATTTCAGAAAGGTGCATATGCACATCTTTACACAGAAAATTTCTGGAGAGATACATATTAAACTAGTCTGTTGGCCACCTCCGAAAAGTGGAAAATAGCAGTGGGCGTAGGAAAGGAATACTTCCGCTTTACCTCTTACAAACAATTTTACACTGTTCTATTTTTAAGAAGTATAAATTATATGCACACTGAAAAAAGCCTCTTTTTGTTAAAATGTAAATACAATTCATGTAACCCTAAGTATTCACTCTTCTACCTGGAATTTCACACACAAAATCATGACACTAGCATAGCATTTCTGCAGTGCAGATGAAAAGCAGTGAGACAAAAAGTTAGAAACAGCGTAAAAAAAAAAATACCCACTATTTTTTTTAATTAACCTCCACTTGGCAGCCTATTATATTTCTTTAAGAAAAAATTATCATGACATCTTCGGACTCTGAAATAATAACCAATTTATTTATTTTCTGTAATTATCTGCAAATAATGTCGACTGTGGCCTCGTAAGTCTTCACTTCTCTCAGTCTCACCTGAACGGCAGCGAGGCTCTGGAGCTGGGAGCTGCTCAGGTGCTGCTGCTGAAGAGCCGCCGTGTGCAGCATCAGGTGCTGCTGCTGAGCTGCGTACATCTGCTGGAGGTACTGAGCGGCGGAGCTGGGGGGGCGGTGCAATGCCTGTTGAATGACCTGCAACAAGTCAAGTGAACCAATATCAACCATAATCTTAACCATAAAGTAAAGTATTAAAAAAGAAAGTTTGAAATTTCACTACTTCAATATTCAATGTCATCAAGCTTATTAACATAGTTCTAAATTATATAACCCTAGGATCGTACAAATTAAATCTATACAAATTAAAATTATACAGTATATAGACAATTCTCAAAAGAAAGAGGGGCCAAACAAGCATTTCAAAAGATCTTCAATCTCACTAGTAGACACAATTTACAAATTAAAACAGGATAACTAATTTCTAATTTTCAGATGTATAAAGATTTAAAAAGATACTACTTCTAACTGAGAAGAGATACGCTCATAAATGTTTGTAAAAATGCAAACTGGTAAAAGCGTTCTGATAACGGTGGGATTCAGAGCTCGGCTCCAGAGGAGAATGTGTGTGACCCGCAGCCTCTGCAAACAGTAGTGCACATCGGTGCCGGCCAGCCACGGCACCAGCCACGGCACCAGCCACGGCACCGGCCACGTGTGTCTCCTGAGCACTTACAATGTGGCTAGTGAAACTAAGTAATTGCGTTTTAATTTTACTTAATTTTAATTTAAATATAAATAGCCACATACAGCTAGTAGCTACTGTGTTGAACAGCACACATATATCCATACTTATTAACAAAAGGAATTCCCGAATATATCATAAGGTGAAAAAAAGTCAGGTTACTAAATAGTGTAGAGAGTAAATGTCTTGTTTACATTAAAAATTTTGAAAGAATAGTCAGGAAAACATTAAAAGACTACTGATGGGTAACTGGATTAGGGGTGATTTTTACCCTCTCGTTTATACTTTCATTTAAATGTCCAAAAAAAACTTAGAATGAGTAGGTATTATATTAATAATCACATAAATTATATAAAGCAATTTACCTTTTAGGAAATTACTAATTACTACTTCAAATATAATATTTCAAATATTTAAAAATGTTTTTAAATGTCAGATTCCTTGTTTCAATTGTTTCAATATATTGTAGAATAAACGGTTCTTACTAAAAAAAAATTTTCTGAAAAAGTGTTACTGTGACTATTTATTAACTTAAAATATATAAATATATATAGAAAATATAAAATCTGAGCCTGAAACTTCATAAACAGACAAATGTAGTAAAGTCAAATATTGTAGTCAAGGAGAAAAATCCTTTATCTGTCCAAACCAGTAAGTCGGACTATGCCAGTCCTCTACAAGCACATCCCAAAGTCACACCATGCCCACGGTGGTTCTGAGACAGCACAGAACCCTCACACCGGCACCAAGCCAACGAGTTGCAAAAAGCTAAGGGGGTAATAAAGCTTTATCCTACAGCTTTAGGGTCTGAGTCAGGACACCCTGAACCAAAAAGCCATGCATCTCTATCGAAATTCCAGTGAAGCACATTTCCTGGTGGTGTCTGTTTTCACGTGTTCATATCTCATCTCCCCAGCCACAGGCTTCTACACCTGCTACAGACTCCTGTCCAAAGTCAGTGGAAGCTTCTGACCCCTAGTTGCAGGGGATTATACACCAGCATTAAGTAGTTCAGAATTGTAACAGTATGTCTTTTGGTCAGATAAATCTATATATGTTCTAATTCCATAACAAATGAATAATCTACTTGACAGAGACTTTTGTCAGAGTGTAGTGATTTTTCTATCATCAGCATAGTGTTTCATTAGCATTCAATGCTACACTCATGGGAGAGAGACTTTTTAAATACAAGTTAAAGATATAGCACACTGTTCTTATTTGTTCCTCTAAAGGAACCAGAAGGATAAAGAACATTCACAAGATTAAAAAAGAAAGCTGGAAAGTATCAAAGAACTACTTACGTAGTTCAATAAATATTGACTTGACTGTATTGTAGGGAAAGCAATTCTATGATATCATACAAACTAGTGTTAGTGCTATTTGTGAGATATATCTGTATCTATGCATCTCCAGTAACAACTTACAATTATAGTTGACATACAGTAATATATTACTTTCAGGTGTACAACATAGTAGTTCAACATCTATATACCTTACAAAGTGATCACCACTACAAGTCTAGTAATATTCCATCACCATACACAGTTATCATAATATTATCAACAATTTTCCCTCCGCTGTATATAGCGTTATTTTTTATTAACACATCCAGCTCAGGAACAAACTAGAGAACAAAATGGCATATTAAAGTATCATGTCATCTGTATGTTAAAAGATCTAGATACTCTTCCCTATACCCCTTGCCTCAGAGAAAGATGAAGATCATTAAAAACACATTCTGCATCGCAGTTTGAATTTTTGAACTGACTGGGTCTCCAACAATTCTGACCCATGATAACTTCAGAATTCTAAACCATACAACAGTTAAATAACAACTATCCTGGAATATCCACTCCAGAAAAATGAACAGGGAGAAGACTATACTGCCAAGTTATTTTCAGGGTACAATACAATTATAGGGAATGTAGCGAGAATAAGCTGGTATAATGGAAAAAATAAGAACTCACAAAGTGGTTAAGGGCACAACTCTAAAATGAGAGAACCTACTAGCTTTGTGAGTTTAGGAAAGTTATTTAGCCTACTTAAAACATCAGTTTTCCCATTTGTAAAATGGAGATAATAATAGTATCTAATAATCCATGCATAACATTTATCAAATGCTTGGCCCATAATAATTGTTCAGTAAATGTTAGAGATCATTACTTACTACATTTAATGTGTCCACATAGACCTAGATGCTTCCTTTAACCCTCATAGCAACTACTGAAGCAGAGGGTCTCAACCTCATTTTACAGTTTCCTTAGGCTACTGTGCCTCCCACCCACAACCACATAGCTACTAATGATATAAAGAAAGTGGAACTCAAAGAGCATATCAGACTGCAATGCCCATGCTCTTTTTATGCAATACCAGATTGCCTCAATTTCCATTATTATAAAGGTTAACCAAGTAAACTTCATTTTATCAACTAAGTGAAGAGCCTAATATTTTTCCTAGTTAAATATTCCTTTCTACCTCTGCCTCTAAGAGCTTTAGAATAAATCCTTCCAGTTAGGGTTCCTAGATCACTTAGGTTTAAAACAAACCTCTTAACACATATACAGACCTGAACAGATCTCCCTAAATCTGTATTATGGGTTCAAATATAAAATAACCCCCAAAACTTAGAGCCAGTCTGCATGTTGGGACTCCACACTGTAGTGGCTGCCAGGGACCTTCCAATTATAATTTTCCTGACATACCCTATAAGCCACACTCTGACAAGTAAAAGCCCTCTCAATAGAATGATTATTAAACACTGTATTTTGCCATGTATATTGCACTCCTGTGTACAACGCACACCCGTGTTTTGGTGCACATTGTACACTGGATTATGTCCATGGCATATATTCATTATATCCATGGATAATGCTCATCTTATTTTTCCCTCAAAAATTTGGGCAAAAATGTGCACATTATAGACAGTAAAATATAGTAACTTTTTTACTATTTCAAACTAACAATTCTAACTGTACTTACTTAGAGGATATCATATAATTCACTGGATATGAAACAGGAGACTCTTCGGGCATAAGCGAAAGTAATGACATCCTAAGTCTCAGCCTACCCACCATTATAACTGCAATACCTGTACAGCATGTCGGTCTGACCCGCTGTAGACAGAGATCTGTGGCTGCTGCATCCGAGAGGACGAAGTGGTGATGGTGGTAGTGGTGGTGCTACTGGTTGTTGTTGACGCAGATGATATTCCAGGGTTTGGTTCACTATCCATAGCTGTGCTGTGGTCCTTAAGTCTGGCAGGTAACACAGTGCGTTTGTATTGGCAAAAGCATCATCTGATGTGTTTTAAAGAATATTTAATAATTCCAAAGAAATAATCAACAGCCCTCAAAACACAGATAGCACACAGTCACCATAAACACTTTGAAAGGAAAAGTACTTCACAAATATATACCACATTTAATATTTAAAGCCAACTAAATATGAATTCAAATGGTTCAGGATATACAAGTCAGATAAAAGTATGGCCTAAAGTTTAACTTTTCATTATCAAAAGAAGATGAGTGTCTTGAAACCAAAACAGGTGATGAGTGAATACTAAACCAACCAGGCAAATAAATACTCAAACAATATCAGAGTACTTTAAAATATGCACTCATATGCTCATATTATTTTGACTACACTAATTATAAGTTAAAGTCATTCTTATCTATATACTAAAATAGAGTGCCTAAGGGTTCGTGAAGAATTAGCTTGGTTTCTGGCTACCATATATACTTGCTTTAAAAATAAGTTGTCTTACAAAATAAGGTAATAAAAAATGTTAAATTCACACTAGCTTTTTCGTGAAAAAGTTTATAACACTGTCTTTACTCCATCTAATAAGTGAATGAGTTACACTTTCTAGCAGACTACTCTGAGAAGCTGAGAACTATTTCCCCACTTCCTTACCAAAAAAATCTTTTTCACAAATTGTCCCAAATTTTGAAAACAGCATAATTATGTCACTTATGTCAGGTATGGACAGTGAAGTGCATTTTTGTACAAGCCTCTGTGATATTTTTCCCTCTAACATATATAAACTCACTTCACTGTTGTATAAAATTCCATTGCACATGGAATTTGTATCTGAATAGATTCTAACATTTTAAGTCAATTCTGAGGGCCTCAATGTTGTTAGAAACTAGAATTCAAGCAGCGTTTGTGTAGGGTAAGAAATGTACCACAATGGTGAAAAGCACACAAGAATATACTGGTTTCATCTACCCTTCTTACCGGTCTTTCTTCGGAGAAGCAAAATCTGGCCCGCCTCACATTAGCAGCATTGACAAGAATGTTACAAGAACACTTTCTACTTCAAGAAAAGACAAAGGAATTTGGTACTAATTGTGCATGCATACACCGTTCCCATACTGTGTCCTTTTATGTAAAAGTTTTCTTTGTTCTTTACATCACTCATGTAAATAATATTTATATGCTCTTCAGAGAATCGGGTGTTTTTTTTTTAAATCTCGATTTAATAAACAGTAAGAGGAAAAAAGTGGGGGACAAAAGCTGACTACACTTACTTTTTTGATTAGTAAATGACTCATACATCTTTAGGCTTTCCTGTTGGTTTTTAAAATAGTTTTTCAAACTGCCTTCCAGTCATCAAATCACAGCATCTTACGATCACTGTTCGACATCATAGAGATTTAGTGGTAGATAAGGTAAACTTTTTCCAAACTAGCGGCTGTCATGACACTTCCGAACCTCGTACCAGTGATACCAAAAAATCAGCTTAAATTCTGGTCCCCTTAGAGTGCTAATCCGCTCAACCATACCCTCAAACCCAAACCCTATGATAAGCAGTTCAGTAACTAACCAAAAATGGTCACAGAGAATCCAAACTGTAGGCACAATTCTAAACATCGGTGAGCGGAACCGGCCAAACCCTTGAAATGCGTTTGGAGACCTGGCACAAAAGAACAATTTTTGTAACTCCACCGTCTGTGCACAGCAACGCCTGCAAAACGCCGTCGGCAGTCCCGGTGCACAAGAGGCCTACCAGTCGATACTAAGTTTGCGTCCCTAACTATGCATACCATCACACAGCCGCACAAGAATGTGGCCCTCTAGGGACGCAGGAACACTGCAGCCAGAGACCCGAGGGAAAGATCTTCCCTTCCCAGGGTGTTTTCAGCCTGGCCAGACCCACGGAAGCCCCCGCCGCTGTAAGGCCCACGCCGGGACACCTACTCCCGCTTCCCGGGGGAGGGGTGAGCAGCCCCACGTCTAGGGCTCTCCCGCAGAGGAGAGGGGCGGCATCGGAGCAGGAAAGAGGGGAGCGAGAGGGAGGCCTGGCAGTGCCCGCCCAGCCCTAGGCAGCCTCCGCAGGCCCCCGGCTGACAAAGCTGCCCGCGGGCCCACTTGCAGGGATGACAGCACCTGAGAGGCCCACAGGGGTTGTCCCTCGGAAGACCCCAACTGCTGGGGCCCGGCGGTGACCCTGGGCACAGTGCCCCGCTGATCCGGGGCCAGTCCGCGGAGGAGGCGCTCCAGCCTGGAGGTAACAGGACCCTTACAGGTCGCCTCCCCCCCAACCCCCCACGGGGCCAAGCGGACTCCTCCACGATAAGGGAGTTCTCAGGTCTCCCCTTCCCTGCACTGCCCGCAAAAGATCCCTGAGCCTTCCCCTTGGGGAACATGTCGCTGCCCCCACTCGCCCCCGGCTACGACATCAGTCACCAGCAAGCCACTCACTCCGCTTCCGCCATCTTCTCTCCTCCATCACTAACACAGGCTGCGCATGCGTCCCCCCTCCCCGGGCGGGACAGGCGGAGGGGCAGGGTCGGCCCAGCCCTGGGCCCCCGGGGTCACGTGGGGTCATTGGCTCTCCAGCCGGGGCTTCAAACTGAGGCTCTGCTCCCTCTGGAATTGACCAGGTCTCCCCAGTTTTGATCCAAAGTGCCTTACCTCCAACTGCTTGCTTTCTCTTACCTAGGGTCTTCTTCCTCTTAGAGAGGGGTCTGTAACCAAAATAAGAAAAGTTCCGCGTCAACTATTAAATTAAAAATTTAAATATATAAAGCATACCAAAGCCTAGGAAAACTGCAAAGAATGAGATGAAAGAAAGTGTCAGAAGGATTGGATGCTAAGGTCTCGAGGGAAAGGAAGATGCCTTCATGGTTGTAAGGCTTGTTACCTAGGGAACATTGGAGTTTGGGGGTCCCAACCAGCACTTTCTCTGTCTCAAAGATAGTGTTCAGGGTGCTGGTGCGGTGGGTGGTTAAGAAATTGTCCTGAGCCCTGGCTGGCGTTGCTCAGTGGATTGAGAGCGAGCCTGTGAACCAAAGGGTCTCCAGTGGGATTCCCAGTCAGGGCACGTGCCTGGGTTGAGGGCCAGATTCCCAGTAGGGGGCATGCAAGAGGCAACCACACGGGATGTTTCTCTCCCTCTCTGCTTCCCTTCCCCCTCTCCAAAAATAAGTAAAATCTGTTATAAAAAATTATCCTGGTTATCCTATGTCTTTAACATGAATGTACTGAGCATTTAGTAGGGGTTGCAAACTAGAATGATACCATAGGGAACAAGCAGAAATGGCCACAGGTTTGGTAATGTAGTTTATTAATAGATATAGATAGATATTGACATAGATAAAGATATATAGCAACTACTGTGAGGCAGGAAGAGACAAAAAGGTGAGTATAAAAAGTCCCTTTCTCGCAAGAACAGCCTGATGGAAGAGCAAAATATGTGGGGAGGGGCGCAGAGCTTCCACACCCTCTCCATGCACCTCACTCTCCCAGCACCTTCATGGGTTCGCCATCCCAAGAACTCTCCAAACCCTGTCCTTCTGGGGTTTGTTTAAGGTTTCATTATATAATTATGTTTGACTAAATCATTGGTTATTGGTGGTAACTGATTCAACTTCCAATCCCTCTCCTCTCTCTTGAGAAGGGGGAATTACAAGGGTTTTAGGAACTCTGTGCCATGAATGGGGTAGAAGACCTAATGTTTATTTCTTATTATAAATCACAATATCACAAGCCCAAAATGACTACCACAAACCCACAGGCTAAATACAGTCTGCATTTTTGTTTTTGTACAGCAATCAAGCTAAGAATGGTTTTTACATTTTCTAATGATTGAGGGGGAACATCAGAAGAACAATATTTTGCAACAAGTGAAAATTACATGAAACTTACCTTTCAATGTCCATAAGTAAAATCTATTAGAACACATTCATGCTTGTTCATTTATATACTGTCACTGGCTGCTTTGGGGCTATAAGGGAAGAACTGAGTAGTGGCCACAGACAGTATGATGCTCTACTTACTATCTGGCCCTTTACAGAAAAAGTTTGCTGTATCAGCAAACTTTATGTCACTGATCAGTCTACGTCACTGATCACCCCATGCCAGACTCTTTCAGGATGGTTAATACAGCACACACACTGTCCTATGCTTCAGCTAGCCTGTGATTGCTCTCACAGAATCCTGTGTGATAAGAAAAAAAGTCCACAGATCCAGAGTTGAGTACTGTGCTCACTATTTTACCAAGTGAGGCACCTTGGCCAGGTGACTGAACTGCTCCAAGTTTTAGTTTTATAATGTACATAAAAGGGGAGACAATAACACTTTATAATATTGTTGTAAAGTCTTAAAAAGCAACATGTAGTCTAAAAAGTCCTCTTTTTCTTTGTTAACTTTTTATCAAGATCTTTCTTCACCAAGATCTGCTCAATAAATGTTACTGAGCATGCCTAATACTCAGTAAGTTTTAAATGCTTG
Organism: Tonatia bakeri; assembly: GCA_004024845.1. NCBI lineage: Eukaryota > Metazoa > Chordata > Mammalia > Chiroptera > Phyllostomidae > Tonatia > Tonatia bakeri. Next base: position 143,900 of record PVIA01000277.1, on the reverse strand, counting down.
TTAAGGAAATGACTGACTGCTTGAATATTTGGATGAATGAGGCATAAAATTCTAGTACACCCTGTAAGTTGGAATGACATTGTGCATAGCCTTGCTTGTCTTTTACTTGAAAATAATATACTGAAACAAAATACTTTTATTAAGCCAAATAGTATTGAAGCTGAAAAGACAGTCTCTGGTCTTGCCACCTTCTCAGTATGTTAATCACAAGCTTATCAGTCTTATCTTCCCATGTATACCTGTGGGCGGCATGATACACAGTTAGCTGTATCTCCCCAGGTGCTGAATAGTAGGAACACTGAACGTCAAAGCTGGAGGGACATTAGACATCATGTGACCCACAATGAGGAAGAATCCATGGCAAAAAAAACTGAACTCTGATCTATCCACCCAGTCCAGAGTTTTTTGCCGTGTGCCACAAGGCCTTACTTCAACCGTGCAGGTGCTCAACAGACCTTTGATGATGTTATGTACTTCCACTTTCATTTTGCTTTTTTGTGTTTAATATTTGCTTAGCATTATGGCAGCCTGAAAGAGTTGTTATAAGCAGGGCTTTAGAATCAGACAAACTTAGATAGGAATCTTGGCTCTTCTACTCACTAGCTGTGTGAACTTTTGCAATCCTGTATGTTCCATCTTCAAAATATAACCTCACCTCTACCATGAACACATGAAGTCATCAAAATACAAATCGAATGGTACACCCTTACTATCTCCACTGTTATCAGCCTAGGGCCAGCATCTGCCTCCTCGACCACTGCTGTTGGCTGCTAACAGGTCACCCTGCTTCTACTCTTGTTCCTCTATAGCCTATTCCCCAGCCAGCAGCCCAAGTAAGCTTTTAAAACTAGTGATCAATTCTGGCTGGATAGCTCAGTTGGTTAGAGTATTGTCTCCATATGCCAAGGTTGTGGGTTCAGTTCCTAGTCAAGGCACATGCAAGAAGCAACCAATGAATGCATAAGTGGAACAACAAATGTTTCTCTCTCTTTCTTTTTCCCTTCCTCTTTCTCTAAAGTCAACTTTTTTTAAAATGTAAATCAGATTATGTCACTGCTCAAATCCTCCAATGGCTTCCCATCCCACTTAGCAAAGAGCCCAGAGTTTTGTCTTATCCACTCTGCCTCAGCCACACTGGCCTCCTTGCTTTTTCTCCTTTGCTCTTGCTCTTCCACAGTGGGAGTGCCTTTCACACAGATCTCACTCCCTTACCTCTTTCAGGGCTCTGCCCACTTATCTTCTCAGAGAGCACTCCGCACCACCTACCCTAATAATGGCCTTCTCATCCCTGTGCCACTTTACTTTTCTTCATTACGCTGCAATGCACCACTCATTACAGTATGTACATATTGGTTTAGTTATTCACTACTGCCATCAACCTCCAGATTATAAGCTCCACATTTTGTTTGTTGTTTTCCCAGATGTTAAACATTAAGTGCTCAATAAATGTGCATTGAATGAATGAAGTTTCTTAGCCTCTCTAATCCCCAGTTTCCTAATCTGAAAACTAGGAATAATATTTGCTACCAAGTTATTGTTGAAGTTAAATAAAAATGGAAATAATGTACATATACAGTAGTGCATAATAAGTGGTCACTTTTTGTTGTTATTTTGTCCTATATTATGCTGAAAGTAAAGGAAAATAATCCTCTTACTCTATTTCCAAAGGTTATGATTTTTAATAGTACAGTGCAGTTTTTCCCTTTTAAAGGTAGCAGTGCACATTTTTTTAAACTTGCATCTGCTGTATTGTAAAGTACTTAGTGTCAGTATGAGAGAATAGATATTTGCATGTATGTTCCTAAAGTATTAAAATAAACTGTCGTATAACTGAAAAATCCCTCTTCTGGGTATCTACACAAAAACCTCTAAAGCATTTATTCAGAAAGATATGTGCACCCTTATGTTTATTTCAGCATTATTCACAGTGGTCAAGACATGGAAACAACCGAAGTGTCCTTCAATAGAAGACTAGATAAAGAAAATGTGGTGCACTTACACAATGAAACACTACTCAGCCATATGGAAGAAATGAAACACTGCCATTTGCAGCAACATGGATGGACCTAGAGAGTATCATGCTAAACTAAATAAGCCAATCAGAAAGAGCCAAGACCACGTGATACCACTCATATGTGGGATAGAAAACTGAAGACACAGACAACTGAATGGTGGTTACCAGAGGGAAGACAGGTAGAGTGGTAGTAAAGGGCAAATGGGGCCAAACATAGGATGACGGAAAATGATTTGACTTTGGGTGGTGGGCACACTATACAACATACAGATCACGTATCATAGAAATGTACACTTGAAACCCATATGTCTTATTAACCAATGTCACCCCAATAAATTTAACTAAAAAAAGAAAACACCTGGGTTCTCGGCACTCTGAGGGTCAGGTTGGCTGGACCTCTCTCACACCCTTGGGTGCTACTGGCAGTTCGAGCAACCCTTCCCTGACAGTTTCTGTTGTAGTACTTAGGAGAGCAAAACAGAGTAAAGGCCAGCGCGATCTTAAATGTTCCCTTTGGGGGGCTAGATCAAGGCAAAGCACTTCCACAGTGGCTTACAGTGGAGGCATGCTTTAGAGGCATCCATCGTAAGATTAAAAAAAAAAAAAAGAACTGTGCATTTCCAGCAAGTGCTCTTCAGCAGTTCATTTAACCTAAATGAATTCATCACTAAATCAGAGATAACAGTAATTCGTACCAGATGAGCTTTAGGGAGAAATCAATTAATCTAAATGTGATTGTGTTTGGCAAAGTGTTTTTATAATTGCAATGCACTACGTACATGTGTTTAAAGTTTATCTTACTGCAATATACTGGAGAGACATTTTTTCAGAATAAGAATTCAGAAGGTTTTTTGTTGTTGTTGTAATTGTAGAAATGTTCAAGGGCAAGACCAGCAGGGTAGAGTTGGAGGGGACACTCATAATTGATTCAGGAAAAGAATAATAATTCAGTGTCTATTTATATAGTGAAATTTTGGATTTAAAGGGTATTTTCCATCAATAAACTTCAATGGGCTTTGAAATGTTTATTTATTTTCATAACATTTTGAAGTCAGTTAGGTTAAAGTTGTCATTTGCTTCCTGAAAGGGAAATAAATACAGAGCAAGTTACATAACCTGCCTAAGTCAAAATTAGAACAAAGTCTTTCAACTTTGCCGTGGAGTGCTCAGACTCGAGATTACACTCCATTCCCACAATAAGTACCTTCTTTCGCTGGAATCATCAAAGGTTTGGTTTTACCAAAATACCTGCTGGTGCAAGCAATTAAAATATAGAAAATCTGTCATCAAATAATCATTAGGAACTCATTATCAGCAAGTAGGCCATATTGAGTCCTCTAAGATGCAGGCTTTGCTTCACACTTAATGAAGTTAAGAGTCTGCATCCGCTTCTAAGGTCCCAGTGCTACCATTTTTGTCTATTTTGGGCCACCCTTTCCTCTGTTCTAAAGATATTTGTTATTTTAAACTTCAGCTGATTTAGGACTAAATCATAAGACTAAATTCAAAGCTCCTTCCTTGGCTTACAGAGTCTTTATTTTCTGACTCAACACCTTCCTCTGCTTCCAACTGCCTTTATATTGAAGCCTCACTGAATTTTTCACCATTCAGACATAAGCTAGGCCTTTTCACCACAATGGTTTTACACTCAACATTAATTCCACCTAAAACAGCAATAAGAAGAAGTTGAGGGGAGACAGAGAAGGCTATACCTGTTGAATACTGAGTGTTCTACACACAGTATCTCTAATTTGCACAGCAAGCCCATGAAGTAGGTATTACTATCCTCCATTTTGCTGATGAGCATACTCATTTCAGTGGGATTAAATAACCTGTCCAAGATCACACAACTAGTAAGTGGCAGGACTAGCTTTGGAACCAAAGCCCAACTCCAAAATACTTGCTCCAGCCTGTTCCATAAGCTGGCTCTGTCCATCCACTGTCATCATCTGGCATTGTTTTTCAGATTCTGCTCAATGTTTTCTTCATTCAACCTTCACAGCCTCTCCCAGACGGAGTTAGCTGCTCTCACTGAACTTTGTAACTCTGTAATAGTACTTACCAGGTGTTTGTTTTTAGTTGAGATATCATTCACATAATATAAAATTCATGTGTTTGAAGTGTACAACTCAGTGTATATTCACAACAGTGTATAACCATGGCCACTATCTAATTCCAGAACATCTCATCACCCCAAAAGAAACTGTGTTTCTTTTGCAACCCTTCCCCTTGCCCCTTCCTTGCAATCTCTGGCGACCACTAACCTGCTTCCTGTGTCTATGGACTTTCCTATTGTGGATGTTTCATACAAGTAGAATCATACAACACGTGGCCTTTTGTGTCTGGCTTCTTTCACTTAGCTTAATGTTTTCAAGGTTCATCCACATTTGAATTTGTTTCAGTACTTCATTTCTTTTTATAGATGAATACTATTCCATTTTATGAAAATACCACACTTAGTTTATCCATTCTTCAGTTAATGGACACTTGGTTTGATTTCACTTTTTAGCTATTATAAATAATGCTTCTATGAACATCCATGCGCTAGTTTTTGTGCAGACATATATTTTTAATTCTCTTGGTTACATAACCAGGAGTGAAATTGTTGGGTCATGTGGTTACTGTGTTCAGCATCTTGAAGAACTGTCCAACTGTTTTCCAACACAGCCACCCCACTTCACATTCCCACCAGAATGTATGAGAGTTCCCATTTCTGCACATCTTCACCAGTATTTGTTATTATCTTTTGATATAGTCAACATGGTGGGAGGAAGTGGTATCTCACTGTGATTTTGAGTTGCATTTTTCCAATGAATGATGATGAATATTTTTTCATGTTTTTATTGGTCATTTGTGTATCCTTTTTAGGGAAATGTCTACTCAAATCCTTTGCCTACCAAAAAACTGGAGTTATTTGTCTTATTATTTAGTTATAAGAGTTACCTGTACATCTGAATCTGGTTCCTTATCAGAAATATGATTTGCAAATGCATTCTCCCATTCTGTGGGATGACTTTTCACTTTTTAACTGGTGTCCTTTGAAACATCGACGTTTTAAATTTTGATGAAGTTCAATTTGTCTTTCTCTTTTGTTATACGTGCTTTTTGTGTCACTCCTAAGAAATCATTGCCTAATGTAAGTTCTCAAAGATTTACTACTAGGTTTTCTTCTAAGAGTTCTATAATTTTAGCTCTTACATTTAGATCTTTGCTTCATATTAAGTTAATTTTTGTAAAAGGGTTTAGGTAGGGGCCCAACTTTATTCCTTTATGTATGGCTATCCAATCATTCCAGCATTATTTGTTCAAACCAAAACCAAAACAAAACTATTATTTTCCCCATTGAATTATCTTGCCTTTACCACGTTTTTATTTCTCTATTTTTTCATAGATTTTGATTGATTTTTTTACTTTTTATTTATTGATTTTAGAGGGAGAGAGACAGAGTGAGCAATATGGATTTGTTGTTCCACTTATTTATGAATTCATTGGTTGCTTCTTGTATGTGCCCTGACTGGGGATTGGACTACATGTTTTTACATAAATGTTGGCACATGTCTGCTACTGTGTCCTCCTTGAGGGCAAGTGTTTTGCATTCCTACCTCCATGTCTATTTTGGAACCCTCAACAAACATGGTCAATAAATAAAAAGCTGATTGAAGATCTGTATTGTTGACCAGCAAATACCACGTGTCATAGACTTTGCTAGGTGTTGGGGAAGTTTTATGCATGGCGTTCACAGTCTAGTGAATTTTTCAGCCAGTTTCCAACGGGTCCCAGAATCTTAAATTTTTAGACTGAAATGGATCTTTGAGATCATAGACCCCCCTCATTGACTAGTAAAGAGACACAGACCTTGGAAGGCTAAACAACAGCCTGTGGCCTATCTCATGTCATTTACCAGACTGTTTCAGGTCTCTTTGAACTTACATTCTGACTATCACAAATTAACAAAGGATTTTTTCAGTTAGTCCTTGATAAAACATTTGTTCTTGGTAAAGTTAGTCCTTGATAAAGGCCTTTCCAGATGAAACACAATGGTTCTGATTCAAAGCACACTTATCTTCTGAGATAACTGCTATCAGAGATTTAAAAAAAAATTCTCCATCCTACCTGTACATAATTACTCCTTTCTCTGAATTTTTATAGATCTCACTAGCTCTTCCACAAAATTAGCAATCTGTTTCACACTGCCCTATTGCTTTGGAATGTCATATAATCTTGAATTGTTATTTATCACAGGTTTATATGCAGTCTTCCTAAATAGACTACCACAACCACACTCAGAGAAAAAATTTGGATTTTACACTTTATTGTATGAAATGTAGAGCCTTGTACCTAGCGGACATGGAGCAGATGTTTCTGGTATTATTTATGTGTTTAGATAATTCATGTTTAAAATAAGAGCTACTAGCCCTAAGTCTCGTTTGTTTCCCCACTTCCAGAGATGATAAGGCAGCTTACTCTAGATGCTCAAGGGGAGTGACTCTAAAGGGGAAGCACCTTCTCTCACTTTCTAGTGATGATCTACTCCTTTCCTAGAAGAACAGAGAGACTAGAGACCTAATAATTAGTGTATGTATATATAGTTTAAAAATATTTCTTAATATTACTATTAAAAGTTTAAACATTTTATTAAAAGCATAAAAAGCATGGCAGAATTCCCCCAAGAACTCAGTAAATGAAACTAAGTCTCAAGGGAACTCTGAGTCGCAGTTTTAAATTACTGAGTCAGAAAGTAGAGAAGACATTCTGTTTCTGCTCTTATCTCAAGTTTGCCTTCTAGTTATGAGGTGGAAGAAGGAAATGCAACAATCTAGCCTCATATTGAACGGTGCCTTGCAGAACATAACCAGTATCTTTGGAACTGTTTAACTGAGTCAAAATATAAAACTAAGATCAAATAAAAGGTTGCCAAATGAGAAAGAACATGCCATAACATGACACTCAGCACACTGTTCGGCCTCTTTGGGAGTGCAGTGAGCCTGTTCATGAGCTGTGATAAGAACAAATTATGGGTGGGCCACAGTGATGCTCCAATCACAGTGAATACAAACAGCATTTCAGCATGTGGTTAGATCGTGGAAGACAAACAAATAAAAAACAAAACTCAGAATTTTGTGAAGTTCATTTTTTTCATCTGCCAGAAATCACACAGTCTCTGTTTCATATTCATGGTATTTCAAATTTATGCTAAAGAATGAAAACAGTGGATCAATGACAAATCATTCCCATTTCACATTCTCTGGACCTCATTTGTAAAGGGAGGTCTAGACTTTCTGCTCCTCAAATCGGAATCAGTGGACCAGCAGCATCAGCATCATGGGAAAGGTGGTTTGAAATGCAGACTCTGTGTCTCCTCCTAGATCTTCTAAATCGGAATCTTTATTTTCCCAAAATCCCAACCTAATTTGTGTGCATGTTTGAGAAGACTGGCCTCGATGATATAAAGTAACTTCCAGCTAGTAAATTCTACCATCCTATGATTCTGGCTGGAAAATTCTAAGTTAGAAAACATGGCAGTGACTTTCTTAGGAGTTATGTTGGACTTGTGGAAACGGACTGCTCAGCAAGTTGAACGACCCTTCAGGTGACAGCTTCAACAAGGCAAAGAGAAAATGAAGACTTGCTCTGCTTGTTTGATGCCGCTGGTTTCTTGCCTGCCACACTAAGGTTAATTTTAGTATTTACGTGGACATAAACCAATGTAAAACTAGTTCAATGTGAAATTAAATAATTATGTATTTGTTGAATTCCTGCAACTTTCTAAGTGCCAAAAAGAAATTACAAGGTAAGATTCCTACTCTTAAGGCACCTAATGAAGGTGGAGGCCTTGCTTGAAAAGTCTTAGTTTCTAGAGTGCTTTGCTGATTTAATTACAGGAGGATTCCTGATTTGTTACTGTCCAGAACAGAAAGCTGTACCAAGTCAGTAAAATACCTCAGCCCTGAGTAGCAGTGATAAGCACAATGCGCAGGGGAACTAAGAGGCGGCTTTGTGTCCGGAGGGCTGTTCCTGTTGACATTGTGCATGTAGTGAAGCAGCCAGCAATCATTATAGACTCTGGGCTCTGCTTTTTTATCTTCATTTCTCCGTGCCCCCAAATAGCATATGGTTTAATTCAAGGTCAGCAGAAATTCCGTATAAAAATATTTGAGTCCAGCTGGAAGTATGTGGAGGTGGTGGAGAAATGAGCTAGTGCTCTGGGAGAGGAGAGGCTGGTGACCGCATGGGGAGTCGTAGAAGTTCACTCCAGGGGCTGTGAGGGAGAGCCAGATTACGGAACGGGGCCGACACTGGGGTGGCTGAGCTGCTGAAGCAGGCAAAATTTATTAGATTAGGTTTACACTTTCTACTGAACAAGCCCATCCTCATGGGCAGCTTTGCCATTTCAAATCAGAGGGCAGCTTACATCTGATGGCTGACTGCTATTAGCGACAGCATACTCAGTGTAAAAACATCAGTAAACAATGATACTTCTAAATGAAGTTTCTATGTTTTGACGGAGGCTCTTTCAACATCATTTTACTAGTCAACTTTGTGCCTTTCAGCCTAGTCAGATATAAGCGGGTTCTTCTGGTTCCCAAAGCAGACAAGCAGTACTCAGGAGCTATTGTAATTATTGTTTGTTATTAACTGGATCATAGTTTGATATTTAGCACGTTTTTTTCTCTTTATTGGTGTATGTTCTCACATTCTATATAGATTGTATTTTTCCTGAAAAGAGGGGGAGAGCATAGTGTTTAGCACCAATTAACCCCATTGGAGTTAATTATGTTGAGGTTTCTTAGACCTCTTTAATATTCAGTGACTTTCATGAAGTAAATGTTTTATAATTTTATTGCTGACTCTCATGCTTAATGGAACTCTCTATTGATGGCTTATTAAAACGCACTTCTTTTTCCACGTGTTGTTTTGTATTAATAGTGTGCTATGTTAGGTTCTGGTTAAGATGGCGGTGTAGGCAGACATGACTCACCTCGTCGCATAACCACATCAAAATCACAACTAAAATATAGAACGACCATCCCTCGGAACCATGAGAAAACTAGCTGAATGGAAATCAGACAACTACGGAATTAAAGAAACCACATCCATTGAGACTGCTAGGAGGGGCACAGTTGCAGAATGGGCTGGTTTCTCACCCACATGTGGAGGACAAAAATTTGAGAGGGATATCTCAGGACCAAGGAGTCCCAGCTCCATACCAGGCCACCCAGCCCACAGGGTTCCAGGGCCAGGAAGATAAATCCCCACAACTTCTGGCTGCAAAAACCAGAGGGGACTGAGTCAGTGGAAGGAACTGCTGGAGCTCCAAGCAGTTCCTCTTAAAGAGTCCACACACAGACTCACCTACTCAGATTTAATCCTTCTGACCTCCAGCGCTGGAGTGGCAGCATGAAGGGCACCAGTGGCATACTGGGAGAGGCTAAAGTGACTTATGGATGTGCCAGCAAGAAAACAAAGTATGATACTGTGTGATATGTGCTGTGATTGGTATCTGAGCAGAGTAGAGCAGGAGCACGGAGGAAGAGGAAACATGAGAATGAGTAGCTAACAGCCTGGGAAGCGGAGGTGAGGAGAGTGGAATTTGGCCAGGAGTGGCAGGGACTGAGTTAGGGAGGGCATTTCAGACTAAGTAGAGGGTATTATATGTACGAGAGAGAGAGGGATATGTGTCATTGGCATCCATGAATAAGCTTCCTTTTCTGAGATTATCAGGGAATTTATGACATGAATTTTATTTTTAATTCAAAGTGAAGGTATTTTATTTTAAAGGCATATGAAGGCCCAAACTACTATGTCATTAAGTGTAGCATGGAAGGGAGATTTTGGATCTGTACTGGAATAAGCTTCTACAGCTGGAGTAAAGGGAATACACAGGTGACTTGGAGATAAGGTTGGCCGGGTGTCAATGGGGCAGTGTGAAGGCATAGGAGAAAGGAGGGGAAAGGGGAAGTCTCCGGGGTGCTGTTTGCCATCTATGTTACCGTATTTTTCAGATTATAAGACACACTTTTCCCCTCCCAAATTTGGGAGGAATAATGGTTGTTAATGCTGCTGTCGAGTTCTGTTTACATTTACATTGGTGAAATATTATGTTATTTATGTTATTAAATATTTTACCACATTTTTTGCGTCAATTTTTTCCCCTATTTTCCTCCTCTAAAACCTAGGTGCATCTTATGGTCTGGAAAAATATGGTAATTAACAGAATAACAACTAAACTTCCTCATATAACCTCAGCTATCAGGACTTCAATCAGGAGCTTTGGTCACAGCTTCTGCTCTTGAAGGTTAAGTAAAACAATTAATATGATATCAGGGCATGATCACACAGTACCTGCATCTACTATTTATCTCGTTCACCATTCTCCAAGCAGGTTCTTTGCTCCGCCTTGGGACAAGCGGTGTCTGATGGTGGCAGAATGAGAGAATGCTGGCCTATACTGTTTTAAATCCCCTAAGCCTGTGGATTTGAACAGTAATTAATTTTTTCCTATTAAAGTTATTGCAGGAAGCCAAAGGCAAGCATAATTCAACCCAGGGAACAATGTTTATCTCCACAGGTCAAAAAGTCCTTGCAAATGATTAGTGCTTGCAATTTAAACAGTTTTCTCTCCTTTAAATGACATGATCACATGCTTAGTGTAACCACCGAAGAGTGTTAGGTGAAGGGCAGCAGGCTTACCCCAAATTGAGGGTATTAGTAAGCGCCATTTTAGGACAACAGAAAGAAAATGGGCTATGGGAGGCTTGTTCACAACGTCCACCACTGACCTCCCACTTTAATTATTTGATTTTCAGTTGAGAAACAGGCACGAAAGATCCAGTAGCAAGATATATTAGATGACTTCAAGAACATAGCAAACAAATGGTTATATTTGATCCTGACTGCAGGTGTCACTAGGAAGGCTAATTAAAACAGAATATAAAGGTTTACTTGTTCTGATCAGTCATTTTCTTGTTAGAGCAGATAAATTTCTAGAAAGGAAGTCAAATTTTCCTAAATATGTGATTAATGTGATGCCAGGTTCCTTTTAAACCTTTTTACACCATCCGGTTTTCTTTAAACCAAAGAGATGATTCAAAAGTTACTGGTATTTTGTTACTAAAAATAACATAATTTCTGTGCCCTGGTCATCCTATATACATAAAAATTTGCACCTTATTGATTTTAAAAATTAATGTCAGAGCACATCCAGAATGGAGACATGAGGAGCTCCCTGTATACTCTCCTTAATGAAACAACCATCACTGATGAAAATTATAAGTAAAAAACAACAACAAAAACCATTGGCTCAGACTGTGAGTCAATTTATGAATCAGGTCATTATCAAAAACACTGGAGCAGTAAGTTCCCAATTAGTGGAGGCTAACAGAGGGGAGTGATCTCAGTAAAGGCAAACCAGCTAAAAGCTTGATAAGGAGATGAGGGAAGGAGACAAAGAGAACCTGATGGAAACCACTGTTGTCCCCCGGGGGGGAGAGGTCAGGGTGACACTGTGGATGCCAAGCAGCAGCCTCTGAGGAGAGACATCAGAGCCTGCACAGTAGTGGGGGAAACAGACTTAACTGAAGTGGTCTGGCCAAGTCACTAAACAAGTAAAGAAACAAGCAACCATGACAACAAGCTCTGGAGCCAGTCAGGATCAGTCTCCAGAGTTGCTACCATGGAAATGTACAGTTTGCAACCAAAAAATTATAAGACATACAAAGAAAAAGGCAAGTGGGAACCATTTATACAGAAACAGCCATTGAGAAGACACAGACATTGGACTGGGCAGTCAACGACTTCAAAGATGCTATTATAAACATGTCCGAAAACTAAAGGAAAACATGCTTGTGAGTATAGATTCAAATTTCCTCAAAAAAATATTAGCAAACTGAATCAGCAACATAGAAAAAGGAGATTATATATCATAACCAAATAGGATTGGTCCCAGGAATACAAGGTTGGCTTACATCCAAAAATCCATTCGTGTGGCATACCATATCAATAGCATAAAGGAGAAAACCACATGATCATCTCAATGGACACAGAGACAAAGCACTAAACAAAACCCAACACCCTTTCATAATAAACGTAGTCAACAAACTAGAAACAGGATGGAACTTCCTCAGTCAGATAAAGGGCATCTACAAAAAAAAATCTAGAGTAATTACATTTAATGGTAAAAGTGTAGGAACTACTCATGTGAAATTGAAAATAAGTTAAGGATGCTCACCTTCTTTATTCAACATTAACTACAGTTTCTAGCTAAGGCAATCAGGCAAGAAAAAGAAATAAAAGGCAAACAGATTGAAAAGAAAGATGGAAATCAACCTGCATTCTAAAATGGCATAATCTGGTCTATACAAAATTGTAAGAAATCCACAAAAACACTATCACAACTAATAAAGGAGTTCGTCCAGGTCCCCATTGGGAGAGCGGACTAGAGGCAATCAATAGATGGTTCTTTCTCACATCGAAGTTTCTCTTCCTCCTTCTCCCTTCCTTCCCTTCTCTCTGAAAATAAATAAATGCTTTAAAAAAATAGCCAAAGGATTTACATAGACATTTTCTCCAAAGGAAGCATACAAACGGAAAATAAAAACATGAAAACAGGATGCACATCATTAGTCATTAGGGAAATGCAAATCAAAGTCACAATGAGATACCACTTTCACAACCACTAGCATAAGAAGAAAATGTAATGAAGAATACAAGCAATAACGGGGTGTTGATGTAAAGAAATAGGACCCTTCATACATGGCTGGTACAAATGCTAAATGGTGCAGCCACTTTGGAAAACACTTTGGTGTTCCCTTAAGATGTTAAACATAGAGTCATAATATGACTTAGTAATCCTACTCTTAGTTACACACCCAAGAGAATTAAAAACATATTCCACACAAAAATGTACACATGAGTGTTCATAGCATCATTAATGTGGAATACTCATGCAATGGAATATTATTCAGCGATATACAGGATGTAGAACTGATTACGTGATACAACATGGATGAACCTAGAAAACATTAAACTAAGTTAAAAAAGCCATACACAAAAGGCCAACATTGTATGATTCCACTTATATAAAATGTTCAGAATAGGTAAATGCATAGTGACAGAAAATACACTAGCGGTTGCTAGAGGCTAAGGAGAATGGGGAGTTACAGCTAATGCATGTGTGGTTTCTTTTGGGGGAATGAAAAGGTTCTGATATAAGTGGTGATTATTGCATAACTTTGTGACTATACCTAAAACTCTTGTACACTTTAAATGAATGAGTTATATGATGTCACAATGATGTTGTTAAAAAACCAAGGTCATGCCTTTCCCTGATAATCATAAGTTTTCATCATTCAGAAAATTTATGAGGTGGTAGATTGATACAAATTATCAATATTTATAGGTTCTTGTTGATGACAAAATAAGCAATAAGCCTTTTCCGAAAAAAAAGTCACCTTCAAAGTATGCTATGAGGCCAATGATGAAGCATTTTTTCAAACCGCTAAGAAATAAAAAAGGTTTTCATGTCTTAACTTACTAAGTCTCACTTCCCATATGACATAAATTTCCTTTTCTAGAACATTATATAATCTTTTAAAATTGTCACAGGCATACTAAACTTCCCATTAATCCAATTAAAATTTCACAATCTCACTTCAGAAATAGTTTATGTTCCATAGCTAATTCATTCATATTTAATATGCTGATGCAGGTCCCCAATTGCCAAAAACTCTGATACCAAGTCTTCCAATAGGGATTTCTGTTGAGTATACAATACAGGTTTGTAACAGTTCAAGAACATACCAGGCTAAGTGTCACAAATAAGTCTGCTGAGTCAATCCCCCAACCCTATTTTATCATAGTAAAGAAAGTTATTTGATTATTCCAATCCTTTTAGCATGAGTTAGTGCCGGGACTGATGCAGGCGCTGCATTCATGCCACGTTTAATTGCAGTGTGTGACAGAGCCAAAACCTGTGGAACGTCAGGGACTACGCTACAAAGACGGACTCCTTATAATTCTTTGTTAGCCAGTTAACAAAAAAAAAAAATGCTGATGGATGGATGCATGGATGGATGGATGAATTGGATATTCATAGTGCACTAGGCAATATACACGGGCTTCAAAGGAAGAAAATTCTGTTTTCCGCTGTATATTCTAGTTGAGTTTCCTCCTTTATTACATTCTTCCATTACATTTATTACATTGTTTAATTCTTTCCATGAAAGAGCAGGTAAATTCTTTCTATGCCGAGCAGGTAAATTCTTTCTATGCCGAGCAGGTAAATACAATTCTTGTTCCTAAAATAAGCACTGTACACTTGAGATGATTTATGCAATTGGCATGGAGCTTTCATCACAGAAAAAAAGTGTAAACCGTCTATAATGACTTGAGATGCCCAAGCTGCTGGACTGAGGATTTCCACACCGACGGTTCCTGGGGCACAAGCTGGAGACAGACTCAGCGAGAAAGCAGAGCGTGCTACACTTAAGGAACCTCACGTCCCAGAATCCCCTGGGGACTCCAAATCCCAGAAACCCGCTCCGGAAATCTACCGGGTTCCCAAATCCGCTGACCACGGACGCGACCAAGTTAGGAAACTGGGGTGATTGCCGCAGCTCTTGTCTCCTACCATTTTCCCTATAGGGAGAGGTCTATAGTTACTAGAACCTTCTCACTAGACACACCTTCCACAGAAGACCGTCTCTCGGTGTACTTGGTGTGATGATTTGCGTCTCCCATTTTCTCTCCCCCTTCTCCTTGCCCTCTGTAAGAATGGTTCATCCGGACATCGAGGCTCCTAGAGTTGGCTCGGTGGTTGCGCCTTCCCTCCCCCGGAATGTGGGCCTTTCGAGCCTGCGAGGTGGGAGGGACTCTGCCTGGGAGGCGTGCTGGCTCCTGGCTGCTGTAGAGGCGGTGGCGGCCGCGGCTGTGGGAGGAGCCGCGTGGTTCCGGCTGCCGAGGCGAGGCGACCCTTAGGTCCGCGCCGCGGGCGGGGAGGACAGGTAGAGGAACGGACAGCTACGGCTCTGGGGGAGGCTCAGGCAGCGGAGTGCCCCACCGCGCACCTGGCACCCTCGGCCTCCGACGTTGAAGCGGGGGAGTAAGGAGATGCCTACCCAGAGGGACAGCACTACCATGTCTCACTCGATTGCAGGCGGCGGCATCGGGGACCATTCTCACCAGGTCCGGGTAAAAGCCTACTACCGCGGGTGAGTGCTTCGGTATAGGGATGGGAGGGGAGGGGGAAAAGCCATCTGGACTTGGCCTGTTAGGGGAGAGGGGCTGGAAATGTTGTGGCGGGTTGGTCTGGGGGTCGATTCTGGGGACTCGGGATGAGTGATTGAGTAGTCGGGGGAGGAGCGTGGGGTGCTGGATTGGGGCACCCCCGAGGTGTGGTGCTGGGCGTCTGGGAGTCGCGTGGCTGAGAGTCCAGAGTAGGTTCCGAGGGAGGAGCCTTGGAATAGAGTGTGTCCACCTGGTGGGCTCCAGAGAATCGCTTCGTAAGAAATTTACAAGCGTTTACGTCATTAAGTGTGGAAGTATTTGGGGTTGAGGGTTGATTCGGATCGATGTTTCAGTGAGCTAAGTTTGCTGTGGACCTAAAAGACTGGACTGCTTCAGCCTGCTGGCCCTTTTGATTTCCAACAGGCCTAAAGCCTCTGGTTCTCTAAGTCACGATTGCCTGGAAGAGTTCACGAAGTGTATATGGAGTATGTTCAGGCTGCCAGCAAATTAGACCTAGGGGTTATTATTTAAGAGGAGAGTTCATGCGTGCTCAGGGATGTGCATTAGATACTTAAGCGTGTCTCCAAGATTAGATTTTGGATGTGTAAAGTGAAATTCTGCGAACACTTCTTTGTCACTGCTTGAAGGACCATCCCGTAGAGTGATATAATGCAAGGTGAGAAGAGGAAGCCTAGGGCACAGCTAGAAAATCTATAACCTTTACTCATATTATTACCTAGTTATAACTACTGTGGATACCAGAAATAATCCAGCTCCTCAGATCATTGTATTAAGTTATATTCTGTAATAAGTCACCTGAAGTGTCCCCTTTCCCTTGATGCAGTTGTGGTTTAAAATTTCTTTGAGATAACTATATTTATGAAAAGTAGAAAGGTTAACATGTTAGTGTGAGAATAAAAGTTTGAAACTAAGGGTTAACAGAAAACCCAGCCGTTTTGGCGTTCTTACTGCTTGTCCAAGCAGAAGTAAATTGCTTTAAAACACTCAGGCACTGGAAGGTTGAAATTGCAAAGCATACTTTTACATTCCTGAAAGGATCAGTGAAGATAGCAAACTTTTAAAATGCCTCTCATTTTGATTTCAAAGAAAATATAAGCCACCAACTGTCTTACTGATTTGACGTAAGGACATACTAGTTTAGTTTTGGCTTCCGTGACCTGTTTGTATTAGCTTGACTGTATTCGAGGGAGTTTACAGGTGTTATTTTGAACAGTATCAGTGTTTTTGCTTAGATTGATCAAGGAGGTCTTGATTTTAAAACAATACCAAGAACCGTGTGTATGTTTTTTTAAACGTTTGTAGTTGTCACAGTGGACTTGAGAATGGTCAGCTATGACCTTTGCACTATGGGAAAAAGCTTTGCTTCCCTTATCTTACCTTTAATTTGATAAATGAGATATTTCACTTTAGAGCGTTCCATTTTATAAAGGCGACAGTCCGTGAGTTGTTTGGTACAGAGAATGAAATATACTACTTGTTTTTTTAAGGTATCTGATTATTGACAGCTTAAAAACTAGATTGAGAAATGAATATATACACATGGTAGAAAAGTGCAAGTTGTACAGATATAAAATGAAAAATGCTCCCCATCCCACCCTCCCAGCCTCCAGAGTTAACTGCTGTTGACAGTCTATTTCTGGTTCTTCTGGAAGTTGCCTTTATTACTTTAAAAGTTATAGTTCTGTTTTGTGATTTATTAACTTTACATAGTATCTTCTGATACTCTGAAAGATGAGAAATTGGGTGCACTTTTACTTTTTCTCGTCCTGGTGCCTCTCAATTTTTGATTGCTAATCTATTATTTTTTATTCTCTGGTTTACCTTTATGATTTTAAATAATATAAATTCCTGATCTATTAAATTTAGATAGTTTCCAATGATTCCAACTGTGAAAAATGGAGAAACTGGTGCTTCTTTGTTCCCATTTTTATTAGTCTGACAAATGTAAATAGGCTAATTAGTAAATTAAAATCATTGTAAGCTTCTCATTTGGAAAGAAATCAAAGTCTGCTATACTTTAGGAATGTATTATATTTTCTTGGCTTATTGCTTCAATTATTTTTTTAAAAAAGAGAGTAAGGCCACATAACCTTTTTAATGCGTGACTAAAATTTCTCTGACATTCAAGTTAACGTTTTCTTTGTTTTTTAAAAAAGTATGAATTTTTACTTAGGAATGAAAGAGCCCCTTGCCTTTTAGGGCTTTTAATTCCGTGGAAGCTTTCTAGTAGTGCCTTCATTTTAAGCCTTATTTAAAGACATCAGCACTCTAACTTGTACCAATTTCTGTCCTCTGAAATTAGATCTGTGAAGACTGTATGTTTATGAACAATAGTCTGAACTGATGGTTCTGATATTACAGTCAGCTTCTCATTACTGTAGATGAAGCTAACATGAGTCACCAATAAGAATAGTTAATAAACAGGTTGGGTAACTAGAACACCTACCCGATTTTAAAATAGAAAATCCTTTGTAAAGACAATCTGCATTGGAAAAAATAAGTTTCCTTTAGATCCAAATGGCTGTTATTGAAGAGCTTTCCCCTTATATCCTTCCAATAATATTTCTTTCCAATGAGGGTTGAATATCCAATTAGCATTTCATGCGTAAATTGAAATCCTTTCAAAGATGTGTACTCGTATAGTGTTTTCACTCTTAAATTTGTTTTGTGCAAATGTGATGTCTCCTAGATATAACAGACATTTGATTAGATTTTTTCCTAGTTTTTAAGCAGGAGATTAATGGCACTGAGAATCTGATTTAATTGGGGACCACCTAAGGGTGCCTGTCGTACAGCCTGGACCTTTCTTTCCTTGCCACGGTAGCTTGTCAGTGAGTGACCTTCCTTCTTTAATCATTACCTAGTGGTGTCAGTTTGAAGGAAGAGAAACAGGTTTTGTTAGTTAGTGATAGATTGCCATTGGATGTGATTATCCTTATATAAAGCCACTTGATATTTTGGAATCAGATTTAACAAGGAAATGTGTGGACTGCTCAATTCTTTACATTGTAAGTGTATGGGAAATTTGCAAAAATCTTGTAAAATATGCTTTTTAAACCACTGCTGTTGAGCAGTTATAACAATCCAGAGGAGCCTCCATATTCACATCTACTCATAAAAAGATCGTTAACTCATTGCGCATTTGGAACATATAGCTGGTTCAGTGAAGAAATAGGCTGGGTTTTTTTTTTTTCACTGTTAACAGGTCTTGGCAAGACTTGTTTTTAAGAGTATTGCAAAATAATATACTTCAGTAATGGTTCAAAGGAAATAAAAATAACGTACTGAGTTGAGAGTTGGGGGAATGTTGGTTACTGGTCCTGGAGCCTGAGGCACGGCTCCTGACCGTAGGGCAGTTGGTCTACAGCTTTGCTAGAGAGAGAGGACCATGGTGTCCTGGTGCCCAAAACCCAGCCAGAACAGCCCTCTCAGAAATTTGAATTACATTCTATGAGATCAATTGCTTGTTAGCAGTGAGAACCGATGCCGAAGAATTGAGGAGGAGGCTGGTGAAGCCAGGGCTGACTCTGTGCAAATTGAAGGCCCGATGAAGCAGGGGAGAAAGAAGCAGTTCTCTACAGAAGAATTCTCCCTAGAGGTCAGGTCCGTGAGAGCTTTCCAATACAACGCCCAGACCTCTTTTTAAGGTGACTTGAGTGTTTGTTTTTTATGATTGAAATGAGCCTAGGTAAAGTGTGAATTTTAAAAATTCCAGTCTTGTTTCCGATTTCACCTATACTTACGTAAGTGTGTTTAAATTCAGGGTAAGAAATAACCTACTATAAGCCAGGCACATGGTACTAGGGTGAGCACCAGGATGCAGAGGTGGATAATACAAGGTTTTGCGCTTGAGGAACTAAGAAACTCGTAGGAGGAAGGACATAGGAGAGTTAATTAAGGGTTGTGTGTGTGCGTGTGTGTGTGTGAGGTACTTGCAGGGATGGATATTGGGGAGGAGTTTGAGGTGAGGGAAGCCTTCCTGGAGAATGAAATCTGTGAGGCTTTAGACGGATGTCGATGTTGGGTGGGGCATCATTCCAGGCATTGCACAACTGCAGGAGGTGTTTGGGGAACTAAGAGCAGTTTAGTTGTTTAGTCCTGTATGCACTCCTTATTAGGGCATAAAGTGTGAAGTGGGCACTGATGAGACGTAAGGTTAATAAGATGGTTCACAGGCACTACATCTTGAAGACTCTTGAAAATCATACTCCAGGCTTCGGACTTTTTCTCACTGGCGAAGATTTTGAGTACAGGAGGTCAGATTTTGTTTTTACAAAGATCACTCTTGGAACCTGGAGATGAATTGCCACGGATAAGACTAATTTGGAGGCTTTGGAAGTAGTCCAGGTGATAACATTCTGAGGAGATGGGAAGGGTATATGGATTCAGAGATGATTTTAGGGGGTAGAATCAATGTGAATCAGAGACTGTTGGCCTGTGGGGAAGAGAGAAGGGGCCTGACGATTCATAGGTTTCCCATTTGAGGGAGCCTAGGGATTGTAGAGGAAGAGATTTATGGGAGAAGGTAATTAATCACCTGGAACAAGTAACCGAATTTTGAGCTCACGGTGCTTTGAGGGCATCCAGGTGGAAATGTGTGGAATTACTGAACAATCACTGTGCGCAGGCACACAGTGCACTGTGTGTGACAGCTGACCCTGTGCGGAATGTGGCTGAGAATGACGCTAGAAGCAAAAATTCCACCCTACAGTGGTCTGCTGTACATCACAAAGGCAAGGCACTAAAACTAAAATGCATTTTAAAATGCAGAGATACATAAAGTGAAAAGTTCCCCACTTCCTAGGGTAGCCACTGATAATACTTTGGGATATTCTATATCATATCAATTTAAATAGGTACATATTTTTCACATGTTTCTGCAGTTGATTCTTTTCATTTGTAATCTTCTTTGCATATCAGGGTAGACAGATAAACAGATACATACATGCATATAGATGGGTAATAGATACATCTGTCTTTTTCTTTATAATTGGTACATAGTGTTCCACAGTATTGTTGTACTATCATTTATTTAATCTTTTTTCTGATTGATGAACACATACGATTACTTTCATTAAATCACTGCTTCAAATCATGCTGACAGAACATTCTTATATTTAATGTATATTCTTACAAACAAGCAGGTCAAAGATGTTCCTGCTTTAAAAGTGATATTGTCCTCCCAAAACTTAGGAATTTATTTTCCCAGCAACTGTGTGGATGAAGCATTTCCTTATCCTCCCATTTCATGTAATTGGTCTTTTAAATTTTTGCAAATAAGTTTGGCAAAAATGCTTTTTCTAATCAAGTATCATTTTATACATAATTGATCATTTGCATTTCTTCTTTGGGTTGTCTGCTCATGTCTTTGCCCATTTTTTTCTTGGGTTCTTTTTCTTTTTAAAAAAGAATTGTTTCTTCAAAGGGACATTGACATTTTATCTGTTTAAAAAGTTGCCAGCCTTTCTCTGACCTGTTGGTTGTCTGGAGCTTTTCATTTTTGTTTAAATCTGTCCTTTTCTTCATGGCTTCTGTGTTTGGTCTTTTAGGTAGATGTTTTTCATCTTAAAATATTGTATTTTTCTTTTATTAATTATGCTGCTTAAGTGATTTTCTTTTCAATAAATCTGGTATTTGGGAGTTTAGCTATTTGCGGTATACTGATAGAACTTACTTTTTTTTTTCCAAAATGTATTCTACTAATATTAATGTTGAATAGGTTGCTCTTTTACCCTAACTTGAAATGACAAGTTTGTTATACACATATACTAAATTTTTCAGAGGGGCATAAGTACTTTCTTCTTATTTTTCATTGATTTTTGATGAGAAATCTATTTTGCCAAACATCAAACCAAACAATTGGTTTGATTATTGTATAATTATAGTTAATTTTGATACATGTTTTGGAAAGACCCATTTCATTAATTTTCTGTGTCCAGATTTTCTTGGCTATTCTTGTATATTTTCAATTCCAGATGAATTTTTGAAGGTTTTTGTAGGTTCCTCCAAAAAAAATCTTATTGGCATTTTGATTTGGAATTGCATTAAATTTATAGATTAATTTGAAAACTGCTAGTTTTATAATATTCAGCCTCGCCTTACAAGTATATAGTTTGAATACCTATTTATTGATGTTTTTCATGTTTTTCAGTAAGGTTCCTCTCCCATAGGTCTTGCACATTTCCTGTTAAGTTTATTCTTAGGTATTTTATAATTCTGTTGGTTTTACAAATTTCTGTTGTTTTTATTCTGGTTGTTTTTATTCTATTTCATTAGATATACCATCTATTAGATATACCATCTATTTTTGTATGATTAAGTCAAACTGGCCACCTTATTAGTTCTATTAATTTCTTTTCTTAAAATTTTATTTATTTATTTTTAGACATAGGGGAAGTGTGGGAGAAAGAGAGGGAGAGAAATATCAATGTGTGGTTGACTCTCCTGCACCTCCTACTGGGGACCTGGCCCACAACCCAGGCATGTGCCCTGACTGGAAATTGAACCAGCTACCCTTTGGTTCACAGGCCAGCACTCAATCCACTAAACCACACCAAACAGGGCATAGTTGTATTAATTTCTTAGTTAACTGTCTTAGAATTTACAGGTAGATAATGTCATCTGCAAATAATAGTTTTGCCTCTTCCTTTCTATGTATCTCATTTATTTTTCTTATCTTAACCATTTGGCTAGGTTTTCCAGATTGTTGAATTTTAGCAGTGATCGATTATTTAATGAAATATGATCAATAGTTAGAAAAATATAATAAATTATCTTCAAAGATACTCAGTCTTCTTTTTGCCTTTGAGTTATGTTAAAGAGCATGGGAACTAATTTTTGTGATGTACTCACATGTTCCAAAAACTGTGATACATGTTTTAAACTTATTTTTGTTTAATCTTCAGAGGTAGATATCATTATCTCTATTTAATGGATGATAACATTGAAGCTTAGTAAGCCACAATACAAGGCTGAGTCTTACCCTTCAGAGGAGTTTCTCTTTTCCCTTTTACTGTATTGGTAGGGCTTTCTTAGGATTACTTCTTTGTTTTGTCAGATTCATATTTCACAGTTCTGAGTCAATTTTCTATGTCCTTGATTATTAAGAATGAAAGTTGCTTTATGGCTTTTTATAATTAACAAGTAATTTGAGGGGTGATACTTTGAAATTGTCCATATATTCTAGTCCTTCAAAACCTTTTACCCAATGGTTTTACCATCCGTGGATAATCCTGCCTAAATCTATTGTATCAGTGATTTCATATAAGACTTTTATTTCTGATTGTACATTTAATTTAGGAGAAAAGCTTATGTTGAGATAGCAGAAGGGCTGAATGTGGTTCTTTTAGTTTATTTCTAAAAGCAATTAGTTCTAAGGAAGAACTTTATATCCTGTGTTTTAGAACATAGGAACATAATGCTCAAAGCAGTTTGTCTTCTGAAGCCCAATCACAAAATTAAAAATGCTTTTTTCATTTTTTAAAAAAATTCAGCTAAAACTGTATCTGAATTCGTCATTTTGGGAATTTTCGTGGTGAAGCAGACTATTCTGATAAAGACCCCAGTGGTAGGAGGTAATTTATGCTAACACTGAAGTTGAAACAAGGAAAAAAATGTTTTCATGCATAATTTGTTTTATATCTTTAACATGTAATGTCTTTATTTTAGAGCTCATCTTCAGCTTTGGTACTATGATAAGGATCTGATGATTACAGAATGTACGAATGTGGGGTTTTCCTAGCTCCTCACAGAAGTGTTTATATAAGACTCCCTTAAATGTTTTAGTTCCTGGAACTTAAGGAGTGGCAGTCGATAGAGCACGACTCCTTCATTGAGGCCCTTTAAGAAGTATGTACTTATATTTTCTAAGGAATACTTAGATATTTAAAAAGTATTTGTATGTTCTACCCTGGCCAGGTGGTTCAGTTTGTCAGAGCATCGTCCCATGCTGCAAAAGTTGGCAGTTCGATTCCCAGTCGGGGCACTCACTAGGTTGCAGGTTGGATCCATGGTCAGGGGCATGTGGGAGACAACTGATCAGTGCTTCTCTCTCACATTGATGTTTCTCTTCCTCTCTTTCTCACTCTCTTCCTTTCTCTAAAATCAATAAACATATCCTCATGTGAGGATTAAAACTTTTTTTAATTCATAAAAAAATAAAATAAAAATAAAAATGTATGTTCTGGTAAATATTTCTTAGCTCTTGAAAAATAAGATTTTTGAAAACTCCCTATTGTTTATAGACATGTGCACATATGTGTTAATTTTAACTCCACGTGGGCCTTAATAAGAAAGTCATAGTTTGAGGATGTCTGATCCTAACTGATATTTTTCCCTTGGCTTTCAAAAATGATAATGTCACACTTATTCTTTGCCAAAGAAATTCTGTGGGAGCCTTTTTTTCTCTTCCAATTTAATCTAAAATACATTTCTCCCAGCCCTTACCCCCTCATACTAGTTACCATGAGAGTATTTTGAAAGGAAAATTGCTTTAAGGTAAGCAGATTCTCTTTAATGTCATTAGAAGAACTGTTTCCTATTTTTTAATAAAATTTAAAAATATTTAAAATAATACTTTATAGACATTATTGAAAATTTGTTTTCTACTTTTTACATTTCTTTTATGAGAAAGTTAATTTTATAATCATCCCTTTACATGGTAGAAAAATAAGTAATAATCTATACCATTTAGAAGGGTCTAATACGAAGTCCATCTTTCCATCACTAGTCTCGCCCCAGTTCCCAGATCCACTACCCAGAATGAACTACTCTTAAAATTTTGTTTTGTTTTATGATGTCTGTTGATCAATATAAAAGTTGAGGAATTTAGTACTTCTTCATTGCCTCCTCTGGTGAATATTTTTAATTCTTGTGATTACATTTGTAATTTAAATAATATACCTTGTCCTGCTTTTATTTTTCTTTTTAATTGTGGTAAAAAAATTTTATTAAATTTACCTACGATCTCAACCATTTTAAATTGTACACTTCAGTAGTGTTAACTACACGGATATTGTTGTGCAACCAATCTCCAGAAGTTTGCGTTTTGCAAAACTGAGACTCTGCTTAGTGAATGACTCCCCATTTCCCTTCACTCCAACACCTGGCGACCACCCTTCTGCTTTCTGTTTTTATGACTCTGACTACTCTATGTACCTCGTGTGAGTGGAATCAATACGGCACTTGTCTATTTATGACTGGCCTTTTTGACTGAGCATAATGTCTTCAAGTTTCATCCATGTTGTAGCCTGTGTCAGCATTTCCTTACTTTTTAAATCTGTATAATCCTTTGTATTTGCATATCCCATTTTGTTTATCCATTCATCTGTTGATGGACACTTAGATTGCTTCCATGTTTTGTCTATTATGAATGATGCTGCCACGAACATGGATGTACAAAAATCTGATACAGTCTCTGCTTATTATTATTTTTTGGATATATATCCAAAAGTGAACTTGCTGGGTCATATGGAAATCTATTTTTATATTCCCACCAACAGTGCAACAAGGTTCCTCTTTCTCATCCTCGTCACCACTTGTTACTTTGTTTTTGCGATAGTAGCCATCCTAATGAGTGTGTGATGATACTCCATTATGGTTTTGATTTGCATTTTCTTAATGATTAGTGATGTTGAACATCTTTCCATAAACTTGTTGGCCATTTGTATATCCTCTTTGGAGAAATGTCTGTTCAAGTTCTTTGCCCATTTTTTATTAGGGTTATTTGTTTTTTTCTTTGCTTATTCCTTGCTTTTATTTTTAAATTAGTAATTTTAGCTATAGTATTGACTTTCCACTAGGAAAGAAACATTTTTGAATTTACACTTTCTTTAACTTTTTTTCTTATCATGATTTTTCTTAATAATTTTTACATTGTAAAAATTTATAACATGATTCTACTCTTTAACTGATAGTTTTTTCTTTAAAGCAATTTCAAAAAATTTATAATGAGTGCTTATGTTAACGGATCCACTTGAAGATCCAAGTGCTGTGATTAGATGCTTAGAGAAGGGAAAGTAATCTTGTGTCAATAAAACTTCCTTTTTTAAAGGTTCCTCTTTTGTTGTTTGGGGTTGGCATGTTTCTGGGTCAATTTCATCCCATCTGTTTTCTTTCTTTTTTTTTAAATTTGTATTTTACTTAATCTTTGTTGTATTTTTTCCCATTATTTTTTAGTCCCCTTACACCTCCACCCCCCAGCAATCACCACACAGTTGTCCATGTCCATGAGTCTTTTTTCCTTTTTGCTCACTCCCTCCACCCCCGTACCCCCCTGAATCCCACTAATTGTGATTCTACTCTCTATCTATGAGTGTGTCGATATTTTGCTTGTTAGTTCAGTTTGTTCATTATGTTTCACATATGAGTGAAATCATATGGTATTTGTTTTTCTCTGACTAGTGTATTTCACTTAACATAATGTTCTCCAGGTCCATCCATACTGTTGCAAAGGATAAATTTTTCTTCTTCTTTGAGTCATCTAGAACTTTCTCATCCTTTCTGGTCTGCTGTTTGTGCCATTTTTTGTTTCAAAGACTTTGATAAGTTGTCATTTCAGTGGGCCCTTAGGATAAAGATGTATGTTCCCTCTACCATGTTAAACCAGAAGCATCTCTGTGTTGCTTTTATTTTTCATTTATTTTTTAAAAAATTTATTTACTTATAGCCCTGACTGGTGTAGCTCAGTGGATTGAGTGCGGACCTGCAAACCAAAGAGTTGCTGGTTCAATTCCCAGTCAGGGCACATGCTTGGGTTGTGGGCCAGGTCCCCAGTAGGGGATGTGTGAGATGCAGCCACACATTGATGTTTCTCTCCTTCTCTCCTTTCCTCCCCCTCTCTATAAAAATAAAAATAAATAAAATTTAAAAAAAAGATTTATTTACTTATTTTTAGAGACAGGGGAAGGAAGGAAGAAAAAGAAGGAGAGAAACATTGATGTGTGAGGGAAATATCCCTCTGTTGCCTCTCGCTCATGCCCAAACCAGTGGTGGTCCTACAACCCAGGCATGTGCCATGACTGGGAATCGAACCAGCGATCTTTCGCTTTGCAGGTCAGCACCTAACCAACTGAGCCACATCAGTCAGGGCCTGTGTGTTGCTTTTAGAAGGTTAGATTATTTTTATCTCTAATGAGGTTTCACTTACATGAATATATATTTTTAAAATTTATTAAACATATACAGTATGCTATATGCTAGGCACTATTCTAAGGCATTATTAGGCTAGGCACTAGCCTAATAGAATAGGCACTATTCTATTATTATTCCTATTTTATAGACAAGGAAATTGAGCCACAGGCAAGTTAAGTATCTCACTTAAGGTTACACAGCTGGTAAAGCATCCTGGCTTTAGCTCTCGTGGTCTTTACATTATACTTTGGCTGCCTCTCACATGCCCTTTCTCCTTCCTGGGATGCTTTTTATTTTTACATTTCCCATACTTTCTTTAGAGCCCAACATGGGACACCTCCATTCATTTAATATATATATATATAAACTGAATGTCTACTCTGCTTTAGGTGCTTAGGACCAGACACTGCTTTAGATATTGGTGATACAGCAGTGAGCAAAACACAGTACCTGCTCTCAGTGGATTTTACATTTAGTTGAGGGAGACTTAAAATATGTGTAATTTACATATGCTGGCAATTTATTTTCTCTGAAGAGTAAAGAAATTAGCTTCAGGTACTAAAGTAGACTAATTTAATTTCCAAAGCAAGGATTATGTTTTCCATTAGGCAGTCTCTTAAAGGTGTGATTGACTGCTTGTATCCATTATGGTTTTGTTAAAAAAAAAAAATCATTTGATAATAGCTGCTGTGGAAAGTGGTATCTCAGATTAGCATGAAGGAGGTTCATTCGGGAGTGCTCTTGGAGTCGACAGCTGTGTAAGAAAAGGGAAGGGAAGGAAGCTTAGGTAGGAAAGAATCAAGATGCCCTGAAGTCTCAAGAGAAACTTCAGCTGACCCTCCAGGAATCAGTTCTGAAGATGAGTTCACTCTTGAGAGCTTTCCCCAGTCACATCTAGGACCTTTATACTCCCACATCAAATGAGTCATTGGTTGTGGGCTGTTTCTAGGAAGGGGTTGCGGCCTTATAGGAGGAGTGAAGTCACTGAAGGAGGCTGGCACCTGGGGGGTTGCCTGCTGGTAATGCTCCCAGCAGCTGGTATAATGAATGTTCCATTAGCAATGGAACATTCATTATTCTGGGGGCAAGTAGGGAGGGGAAGGTTAGATTAAAGTGTCCACCACGAGAGTCATTAAGAGATTTGGATTTGAATTCATGTTCCATTATTATTTTCTAACTGTGAGACTCTGGTAAATATTCTAGAATTGAAAATGTTTTGCTTTTAAATTGGTAAAATAGCATTCATATGTCTAGTTTGATGGTTATTTTACAGGTCATGTAAGATAAAGTTTGTTTAAACACCTGGAACATACTCAGTATTCTTTAAAAATGTTTATAGGCAATAGAAACATAAAAACAGTGATATTTCCTTGTCATAAGTGCACTTTCTAGAAGATGGGTTTTCTCCTAGCAAGTATTTCTTCTACATTTAGTTAAGAAATATTTGAGTCCTAAGTATGTTAATAGTTATGTGAATATATTTAAAAGTCCAAAATTTTTGTCTTCCAGTTGTTTACAATGTAGTTGAGGATGTGTTATCAGTATATGATGGGTGAAGTGACAAAAGGTGGAACGTAAGAGACATGTTGGACAGGTTTAGAAGTATAGGCCTTTGGGCTTGTTTGGTTGAAGAAAGTTTAATGGAAGTTGATGTTGAAGTGCCTGTTAAGATGTATCCCCCTGCCACCTCCATAAACTGAACCTTAAACTGAGGAAATGCCAAGAGTAAAGCTTAGGTCGTCAAGGTCTTTCGCGTAAAGACTGTGAGTTAAACCAGATAGATGTCTGTAGCAGAGTGTTTATGTTGGGACTGATGGCATAACGTTGAGAAATTAGTCCCAGATTATGAAGAGTCTTAAATACCACAGAGCGTTGGAAATACAGATTTAGGAGACCCCTACATAGAGATAATAGTTCAAACATTAAATGTGAAGTAGGTTTCAGAGAGAAAGAGAAAGAGAGAGAGAGAACGAATAAGTGAATGAATGAATGTGAGAGCTGGGATAAAGAATGCCTTGTGACTGAAGACAAGAGGAGACTTCAGTGCCCAGAACAGC
Source organism: Tonatia bakeri (assembly GCA_004024845.1). NCBI lineage: Eukaryota > Metazoa > Chordata > Mammalia > Chiroptera > Phyllostomidae > Tonatia > Tonatia bakeri. Next base: position 115,454 of record PVIA01000277.1, on the reverse strand, counting down.
AGAGAGCGAGCCAGAGAAGCATACTGCTCCGAGAGCTAAGAGGCAGGGCAGAAACCATGAGGTGCTTAGGAAGAGAGTGATTATCAGGAAAAGGCCATTCAGTCTCTGTGCTTGGCTCTCTGTTTACTTTCAGTAGCCCCTAAGATTGCAGTTTTGATTTTTTTTTGCAGATGACTAAAATTTTAAATTTCTTATTTCCTGCTCTGTAGTCCAAGTAACCTGTGTTTGTTCACAGTTCCTAACAAAGGAGGGTCATCTCCTTTGTTTCCTCAAAAAATAACTTATGAGTAACCATTCTGTGCTAGGCACTATATTGGCCACTAGCAATATAATGAACTTTCACCAAGATTACATTCTAGCTAGGGCAGGTGGTAGACTTTAAACATTGGTGTATCTGTCAGGTGGTAGAAGAGGTAGCCAGGGCCAGTTCAGTTCACACAGGGACTTGTAGGCTGCCGGGGGCTTCAGATTTTACTCTGCATGAGATACAAAGGCATTTGTTGAAGAGTTTGAAACAGAGGAAGGACCCGAACTACATTCGTTTATGGAAAACCATTCATTTTTAGAACAGACTGTGACACAGAGATCATTATATGTGTTCAATTTGAGTCATTCCATCTGTTTAACTTACGGTACCTTCGGAAGGATGACTGTGACTGGCTGCTGCGTGATTCCGTCGTATAGAGGCTTCTCATGGTTCCTCGGAGGAAACCCCAGGCTCCTCCTCTAAGTTTTATCAGGAGTAGCAGCTGGCTGGACTTACGTATAGTTGCTTATACATTTATGTCTATTCTTATTTTTGAGGGGGTATCTCCCTTAAAATACGAATCATTTGAAAACCAATTTTGACAAATGGGAATTTTTTTGGAAAAAGGTGAAAGTGAAGGTGTGAGATCTAAAAATCATGCTAGGAAAGGAATGGTCGACAGTCTCCTGGGGGGTTAACCTGTGGAAGTTGGGGCTGAGGAAGGACATGACAGATCTTTGTCAAATTATTGAAGGGCCATTGCTTGTTCAAAGCGTAGACTTTTGGAGAGGAGGAGATCTGGCACTAGTAATTAGAACAACCGTTTTCTGTTAAATGTAAGGCAGAAGCTATTCATCTAGGGAGTGCAATGCCTAATAAAAGAGTGATCTCCTGAAGGTGAACATTAAAGCAAAGGCGAGACTACCATCTGCGAGAGCAGTTAGGTGGAGATTAAATTGAGGCTTCTCACCAATTTAATTTTAGTTGACAGCGTTAGTTTGCTGGGAGCAGTACATGCTGATGTGCACAAGAAGTAGCTGAAGTCCGTCAAATTGTCAGGCGTCAGCAGTGTGTGGGGCGTCACTCATTTTAGTCATTCTCAAACTCAACACTCCCTTTCTTTTTCAGGGATATCATGATAACACATTTTGAGCCGTCCATCTCCTTTGAGGGCCTTTGCAGTGAGGTTCGAGACATGTGTTCTTTTGACAATGAACAGCTTTTCACCATGAAATGGATCGATGAGGAAGGTGAGTGGCGAAGAGAGGGCTGCAAGTGTGAGCATTTGCTTTAAGATCCTATTCTGTCATTTATTTTTAAAATATAATAGAAGTCCTAATTTATTTAAGGGGGAGAAGGTATACTAGAAGTTTGATGCCATTCTTATTTTTTCTTTATTTAAATTGAAATAAATCAAAGGATACCATGTTTGTTTTGCCCTTTTTACCCTAAAATATAGTGAAATTAGTATGACCTTTTTTCCAGCAATAAGGTAAACTTGTCATCAAATAGTATTACATTTTACTTTAATTTTGAATGTGTTGTCTTATATTTTAACAGACCTTCAATAATTTGGTAGTGTTTTTTTTTTTTACTGAATATTGCTTTAAAGAAAATGTTATGGAATAAAAGTGATTGTGACAAACATTCTTTCAAAGATGGTGGCAGAAACTCTATACCTTTGTGACTTGTACTCAGGAAGCATTTATTGAATATCTGTGTACTGAGGATAGGTATTTTCTGTCCCCAGACTCAGAGTCCCATAGGGAGATGGTCGTAGGAATAACAAATGTGGTAAGTTCAGCATAAATGCACAGGGGCCTTGGAATACAAAAGAAGCAGCATCTAATATGCCTGAAGTATCTGTGTTGTTTGAACTACACTATAACAAAGGGTAAAAGTTTTTTAATTGGAAGAGGTGAGGGGAAAACCATTTACAATGAAGAGTAAGATATGAGAAGGCACAGAGGTATGAAGAACAGGGCATGTGGGGAAAAGCAGTAATTCACTTAAAGTGTGGAGAGTAGTGAGGTACGAACTTGAGCTAGATCCTACTACTCAAAGTGTGGTCTGTGGAACTTGCTAGAAAGGGAATCTCAGGCCCCATCACAAACCACTGAATCAGAATCTTCATTTTAACAGGATATACAGGTGAGTTGCATGAATATTAAATGTTGAGAGACTTGGAACTCTTCAGGCTTCGCAGACTGCATTAGACTTTATTTTATGTGATGAAATGTTATTGAAGTGTAGTTAAAAGATAGCCTGATATCCTAGTTTGTATAGTGGTTTTCTGTTAATTATATGAATGGAATTTCATTTTAAGGAATGTCATTATAATATTTAGCTTAATATTTGCGGCCATTTCTATGTTATGAAGAGCCCTGGGAAGATAGTATCCTAGCTCCAAGCTACAGATAAGTTCAAATCCATTTTCACTTTTTAAAGATGGTTTAAAGTTTCTCTCAAGTAATCTATGTTCACTGTTTGGGGGAAAAAACTAGCATAGATGTTTTTGAAATTTAGATGTCTCTGCTCTTTTGCTTCTCTCCTCCCTCACCAATGCCAGTCCTAAAAGAGGAAAGCACTGGTATTATTTTCAGTACATACACAAATACGCTTATTTCTGTGCATTGTTGATAAGCACACCTTCTTTAAACAAAATGATTGTATCATATACAAACCATTAACCAATGTATTTCTTTTACACAGTGTATTGGATGTTTTTTCATTTCATTGTACAGCAGTTTTCACCATTACCTTTTTTAACACTGCATGTTATTTCATAGTGTAGATATTTTATGATTTGTTTATTTAATCCCTTATTGATGGACATTTGGATTATTTCCAGTTTTTTACTGCATTCAGCAGTATGTAACAAATGTTTCTACATGTAGTTTTGTGCTGTCTGTGGGACTCTCTGGGTAGCAAATTCACTGAGTATGCACAGCATCGATTTGGTAGGCAGTGACAGTTTGCTCCCACTGCGTGGCACAGCTACACTGAATGAAAGCATCCCTTTACTTCTGCCCTCACCATCCTCAGGTATTATGAGTCCTCGGCACTTTTTAAAATCTGACAAGTGAAATGCTAGTTTGGCATTTTAAATTTTGTGTTATTTAAGAGTAAAACTAAGTATCTTTATCTTTTCAACCACTTTTTGACCTGTTCTGTCACAAGGTTAGTTTAAGTATTGTTAATTAAAAATAATGTGGATATCTTACAGTATGTTTCCAGCCCCAAAATGAGACTGTATAATTTAGCATATGCATAGAATATAGTTAGTATCAATAAACTGAATCTTACCATGAGCCATTGTTATTTTCATTTTAATCCTGTTCTGATCATTTCATGTTATTTCTTTGCCATTTAGAGGTTTCACAATCAGTAGTTTTCAAATTGTAGGGCAAATAGGAACCACTAAATAACATCTCATTTAAAAAAATTGACATTCCATTAAAATATCTTCTAGTACCCTTATACTTTGTATTATCTTTGCCTGGAGAGTTCTTTTCCCAGATTGTCACATGGCTGTCTCCTGTCATTCAGATCTTAACTCCCATGTCATGTTCTCCAAGAAGCCTTTTACCCCTATTCACTTTGCCTCTTATTTGTAGGTAGAATGTAAGCTCCATGAGGTCGTGTCTTTCACTGTGGAACTCCAGTGCCTAGAGCAGTACTCAGTAATAGTGTGCACAGAAAAACTGTAATTGTATGAAATGTTAGTATCGAGCCTTTCCACAGTGTGGTTTTATGTCTGTTGTTGGAGATTAAGCATTGGGAGTGGCAGTGAATTCTGTTTTGTCTTTGCAATGGCATATTTTAACTAACAGATTCACATAGTAAATTTAATTATCTGGTGAAATTATCTTTTATAACGCAGTTCATAGTTTTTCTCTCTAAATAGCTGTTAAATGTCTTCATTTTCTTGGAGAAAACAACAAAACTGTGGCCCTTGCCTCATTTAAGTAAAAGGTTAAACTTTCCATTAAGGTCTGTTGATTCCCTTCTTACCCTGGTTAATTCCGATACCAGTCTTTTCTTAATTTTAGGCATACAGAGCCAGTAGTAATTATTTAGGTTCCTTGCAATTATTTTTTGGTTGTAATTTGGTCCTTTGTTCTTAGCCATATAGGCATTTCTCTAGGATCAGTGGAGGGCAGAACTGTAATTTTATTTCTCTGGCTTATGAGAAACACTGTTCTAAAAGCTAAACTTGTTATTGTGGGATTTTATATTAGAGCAAATAAAGATTATAAGCTTATTCATTTCTTTAAACATTTATGACAGCCACCCTTTTTCCTTGTGTCCAAAACCAGTTACCGATTTGTTCTAATGTACATGTGGGAAAACTGGTTTGTTTAATGTAACTAAAGATTTTAGAATGAATAGTAATTTTGTAACAATCATAACCCCCTTTCTCTCCTGCTGTGAGAGAGTGTGGAACAGAGAATGATAATGTGACTTTTAATTTATCATATTTTAATTGTGGCCATTTTTCCTTAAGGATGTACTTTTTATATTTACAACCTAATGATATTTTCTAAATTTCTAATTTATTCAGGGTCTGATTACCTGTTTTAAATTTCACCATGGTTTTTTTCTGTCATTACTCTTCTAGTAGAAAGTAGCCTTTGGATATTTTGTTTTCATTAAAGTTTTTATTAAGAACAGTCACACTTTTTACAAAAATACTGATTTATGAAGGAAAAAGTATCTCTGGGAATCCTCAGATCCCCAGAAGTAGCTGCTATAAACGAATCAGTGATGCCTATTTCTATGAATATACAACTAGAAGGGAAATGGTAACAATTTTTTTCTTTCTTAATAGACTGATATTGTACAAACTGTTATTTAACCTGCTTTTTCACTTAACATCTGGTGGATATTTTTTCTCATTGGTGCATGAAGATTAATCTTGTTTCTCTTAAATGTTTTGTGGTATTATATGACATGGGTGTACCCTAATTTATTTAACCAATTCCCTTTTGATGGGTATTTGGATTGTTTGTAATTTGACTATCAAAAATATGGGTGCAGAGAGTGTCTTTGTGCATATACTTTGGGGGCACCTGTACTGTATTATCTGTAGGGTAAATTTCCTGAAATGGTATGTATCTAAAAATATTGTACCTTTGTTACACTTTTACCAGTAACGTATGTGAATTCTCTTTTTTATACCCCGTAAAAGACTATGTGAGGGAAAAAGCTGAAAATGATTTGCAGAGTGGGAGAAGGTATTATTTGGTTATAGCTCTTTAAATTCACGTCTTATTGGTTCCAAAAAATTAGATTCATGGAAATTTAAAATGAACATATGCATTCTTTGGCATGAAGAGTATGAATTTTTCTGAATTCTAGGAGATTAGACTTCTTGGCTTGCATTGTAAAACTGATGTGTTCATAGGGGAAGAAATTGTGTGCCAAAATGTAACAAAACCATGTTTAGAATGGTAAGAAACACTTCTTTTATGTGGTATTTTCTAAACATCTTTAGTCTGGTGTAATTTTAGCTGGTGTGTTAATAACTAAAAAAGCAAATAATTCTTCATACTTTATCACCCCACGCTGTATACTAACCGTGGAAGTCATGTCAGCGAGGGGAAAGCTTTTCGAATGTATAGTCAGTGAGTGCTGTTTCAGTTACTTTGATAGCAGTGTTATGGCTCCAAACCTGAAAATTAAACAATGAAAATCAACATCAACAAGAAAAAACATTTAAGTACCCACGAGCTGATCCTGTTTGGTAATTCTTATTTTCTTCCTGCCTCCTTTAACATCTCTGACAGTGGAGGCTTACAGGTCATGAATTCTTTCAGCTTTTTCGTGTCTTTATTTCATCTTTTTTTTAAATGACTTTATTGGGTGGTGGACACACGATGCAACATACAAATGATGTGTCATCGAATTGTCCACTTGAAGCCTCTATAATTAACCAGTGTCACCCCAATAAATTTAATTTAAAAGTTAAAAAATAAAATGGCTTTATTGGGGTATAATTGACATCCAACAAACTGTACATTTAAAAGTGTACAATTTGATGAGTTTTGACACCTAGGACATTCTTGATCACAAGCAAGATATGGAACATATCCAGTACCCCAAACATTTCTTTGTGCTTTGCAATCCCTCAGTTGTACCCCTATATCCCACGCAACTGCTGATCTGCTTTCTCTTGCTATAGATTAGTTTGCATTTTTAGAGTTATAGGAATGAAATCATATAGCATGTTCTCTCTCTCTCTCTCTCTGGTCAGGCTTCTTTCACTCAGCATAATTACTGATACATGGGTTAAGTGTATTTGTTTCTTTTTATTGACGAGTAGTAGTTCATCATGTGGCTATACCACAATTTGTCCATTCATCTGTTGATGGATATGGAAATTGTTTCCGTTTTTTGGCTATTACAAATAAAAGTGCTCTGGTGATCATTTACTAGTTTTTGTGTCGGTATGTTATATGGTAGGTATATATGCCTGTTTTCTATAAAATAGGAAAAGAAAATTTTGGGAAATATGAGGTGTGGTACTGCACTGCAGGCACATTCTCAGGGAGATGGTGTTTAGAAAGGAGTTTATATGGAAGTTATAGATCTGGAAATTGATACTTTTTTTAAACTGTCTATGTCTCTTGGTCCCTGGAAAATCTTCCTGTCTCCCAGGCATAGAGTACCCCACGGAGAAGGCAGCTTGTTTAGAAAAGTCCCCAAGCACTTTTAGTGCTGACCTTTGCCCCTCCTCTGTGCTCTGGACATTCTTCCCAGTTATTTCTGGTTGCTACCATTTATACGCCAGGCTGTGTAAATGCCCGAAAGGCAAAAGGATCAGACTAAAGCCCACTTGGGAGAAACCCCTTGCAGTAGTCGGTTGGTCTGGGTTGAGAGGTGAGGCAAGAGAGGCTGTAGGAGCCTGATGGGGTACTGGAGCTCCCAGACTCAGCTTATGCTCTGGTTTTTGGGAAGGTCTGTTCTGTGAGCATCCCCATCTCCACTGGCATTGTATGTGTCCCTTCCTAGACTATTCTTTACTCATCCCTTCATTGCCAGGCAACCACTGATCTGCTTTCTCTCACTATTCCATGTATATAAATGACAAAGTGTAGTGTTTTCTTTTTAAAAAATATTTATTTTTAAGTGTCTTTTAAAAAAAGAGTTTATTTATTTATTTAGAGGTAGGGGAAGGGAGAGAGAAAGAGAGGGAGATAAACATCAATGTGTGGTTGCCTTTCACTTGGCCCCCACTGGGGACCTGGCCTGCAACCCAGGCATGTGCCCTGACTGGGAATCAAGCTGGCGACCTTTTGCTTTGTGTGATGATGCCCAACCAATGAGCCACACCAGTCAGGGTGACAAATTACAGTGTTTTCATGTGCTTTTGAATTCACATAAATGCCATTATTCAGCACATGCTTCTGAAACTTCCTTTTTTTTGACTGTGCGTTATCTCTTGGCTTTCATTCATGTGGAATGAGAACTAGAATACTCCTTTTTTAAATTTTGTTTTTATTGTGGTGAAATATACTTAACATAAAATTTACCATTTTAATCGTGTTTAAGTGTACAAATCAGTGGCATTAAGCACATTTACATTGTTATACAAGCATCCCCACTACCCATTTCCAGAAGTTTCTCATCATCCAAACAAAAACTACCCATTAAACAGTAACTCCTCGTCCCTTCTCTTCTAGCTCCTGGTAACCTCGCTTATATTTACTGTCTCTGTGAATTTCTGTCTCTTTGAATTTGTCTCTAGGTTATCTTCAATTTTGAAAGATAATTTTCCAAGTAAATAATTTTAGGTTGAGTGTTTTTTCTTTCTTTTCTTTTTTAAATATATTTTATTGATTATGCTATTGCAGTTATCCCATTACCCACCTTCATTTCCCTCCATCCTGCACACCCTCTCCCACCCACATTCCCCCACTTTAGTTCATGTCCATGTGTCATAAGTTCTTAAGCTTCTACATTTCCCATTCTGTTCTTACTCTCCCCCTATTTTCTACCTACCATCTATGCTACTTATTCTCTGTACCTTTCCCCCCTCTCTCCTCCTCTCACTCCCCTGTTGTTAACTTCCACGTGATCTCCATTTCTGTGGGTCTGTTCCTGTTCTAGTTGTTTGCTTAGTTTCTTTTGGTTTTGTTTTAGGTGTGATTGTTAATAATTGTGAGTTTGCTGTCATTTTACTATACATGTTTTTTATCTTTTTCTTAGATAAGTTCCTTTAACATTTCATAAAATAAGGGCTTGGTGATGATGAACTCCTTTAACTTGACCTTATCTGAGAAGCACTTTATCTGCCCTTCCATTCTAACTGAAAGCTTGGCTGGATAGAGCAATCTGGGATGTAGGTCCTTGCCTTTCAGGACTTGGAATACTTCTTTCCAGCCCCTTCTTGTCTATAAGGTCTCTTTTGAGAAATCAGCTGACAGTCTGATGGAACTCCTTTGTTGGTTACTGTCTCCTTATCTCTTGCTGCTTCTAGGATTCTCTCCTTCATTTTTACCTTGGCTAATGTAATTATGATGTGCCTTGGTGTGTTCCTCTTTGGGTTCAACTTCTTTGGGACCCTCTGAGCTTCCTGTACTTTCTGGAAATCTATTTCCTTTGCCGGAATGGGGAAGTTCTCCTTTATTATTTGTTCAAATAAGTCTTCCACTTGTTGCTCTTCCTCTTCTCCTTCTGGTACCCCTATAATTCGGATGTTGGGATATTTAAAGATGTCCTGGAGGTTCCTAAGCTTCTCCTCATTTTTTTGCATTCTTATTTCTCCATTCTTTTCTATTTGGTTGTTTCTTTCTTCCTTCTGGTCCACTCTGTTGTTTTGAGTCCCAGTTTCCTTCCCATCACTATTGGTTCCCTGTGCATTTTCCTCCATTTCTCTTACCGTAGCCTACATTTGTTCATCTAATTTGCGACCAAAATCAACCAATTCTGTGAGCATCCTGATCACCAGTGTTTTGAACTGTGCATCTGATAGGTTGGCTATCTCTCGGTCACTTAAAAGTATTAACCGTGGGGCTTTTAATTCTGTTCGAGCCATCTCCCCCCCCTCCCCTTTGGTCTTGTCGCACCTATTACTATAAGGGGCAGAGCCTTAGGTGTTCACCAGGGTGGGGCACCCCAGTTGCTGGGTTGTGACTTTGTATGTGGGGGCAGGGTCCAAGAGGGAACAGTGGCGCTTGCTCCACTCTCCATCGGACCTCAGTCCCTTCTGCCACTTCCCCCAAGCAAACTGGGCCCCTCTGGTGCCAATTCCCGTGTGGGTGGGCTGTGCACCCCGTGGGACTTTCCAAGGACCTCTCCTGTGAGGCTGGGTGTCTCTCCGTGGGCCTCAACCCCCACAGGTGTTTTCAGTCAGTGCCCTGAGGCTCTATTTCTCAGCGCTTGGATCCTGGGTTGCTTGCAGTGCCTTGTTTCACGATTGCTGCCTCGCTGGGTCTGCCGTTTGGCACCCCTCGGCCGGGGTCTGCCAGCTGCCGCCTGCGCACTCAGGGTCCACCTGCTGCGGTCTTGCGTGCCCTGGATGCCTTATGTGCCCGGTTCCAATGCTCTCTGCTCTCTGCTCTCCGCTCCGTGACCCGTGCCTGGCTGCCCAACTCCACCCCTCCTACCGGTCTGGATGAATGGGTCTCTTTTAACTTCTTGGTTGTCCGACTTCCATACAGTTCAATTTTCTGTCACTTCTGGTTGTTGTTATGTTTCTAAATTGTTGTTGTCCCTATCTTGGTTGTGCGAGGAGGCACAGTGTATCTACCTATGCCTCCATCTTGGCCAGAAGTCGAGTGTTTTTTCATTCACTATCATGTCTTCTAGCTTGCATTGTTTCTGATACAAAATTTGCTGTGAACTTTATCTTTATTCTTCTGAATGTAATGTGTGTCTTTGGCTGCTTTTAAGATTTTTCTCTTTATCACTTGTTTTAAGCAATTTAATAATGATAGTCCTACTTTAGTATTCTTCATGTTTCTTGTCTTGTTATTTGTTGAGCTTCTTAAATCCATGGGTTTATACATTTTATCAAATTTGGAAAAATTTTGGCCATTATCTCTTTAAAAATTTTTTTCTATTACCATACCCCTCTTTTATAGAGTCCAGTTCTGTGCATATTAGGCCTCTTGAAATTATAATGCTCAGTAATACCGTTCATTTTTCAGTCTTTTTCTCTGCATTTCATTTTGGATACTTATATTGATGTGAATTCAAAATCACTAAACTTTTCTTCTGTAATGTCTAATCTGCCATTAATCCTATCTGACATTTTTTTCATTGTAGACATTATGGTTTTTCTAGATGTTCCATTTGGGTCTTTTTAAAATATGTTCCATGTTTACTTAACATGCTCAATGCTTCTAGATTCTTAAACATATTGGATAATAATTATAATGACTCTTTTAATTTCCATGTCTACAGATTCCTTGTTCTGTGTCAGTTCAGGGTCAATTTCAGTTGATTGATTTTTCTCCTTCTATGGGTCATTTTCCTGCTTCTTCATGTGCCTGGTTATATTTTATTAGATTCTGGACATTGTGACTTTCGCCTTATTGGGTGTTGAATATTTCTGTATTCTTATATTTTGAGCTTTGTTTCGGAATGCATTTAAGTTACTTGGGAACAGTTAATTCTTTGTTGCTTGATTTTCAATATCTTTAATCATTTTTAAAATTTATTTTGTCTAGTTTTTTTGTTGTTTTAGGTGGAGGGTTAACACCAGTTCCTATTACTTTGTCTTCTCCAGAAGTGGAAGTTGAGGGTGGATAGCTTGATAGGATAGCATGTGCTTCTCTAACCACTGATTTTCACCTCTCAGAAAAAAGGAAGTAAGAAGCCAGAAATCCATTACTATTATGATAGGGCCCAGTATTGAAAGGATTACCACCTAAACACCATAGCATTCTTGGAGAATTTTTACAAATATATATTAAGCAACAGAACCCTTTAGAGTAGGGAGTGCAATGACTTTCGCAAGTGGTATATAGTGTTCTGAATCTGATGTCCAGAGGCAGTGGGAAGGTCCTGGTAGGAACAGACACTGATTCGGTAAACCTGTGGCAGGCTTAAACATGAGAGAGAGGCATTTGGCGGTGCAGTCTCAGCCAAATGTTAAAGGGTACCAACTTTGGTTTTAGGCTATGTAGATTCTTAAAGGTGGGGCACTGAATTCAGTCATATGTTGAAATAACCAAATAACTAGAGTTATATATGTTTCATGTTCTGCATATTGTCAGGTTATCTCATAAATAATTGGATATTGCACATTTATGAAACATTTTGAGATCCAGTGCTCTTATTTGCTTCTTTCCTTTTATTGGTGAGAAGAAAATGTTGATACACTGAAAAAAGACCAGTTCTTCTGGTTAATATACAGGTTTCATTATCCTGAAATTTGTTGAACTGAGCAGATCTCACTTTGGGTGTATGCCTGTTTTAGGATGTGAATTCAGATTTTAGTAAGAGAGTGGGCTTTAAGAAATAGCTTTTCCTTTCATCTTTGCTTCATGATGACTCTCTGTGGAATGTTTTACTTCTGAGTAATGCGTCCTACTTTATCAGGCATTAAACAGTTGGCCCAAAAAGGTAATACTTGAACCAAAGACATTCAGTCTAATAAAAACAAAATAGATTTGAATATATGTAATGTCGGTTATTAACTTTTATTTCCATGCTTGCTTGTGGTTATTCAAAAGTATCATTCTCTAGGTATAAAATTAAAAGTGGGTACAGGTTTCAACCAACAACAAGTAGATACTCGTCTGACAAAAAGGCAACGTCTAGCAAAAAGGAAAAATTGATATTTTAAAATATGGTTATAATGACACCTTTAGCAATAGTTAATTCCATTTATGCCTTTTGATCAAAGTACAATAGTAAAAGCCATATACCCTTGCTGGATCAAGCATACAGTGAGTCATTTTAAATATGTGATCTTCGGTATTCCCATCATGCTTACTATATAGCTAGTAGCCCTCTTTGTACATGGGAGAAAATCGACGCTCAAACAAGTACTTTTGCAGGAGGCTCCCAGAGAGACGAGATCTGGAGCCTGGGAGAAAGCCTGGGTGTGAAGTACTGCAGGGCACCGCTTTGAGAGATCTTCGGTGCTTCTTGGGTGGGGGAGAGGTTTTTGAGAGGGAGACTCAAGTATGCCTTTGCCAGGGAAGAGCTTGTGGAAGGAAAGCCAAAATAAAAATGGAACTAAGGAAGACTAAAGGAATAATACCCAGAGAAGGCAGAAGGAAGTAGCCAAGTTAGAGAACAAAACAGAAACTCTCATTTCTTTGAGACAGCAAGACGGGAGATGACTTTGTTTTTCTCTCCCATGTACTAGACCAAGTTCCCTGCCCAGAGGGATGGAGGTTTGGGCAGGTGTGTGGTAACTTTGGTGCACCCACAGGAGTGATCAAAAAGAATAGCAGCGTTGACTTGAGGGTCCAGCTCAGGCCCTAAGTATGTGCAAAATGACTTTTTCACCCAGGAATGCCATCCTACGAAGAGATGTGTCATCTTATTGATTGCCAGGGGTGACTCAGTTTTTTGGCTGGTTGGCTAAGGAAGGGGTTTGTCTTCCTTCCCCTCTCTGTGTATAAGTTTACTAAATCTGTACACTGACATTTAAAAGCTCCAATAGGACTGCTCTTCAGGCCAGACGGCTTTGTCAGCCTCACTTCCTTTCTGTGAGTCTCTGAGCAGGCTTTCAGGTGAAGGGAAGAATTTGACAAAATGGCGACATGGAGACCTCTAACAGACTGTATTGTGGAAATGGAACTACTTTCACTTCCTCTTTTAAAGAAACAGGTAACAGAAAGCTTGTCTCTGGACATTAGTCATATTGCAGGGGCAATCGAAAAGGTGGTCAGTGGTAGATTCTGTTTGATGTATTTTGAATATATACATTATTGAGAATTAAATGGGTTTATATAAATGGGTTTACATAAAACAAACCTTGTAATATTTTGTAGAAATAGAAGTGGAAGTTATATTACCTACTTTAGAAAATAGAATTGTCTAAATAAGTATCTAAAGATTTGTCCTTGTCAAATACTTTTCCATGCACATATGTGTAATTCCTCAAGATTTTATGTAACAGACATTGTTTACTGATCTCACATTTGGAGGATTTAAAAGTGAGCTTTGCTTTGCTTTTTATGTTTTGTAGGAGACCCGTGTACTGTGTCATCTCAGTTGGAGTTAGAAGAAGCCTTTAGGCTGTATGAGCTAAACAAGGATTCCGAACTCCTGATTCATGGTAAAGGAGTAGTCATGTCTTACTCTTCTGGGGTAATAACTCAAAAAAATAACCCTATGTTCTCAACAGTTTAAAACATAATACTGATGTCATTTTCTTTTCTTTTTTTAAAAGATTTTATTTATTTATTTTCAGAGGGGAAGGGAGGGGAAAGAGATGGGGGGACATCAATGTGTGGTTGGCTCTCACACGCTCCCTACTGGGGACCTGGCCTGCACCCCAGGCATATGCCCTGACTGGGAATCAAACCAGTGACCCTTTGCTTCACAGGCTGGCACTCAGTCCACTGAGCCACACCAGCCTAGGCTGATGTCATTTTCTTAATCTCTATCCCTCGTTGCTACGTGATTGTCCTTATTCAGTAGCTTCTCAATTGCTAGAGAAGACAAAGTCAATCAGCTTTCTTAATCTTGGGAAATTTGTTTTGTGTATGCCTCCATGAATATTAAAAATTAGTGTTACACAGCAAGCTTTAGGATAGAGGTTAAGAATTGAGAGCCCAGTTGAACCTAAGTCATCCCCTTGTAGTTTTGCAATTCATGCAAATAATGATCTCTAAAGGTAAGGTATCTTAAATGTCCTTTCTTTTGTTTAAGGGGTAACAGTGAAACTATTTGCATAGTTATTATAGACCTTAGTGTGTTACAGGTCAGCAAGCCTGACAGGTAGGTGGTGGTGTAGGAGAAGAAACCTCAACGCAGCCACCACGTAACTGCAGACATGTACACCATGTACGATGTAGGCCTGGGTTGTAAATCTGGGAATTCTGGTTCCAGATCCGTGTTTTTGTCATTCAGCCATGCCACTCCTCAGTTTTTCATCTCCTGTGGAACTTGGGTAATGTGCTGCATTGCATTACCTGGCAGTTTTTTATGGAACATTTGGGGAGCTTTAGGAGACCTAGAGAACTCTTTAAGAAACAGATATAAGTCTCCCCTAAGTATAATGAATCATTTCAATACCTTGTTATAATTCCTTTATACTTTTCTATACAGTATGTTTTTGAGAAAATAGTAGTTGGACTTTTTTTTCTGCCTTCAGAATTTGACATAGTGACTCCCAAGGGGTCCATCATCTAGTTTGTTAAGATCCTAGCAGACTTCAGAAGTCTTGCATTTTGGGAATCATCTCTCTTTAAAATAAAATTACAATGAATGTTTAAAGAAACAATTGATCAATAGTATTAAATAGCCTATTTTAAGTTTTATTACTTTTTATACTATATCAGAGATCTGTTTTCAGGAGTTAGTTTACATTTCAACTTTTTAAAAAACGACGTGTAAGGAGCTGTGCTCCCCTAACTCTGTGCTCTCTGTTAACCCTTGTCCTTTTGTACATCCCAGACCACAAGTAGTGAGCTGAGTGTTCGTAAACATACTATTTCTTTGTACTCTATCTCTTTATAAAAAATGGTCTGAATTACGTTGTTTATAAATATATAGTTCCTAAGATAAAACTTAACATTTTGGGGCTTGGGTACTATTTCTGGTGATAATTTATTCCTAAGTTTAGTTTAAAACATCTTTTAAAAAACTGTAAAGTTTATGTTCATATTTGTATACATTTTTGTAATTTAATTTCTTCATTGTAGTAAACTTATCACTACAACAAATATGTAAGGAAATTGTGATTTCTCTAAGGACAGGAATAATTAATGATGTAATAGGGACTGGAGTGAGATTTGAGCTTCTAATGCATTATTTATGGGTGCTCACTATTGTGAAACTGTTTTTAGATAGCCTTGGTAAAGTGGATTTCTTTAGAACAATAATACTGACCATATGTATTTATCTTGTGTCAAGAGAAGGTCGGGTTGAAATTTGGGTCAATTTTTGATACTTGTATTTCAAATTCTGTGTAATTTGTATGTTTTAAATATGCTGCATTAATTTTAGTTTCTTTTATTTCAGTATTTCCTTGTGTACCAGAGCGTCCTGGAATGCCCTGCCCAGGAGAAGATAGTGAGTATTTATATACTTTCTATCGTTGAATAAAATTATTTATGATAAAATGGCACAAGTGAAAGGAAATTAGAAATAAAACTTTTAATTCATTTGGTTTCTTTTCCATTCTTTAGTCTAATTTGGCATGTATTAACAACAGCCTAAACTCTACTTTGCTAGATCTAAATAAGGCAGTTTTCAGTCATAATTCATTGACATAATAATCTGTTATACTTTTGAAATAAAATTAAGTTAACTTTTAAGTCATGTCTCTAGGTTTTTAATTCTGGAAATTTTTAAAACTATGGAGAAGTTGAAACAACATTTAAAACAAAGATAGCCGTGTATCCTTTGCCTAGATTCACCAATTTTTAACATTTGCTGTGTTTGCTCTCTTTCTGTATTGGCGTATGTGCACACATGTGTTATACATGAGAAACACACTTATTTTATTTTTATTTATTCTGCTGTACCATTTGAGAGTAAGTAACTGACATAACACTTTACCTCTAAATACTTCAGCATACATCCTTAGGAATTGTTACAGGATTTTCTTTTGAATGTCCAAGCTATTGGATAAAATTAATGAATGAATTGAAAGAGTCAAACAACTGTTTGGCCTGATGTAATTTAAATATGCAAGCTTACGTCCCTGGCTGGGTAGCTGGTAGCTCTGTTGAAGTGTAGTCCTGATAACACCAAGGTTGTGGTTTTGACTCCCAGTCACGGCACATGCAAGAATCAACCAAGGAATGCATGGGTGAGCGGAACAAGAAATCCATGTTTCTCTCTCTCTCCCCTCCCCTTCCCTCCTTGTCTGCCTCTTTCTCAAATCAGTAAATAAAAACCATTTTTAAAAGATCTTGTTTATTTATTTTTAGACAGAGGGGAAGGGAGAGAGAAAGAGAGGGAGAGAAACATTAGTGTGTGGTTGCCTCTAGCATACCCCCTACTGGGGATCTGACCCGCAACCCAGGCACGTGCCCTGACTGGGAATTAATGTGGTCTCTTGGCTCTTCTAGTACCTAGCCAATATTAACATGTTTACATTTAAGTATATCGATTCGTAGTTCATGAAAGCTTCTGAAGTAGGATTTCTTTTAGGTTAAGATATTATTAACAGTAATTCTCTGCTGTGGTTACTCCTAAGAGAATAAGTAATTAAAAATAAAACATCTATATTTAAGGTTCTGTATAATACTATCTCAAGGTTTCTAATTCAGAGCATTTCAGCTGGTCTTTCCTATCTTAGTTTTAAATAGTAAACTCAGGCCCTGGCTGGCATAGCTCAGTGGATAGAGCGCGGGCTGCGAACCAGGCATCGCGGGTTCGATTCCCAGTCAGGGCACATGCCTAGGTTGCAGGCCATGTCCCCCAGCAACCACACATTGATGTTTCTCTCTCTCTCTCCCCCTCACTTCCCTCTCTAAAAATAAATAAATAAAATCTTAAAAAAAAAAAAAATAGTAAACTCAGTGTTACATTTGCTTTAAAATGAGTTTACAAACCTAGTGGAGTCTTTCCACAGTATTAACAAATAATGTGGAATATTACTATTAACTAATACAACTATTAATAACAAACTAATTATTAATAACTATTAATAACTAATAACTATACTATGTGACTATACACATACACATATACAAATATCAAAAAGTGATTGACTTAATGAAAACTATGCAGGTGATCTAGATTTGATTTTGTGGGAGCTCTTAGTTTGTTTAGGAAAAGTGTTAATGTAAAAACCATTGGATGAAAGGTTGATAGGGAAGAAAATATTCTCATGGTTACAAAATGTCCCTTAGATATTTGTAAGAATACTTATAAAAAATAAAATGTGTCTTTATAATAAAGAGAACTAGTAATCACTGCCTTTAACAGAGTGAACCCCGGTGATGGGAGTCAACAATCCAACATTTGTGTATCCCTTGATGTGATGCAGTAAAAAATGCACGTCACCTGTGTGTTACTTTTGCCAAAGTATTTAGTAGTGACTCTGATGAGGAAACAGATAAATCTAGAAGGTGGGACTTAAAACAACTTCATAGACTTAAAAAAAAAGTCTACTTCATGAAAAACAAATAACAAATAAGGCAGAGTGAATGTTTTAGCATACATTAAAGAGACAAAAAAGGTATAGCCTCCAAATGCAATGCCTGAATCTTGATTAGAACCCTGGGAGAAAAAGAAAGCTGTGATTGACACATTGAGGGCAAATAGAGAAATTTGCATCTGAACTGTATATTAGGTAATACTAAGTTTTAATTTTCTAAGATGTGGTAATGGTATTATGCTTAAGTGAAACAAGGGGGAATGTCTTTAATCTCAGACAGTGAGAATTTAAGGGTGAAGTGTTACATCTGCAACTTACTTTGAAGAGATTCAGGAAAAAAGTGGATGTGTAAATACAGAGGAAAGCCACCTCTTCCTTCAGTAGCACGTATACTAAAATTGGAAAGCAAAATGTGGCAAAACATTAGTAGTTGGTAAATCTTGGTGAAGAATGCAAGTGTTTATTGCTTTATTCTTTCATCTTCTCTGTGGACTTGAAATTTTTTCAAATTAGAAGTTGGGAGGAAATGAAAAAATAGAAAAGCAATAATAGTTATTGAAACATTTATACTCCATGGGCTTTGTTTTCATCTAGTCCCTTGATGAATTTATTTTTTTCCCTTTCAGGTTTTTATAGGTATAAATTTTTTCTTGCAATCAAGACCATGAAAAAAGTCATAGACTTAATTATAATAAAGTGATTTTTATTCACAGTTGCTTTGTCTCCAAACTTTTAATCTCTTCAGAATCCATCTACCGCCGAGGTGCACGCCGCTGGAGGAAGCTCTATTGTGCAAATGGCCACACTTTTCAAGCCAAGCGTTTCAACAGGGTAAACCTTAGTTTGTTGAATGTTGATGATTTGAGATACCTATTTTTCCCCCTGTTTTGAAAGAAAGGTAGTTTTGTTATTCCCTTTTAAAGAAGTAAGGTTACCTAACATTCCCAGTGTTTGCACTGGGTTTCTTGAGGTAATTTTTAATAGAATCTCCTTTTACTTTTATTGTTCCTGATTTGATGATTAGTTATATGGGTACCCTAGCTATAAAGCAGTTGGATTTTTTCATATAGTTCAAGACACCCAGAAAATAAGATTTAGTTTGTAAACCATTTAATATTATAATTTTAGTTTTCACTGTTTAGAAAATAGTAACTGCAAACACTTATCTAGCTTTTACTCTGTACCAGGCACTTTTCCATGTGTTTGACATATATTAATTCACTTAATCCTCACAACAACCTCGTGAGATAGGTTCTGCATATTTCCATTTTACAAATGAAGAGCCTGAGGTACAGGCAGTTAAACAACTTGCCCAAGATAACAAAGCTAGTAAGTGGCAGAGCCGAAATCTGAAAGCAGCTTATCTCCAGCAGCTCATGGTTTTAACTATTCTTGATAACCATGAATCTGTGGACTCCCATTGCCATGTTAAAACTAGGTCTAATCGGTTAGTGTAAATAGAAGCCGTCAGTCACCCAAGGTTCCTAAATTCTTCTTCCCAGTAGCACTGATATTTAAAAGGCTTTGAAATGAAAAGTCACTTTAAGTACTGCTTTTTAAGAGAGCAGGACTTTGGTTTGACCTCTGAACAGTCTGGAGGGTTTGTTTTTGCTTGAGAGTCCTTGTATAGCTTTTTCTGCCATGTGTTTTAACTGGCTTTTCCTATTTTTATTACTCTAAACCTAATTATATGAAGACTGAAAATTCTTAGACATATAGCAGAAAACAACATAGTCACAAATTTCACTAACTCTTTAAAACACAGGCTCTCTTTTCTGTTTATTTTCCCCCAACCATCATAGCTTAGGAAAAGTCATGTGTGATGAAGAGAACTGAGCTGGAGAAGAAAGCCACTCATTTACACTGTTTTATGAGAAAACTGTTAGGGAATGATTATGACTCCCCCTCTTCTTCTTCTTCTTTTTCTTCTTCTTCTTCTTTTTTTTTTTTTGCTAAATTCTGTTGAATTACTCTTCCCAGCGTGCCCACTGTGCCATCTGTACCGACCGAATATGGGGACTTGGACGCCAGGGATATAAGTGCATCAACTGCAAACTCCTGGTTCACAAGAAGTGCCACAAACTTGTCACAATTGAATGTGGGCGCCATTCTTTGCCACCAGTAAGACACAGTTGTCTCTTTATTTTCAATAGAGCATCTCTGATAACACTACTAGAAGAAAGGGCTAAAATAGGAGGGTGTTAAGGAATCACAACTCAACAGTGTTGTTACAGAATGTGGGTAAGCATACTTTCGGTCCAGATCACATATTGTGGATTTGGGAATTGTTATTACAAATTTGTTTGTGGGATATAGTAAACTTTTCTGTTTAGACTGATACAGAATCCTCTGGTCTCAATTAGGATGATGTAGGGAGAGCCATGTAAGAGATTTTTTTTCTCTTCTTTAAACTAAATTCACGAGTTTCATAACCTTTATTATTCTAGCATTGACACCAAGCAGACATCAGGTGAGAACAGTCAGAGTCCTCACATTCTCTATTTAAAGTGTCAAATTACTGGGGAGCTTTTGCATTAAAAGTTTTATTTTTCACTCTCTGTTTTAAATGCATAATTAAGCCATGTTCATTATAGAAATAGCACAAATGAATCAAGAAAAATTAAATAAAAATCCCCCATGAAATCTACCATCTAAAGGTAATTTTCATTTGTGTGTATCTTTCCAGAACTTTTTCTGTGCAGATTTATATGCATAAACATTTAAAATGCTTCCATGTGGGTTGCATTTTGTGGGTTGCTTTTGAGACTACTTTACAGAGAGTGGAGTGTTTATCAGAAGGCACATGATATTTGGATGTGTCTTGTTCTTTCCATGCTTTTTAACAAAAATGATATCACATATGTACTATTTTCTAACCCATTTTTCTTACTGAACAATATATTTTGGTCATCTTTCTATATTTAGCTATCTATAGCCTTACCATTTTTAGCGAAGTATTTTGTTATATGTTATGCCATAATTTTTTAACCTGTTCTTCATGATCAAAGAGGTGAGTTTTCTAAATTTTCCTATAAAGAAAATCATAATGAACTTTCTGGTAAATAAATCTTTTTATTTCCTTAATGATCCAGAAGTAGAATTGCTGGGTTAAAGAATGTGCATTTTTAAAAAGATCTGGATGCAGCTTTGTAAATTTTCTTCTAGAATGATTATACCATGCTTATTCATAGTAACTTTTTTGAACATTGTGAAAGTAGGTTATTAGGGGTATCTCTGTGGTATTAGAATTATGTAGCTAGTTAATATAAGCTGAGAAGTGGGCTTGTACAAATTAGGGAGGTGACAATCCAATCTTAAGGAAAAACAGAGGCCGAAAATTGTGAACAGTTTCTACAGGTTACTGTTGATAGGTATTTGTGTGCATATTCTTAGGTGATAGATGACTTGTGTGAGTTTATAAATGTAAAAGAAAAGATAGACAGGGTTAGTAATTGTACTTAGAATGGGTGCTAAATATGTTGAAAAATTCATGAGCTTATCTTTAAGGCAGCCTTTAGATTATAACGGTAAATTAATGCTCCTTCTGAAGTTTATCTTTTTTTGCTGGTATTCATTAAACCTGGGTCCAAGATTAATACAATAGTAACACTTTGGTTTCAGTTTCCTAGGAGGTATTCCTTATCCTTTTTGGGGTCACTGACATCTTTGAGAAATTGCAGAAAAATAGGAAGCTCACAAAACTATACATACAATTTCAAGAGGTTAATAGACATAGTGAAGCCTCTCTCTGGGCCTCAGCTAAAGAAGTCAAATACTGAGACTCCTGCCAGAGCCTTAAAGTGAATATGTGGAGCTTAAAAGAAGATTAGGTAGTGTGGAAGAGAAATGAGAGTATACAGGTGTTTAATTTTGATTTCTACTTGGTGGTCTGAAATTAGTTTTGTGTTTTTCTGTCATCTATGAAATGTGACATTACCTCATTAACAGGAATATTATATGGTTTCATAAAATAAGATTAAAAGTAAATTAAATATAGCAATATTACTGTCACTTAAGTTATATTTTTTCAAATTTAAATTTTAATATTCTGTGTCTTATCAAAATAATGTTCCTGGATTTGTAGAGATATTGGGATTTAAAAAGAATCCACTGAGTTACTGTTTCTTTGGAAATGTTTTTAGGAACCAATGATGCCAATGGATCAGTCGTCCATGCACTCAGATCACGCCCAGACAGGTGAGACTGACGTTGTCAGGAACCGTTGTTCGTTAACAAAGCATCCTGCAAAGACTTCTTTAGAAGGCTTGTTCACCGAAGTTAAAAACATTTCTGTTCTCTCCAAATAAAGGTTAGGTAACCATATTTTGCAATGGCAATATCATCACAATATTTAACATATATATATTTGACATTTTAAAAAGACAACTATGTAAACTACAACAAATGATTATTTTCTCTAATTTAGATTTCTTTCGAGACCCCTTTAAATTTAGCAAACCTCTTTTTTTTCAATAATGAAAACATACTGATTTTTGCAGGCCATGTTGACTATGTTAAAGTGACCTTTTTTTTTTATTAAAAGCTTTATTATTAGGAGTAGAATGTATGTAAAAGATTCAGAGGTACAGTATAAAAAATTCAAAAAAGATCATGTAAGTTCACATGTCAAATAGATACAAAACCTTACATGCGTACCTGGTAAATTTAAAGAGCAGTTAAATGGGACAGAGAAGCCCGATATGGGATGAATCAAGGCAAAACAAGGAGTTTTTCTGAAAGGACAAAATGCAGTCTCTTGTTCACAGAAGAAGCTGGTTACGTGAAATGTACGCTTTTGGCTGGGGGACCCAAGTGGCTTCAAGGAATAGAAGCCTGGAGTCCAATTTCTGTCAGTTCTTCACTTGACCCATGTGGTGCAGCAGTTAGGAACACTTTGAGTATGAAAAAAGCAAGGACTGAAAACCCAGACACTGTCTACCTCCATGCCTCAGTCATACTAAAATAATTAAATAGAGTTTATAGAGTCACCCTTATGGAAGGAACTGATTAATCTGTAAAGAAGAGAAATATTTTTAAAATAGCAGAAATATTTGATAGATAAAGTCAGTACTTGGCTACTGATTGGTTCTTGCTCTCTTTACCCTCATTCAAGATTAGGGTTTAGCTCTGGCTGCTATAGCTCAGTGGATTGAGCATGGGCTGTGCACCAGAGGGGTTGCTAGTTCAGTTCCCAGTCAGGACACACGCCTGGGTTGCAGGCCAGGTCCCCAGTACGGGGTGCGTGAGAGGCAACCACACAATGATATTTCTCTCCTCTTTCTCCTTCTTCTCCCCTCTCTCTAAAAATGAATAAATAAAATCTTTAAAAAAGATTAAGATTTAACTCACATTTACGTACACTTTTATTAGTCGAAACTTAATTTTAAATGATGAAGATCAGAAATAGAAACTAAAATAATCAAATGAAGAAAAAACTTTAAGTCAAACTCAGCTAATGGATGCTGTTTTTTTCTTTTTCATGTTTGTGATTGGGTTTCTAGTAATTCCATATAATCCTTCAAGTCATGAGAGTTTGGACCAAGTTGGTGAAGAAAAGGAGGTAAGTTAGTCTTACTGTACATTATGCCATTAGTTCTTTACTGGACCTGACATTGTAAAAATACGACAAACTGACTTGCTTAGATTTTAGATCAGGAATGATTTTTTTAATGACTCTAGAATTTTATTCTGATTCAATCTAATAAGTGCTATTGGATTCATTTAATTAAGAAATGGTCTGGTAGAATAACATATTTTTTATATTAAGATACCATAATCTAAAAATTAAAATATATTTAAGAATGATGTTTAGAATGCTTGCAGTATTGTTTAAATATACTTATAGATCCTTTCATTTTATGGGATAATTGTTTTTAAGTATAAATGATTTAGCATCTTAATTGCTACTATTTTTTCTGACTATTAAACTTTTATCAGTTTTTAAAACGAAATAAAATTTTAATTACAAATTTTAATTAAAACGATAACTAAATTTTTTAAAAGAGCTTGTAGTAAAACAGATTTCTTATGCCTCACACCTTTCACTCCTCCTCTGACTTCTGAGAGGCAGCCCTCTTGAGGTGCTCCACTTGGCTCCGTAGTGTTTATGCCTCTGTTTTTCAATGTTAAAACTCTGTTTCTGGTCATGAAAGATGTAGTTCCTACTGCCTCACGAATTTTCATTCACTTTTTAATGCTCAACAGGTAGTGTTTTATTCTTGGTTACCTTTAAAAAACCCAACTTTTTATTATGGAAAATTTCAAACATAAATAAAAGTGCACAAAATTGTATAGTAAGGCCCCTTTTTCGATTACTCAGTAAAAACAATCATCACTACATGGACAGCATTATTTTGTAATTATATTTAAACTAGTTATGGATTTGTAAGTTTAAATCCATCATTGTACTGTTTTCTGTATCTCACCTATTTGTTACTTTTCTTGCCTTCTTTTGGGTTAGTTATTCATTGTTACTTTTTCACCTCTTTTAGCTTGGTTGATATTCTTTTTTTAACCATTTTTTCCTATTACAGTTGACATTCAGTGTTATTTTTATTAGTTTCAGGTGTACAGCATAGTGGTTAGACATTTATAATTCACGAAGTGCTCCTCCTAAATCTGGTACCCCGTGGCCCCAGACGCTGTATTCCCTGTGCAGTACTTCACATCCCCGTGACTGCTTTCTAACTACCAGTTGTAATTCTCAATCTCTTCAACCTTTCCACCCAGCCCCCAACCCCCTTCCCATCTGGCAACCCTCAGTTTGCTCTCTGTTTCTGTTTTTGTTTGTTTATTTATAGTGTTCATTGGATTCCACACATAAGCGAAAGCATATGGTATTTGTCTTTCTCTGACTGGCTTATTCACTTAGCATGATACCCTCTAGGTCCATCCATGCTACCACAAATAGTAAGATTTCATTCTTTTTTATTGCTGAGTAATAGTCCATTGTGCCCATGTACTACTACTTTATTTAATCGTTTATTGGTGGGCACTTAGTTGCTTCCATATGTGGCTTATTGTCAGTAATCCTGCAATGAACATAAGGATACTATCTCTTTTCAAATTAGTGTTTCATATTTCTTTGGATATATACCCAGAAGTTGAATTACGAGGACATAAGGTAGTTCTGTATTTAATTTTTTCAGGAACCTCCACACTGTTTTCCATTGTGGCTGCAACAATTTGCAATCTGACCAACAATGCACAGGCATTCCCCTTTCTCCATATCCTTGCAACACTTGTTTGTTGATTTATTGATGATAGCCATTCTGATAGGTGTGAGATGGTACCTCATTGTGGTTTTAACTTGCATTTCTCTGATGATTAGTGACATTGAGCATCTTTTCATATGTCTATTGGCCATCTGTGTGTCCTCTTTGTAGAAATGTCTATTCAGGTCCTCTGCCCATTTTTTAATTGTTTTTTTTGGTGTTTTGTTGTATGAGTTCTTTATAAATTTTAGGTATTAACCTTTTATTGGATATATCATTGGTGAATAGTCTCCCAATTGACAGGTTGTCTTTTTGTTTTGTTGATGGTTTCCTTTGCTGTGCAAAAACTTTTTAGTTTGATGTAGTCCCATGTGTTTACTTTTTCTTTTGTTTTCCTTGCCTGAGGAGATGTCAGCAAAAGCATTACTAAGAGTGATGTCACACAGTTTACTGCCTGTGTATTCTTCTAGGAATTTTATGGTTTCGGGTCTTACATTGAAGTCTAAACTACTTTGAATTATTTGTTTAAAACAATTTTTTTAAAGATTTTATTTATTTATTTTTAGAGAGAGGGGAAGAGAGGTATAGAAACATTGATCAGTTGCAGGTCTACGCCCCCAACTGGGGACCTGACCCGCAACCCAGGCATGTGCCCTGATGGGGAATCGATCCAGCGAACTTTCAGTTTTGCAGGCCGGCACTCAGTCCACTGGGCCACACCAGCCAGGGCATGAATTAGTCTTACATGTGGTGTGAGAAGGTAGTCTAGTTTCATTTTTAATTGTATGTTTCTGTCCAGTTTTCTCAGCATGATAACCACCAACTTTACTCTTTCTCAAGATTGTTTTGGCTGTTGAGGGGTCTTTTGTGGTTCCATATACACTTTTGGATTATTTGTTCTAGTTCTGTGAAAAATTCCATCGGTATTTTGATAGGGTTTGCAGTGAATGTATAGATTGCTTTGGATGGTATGAACATTCTGATGATGTTAGTTCTTCCTCTCGATGAGCACGGTATATGCTTCCGTTTATTTGTATCTTCTTTAGTGTCTTGTAATTTTCCAAGTACAGGTCTTTTATCTCCTTGGTTGAATTCTTAGGTAATTTTTTTTATGCAGTTGTAGATGAGATTGTTTTCTTAATTTTTCTTTCTGATAGTTTATTGTGGTGTGTGAAAATGAAACTTTTCCTAATTTTGTATCCTGCTACTTTACTGAAATCACTTATCAGTTCTAATAGTTTTTTGGTGGAATCTTTAGGGTTCTTTATATACCGTATGTCATCTGCAAATAATGATAGTTTTACTTGTTCCTTTTTGATGTGGATGCTTTTTTCCCCTTGTCTGAGTGCTATAGCTAGGACTTCCAGTACTGTGTTGAGTAAAAGTTGTGAAATTGGACCTCATGTCTTGTTTCATGTACACCATTGAATATGATGTCAGTTACGATTTGTCATACATGATCTTTATTATGTTGGGGTATCTTTCCTCTATTCCCATTTTACTGAGAGTTTTTATTATAAATGAATCCTTTTTGTGCATCTATAGATATGATTATATGATTTTTTTTGTCCATTTGTTTATGTGGTGTACATGTTAATTGATTTGGAGATACTGGATCAAACTTGCATCCCAGGAATAAATCCCACTTGATCATGGTGTATGACCTTTTAATATATTCCTGATTTCAGTTTGCTAAAATTTTGTTGAGGATTTTTGAATCTATGTTTATCAGGGATATTGGCCTATGATTTCCTTTTTTTTGTAGTGTCTTTGTCAGATTTTGGAATCAGGGTAATGCTGGCCTCATAGCTTGAATTCGGGAGACTTCCTCTCTTGAATTTTTGGAGTAGTTTAAAAGGATTATGTGTTAATTCTTTAAATGTTTGGCATGATTTACCTGTAAAGTCATCCAGTCCAGGATTTTTATTTTTTGAGAGTCCTTTGATTACTGATTTGATTTAATTAGTAGTTATTGGTCTGTTCAGATTTTCTGTTTCTTCTTGACTCAGTCTAGGAAGAGTGTATATTTCTAGGAATGTATCCATTTCTTCCAGATTGTACAGTTTGTTAGCATATAATTGTTTGTAGTATATTCTTATAATCCTTTGTGTTTCTGTGGTGTCAGTTGTCACTTCTCTTTTATTTCTGATTTTATTTGGGTTCTCTCTCTTTTTGACTTGACTCTGGTTAAAAATTTGTCAGTTTATCTTTTCAAAGAATGAGCTTTTGTCTTCATTAATCTTTTGTATTTTTTTTAGACTCTTTCATTTATTTTCACTTTGATCTTTATTATTTCCTTCCTTCTACTGCCTTTGGACTTCGTAGGGTTTGTTTTCTAGTTCCTTTAGTTGTAAGATTAGATTGTGTAATTGAGATTTTTCTTGTTTCTTGAGATAAGCTTGCATTGCTATGAATTTCCCTCTTAGAACTGCTTTCACAGTTGTGATACTGTCGGGTTATTGTGTTTTCATTTGCATTTGTTGCAAGATATCTTTTGATTTCTTCCTTGATTTCATTGTTTAATCAATTTATTGTTTAGTAGCATGTTATTTAGACTCTTAGGTTTTTGTGTTTTTCAGTTATCTTTTTGTAATTGATATCTAGTTTTCATGTGATTGTGATTGGAGAAGATGCTTAATATTATTTCAAACTTCTTAAATTTATGGAGACTTGTTTTGAGGTGTAACATGTGGTCTGTACTGGAAAATGTTCTGTGTGTGCTTGAAAAGAATGTATATTTTGTGAAATGCTCTAAAAATATAAATTAAATTCATCCGGTCTAATAACGTATTTAAGGTTGCTGTTTGCTCCTTGATTTTCTGTCTGGACTATCTATCCATTGATGTCAGTGGGGTGTTAAAGTTCCCAGCAATTACCGTATTACTGTCAGTCTGACCTTTTATGTCCATCAATATTTGCTTTATGAATTTAGGTGCTCCTACCTTCAGTGCATAAGTGTTTACAGGGTGATATCCTCTTGTTGGATTGATCCCTTCTTATTATGTATTGTCCTTCTTTGTCTTTGGTTATAGCCTTTGTTTTAAAGTCTGTTTTATCTGGTACAAGTATTGTTACTCCAGGTTTTACCTTTGTTTCCATTTGTATGAAATATCTTTCCCACCCCTTCATGTTTATTTAGCCTGTGTGTGCCTCTTGATCTGAAATGGGTCTCTTTTAGATGGCATAAGTATGGGTCTTGTTTTCTGATCCATTCAGCCACCCTTTGGTTGGAGCATTTAATCCATTTACATTTAAAATAATTGTTAATAGGTATATAGTTATTGTTATTTTTTTATTCATGTTGTTTTTTCTTTTCTTATTCTTAAAGAAGTCCCTTTAACATTTCTTGAAATACTGGTTTGGTAGTGATGAATTCCTTTAGCTCTTCCTCGTCTGGGAAGCTCTTTATCTTTCCTTCAATTTTAAATGATAAGCTTGCTGGGTAATATCAATTGTAGGTCCTCACTTTTCATCACTTTTAATATTTCTTGCCAACCTCTTCTGGCCTATAAAGTTTTTGTTGAGAAATCAGCTGACAGTCGTATGGTAGCTTCCTTGTAGGTAACTAACCGCTTTCCTCTTGCTACTTTTCTCGTGCTGCTTTTAAGGGTTTCTCTTTGTTTTCAACCTTTGGTGCCGTTTTAATTATGATGTGTCTTGGTATGAGCTTCTTTGGGTTCATCTTGTTGGGAACTTTCTGTGCTTCCTGGAGTTTTATGTCTATTTCCTTTGCCTGGTTGTAGTTTTCTGTCATTATTTTATCAAGTAGGTTTTCAGTCCATGCTCTCTCTTCTCCTTGGTACCCCTATGAGGTGAATAGTTGGTATGCTTGATGTTGTCCCAGAAGCCCCTTAAACTTTCCTCATTTAAAAAAACCCTTTTTTCTTTCTGCTGCTTTGATTGGGTGTTTTCCTCTGCTTTGTCTTCCAAGTCACTGATATGATTCTCTGCTTCATCAAATCTGTTGATTCATTTCTGACTTTTTTATGGTATCTGTGTCCTTTTTTATGTTTACTACCTCTTTGTTGAAATTCTCACTGAGTTGATCTTCTTCCCATAAGTTCATTGAACGTTCTTATAACCAGTATTTAGAATCTGTATCTGGTAAATTGCTTGCTTCCATTTGAATTAGTTCTTTTGCTATAGTTTTCTCCTGTATTTTCATTTGGGACATATTTCTTTGTCTCCTCGTTTTTGGCTGCCTTTCTGTGTTTGTTTCCGTGTGTTAAGTGGATCTGCTATGTCTCCCAGACTTGGCAGGGTGGCCTTATGTAGTAGGTGTCCCGTGGAACACAATGATATAGTCTCCCTGGTCACTTGAGCCCAGTGCTCCAGGAGTGTCCCTTGTGTGGATTGTGTGTGCCTTTCTGTTGTAGTTGAGCCTTGGTTGCTGTGTGTTTGTCAGTGGTGGGGCCGATCCTTGGCCTACCAGATATGAGGACTGGCTACAACCACAGTGAGATTTGCCCCAGCAGGGCTCTGGTACCTGCCAAGGCCACCCTTTATGTGTGCCATTTGTGGAGCTAATTGAGTGGTGCTGTTAGGCTGGCCACCAGCATGTTGGTTCTGGGGCCTCTTGGGAGGAACTTTGGTGCAGGTGGAGGCCACCTCCTGCCTATGCCCAGCCCAGGGACACTCAATAGGAGATACAGAGTCATCTGAGGTTGACAGCTGTATGTGCTGGGCCCAGAGGTCTGTGGAAGGGACCAAGGTGTAAACCATGGTCAGCTCCCACCTGCACCAGGCCTGAGGCCACTCAGCAAAGGCACAGGGCATACCAAGGCTAGCCACCACCTGCCTGGGGTCTGCGGGTCTTGGGGAGTTTTTAAGAAAGCTCTCAGTGGACGCTGAGGTTGCCTATGAGGTGCAGCCAAGGCAGTGTGCAGTTGGGTGGAATGGGGTTTCAGTAGGTCACCGGGGTGGAGCTAGCAGTGTTCCCCAGGTTAATGCAGATTTGATTTGGCGCCCACCTGTTCCTGCAGGCTGTGTAAAGAGAGGGGTCAACACAGGTAGTGGTGGCCCTCACCCCAAAGCCACAGCTCAGTTTCTTTCCATATGACTCTGGTACCTTTTGAGCTGGCCCTTCACAGAAGCTCAGGGTGAGTGCCTAGAAGCAGTTGAGTCTGTGCATGGGCCCTTTAAGAGGACTGCTGGTTTCCAGCCACCTTCTGTCTGACCTGGAAGGTGTCCCCACAGAGCTGGGTGCGGTGGGGTCGAGTTGCCAGGGTTGGGTGAGTGATGTTTACCTGGTTAATGCAGATTCAGATTTGGCACTTGACTGCCACTGTAGGTTGTAAGAGGGGAGAGCTCAGTGGCAGCCCTCGCCTTGAAGTCACACAACTCATTCTCTCCCTGTCTGTCTCTGGTGCCTTTCGAGCCACTCTGAGTGCCCGTGAGCAAGTGAGTCTGTGTGTGGGCCCCTTTACAAGGATGCCTAGGTTTCCAGCCACCCTCCATCTCACCATACTGGGAGGGAGTCTCTGCTGGGCTTCACAGCCAGCTGTTACAGGGACTACTCTTCCAGGCAGTGGATTCCTCGGTGAGGGAGCCAGTATGGGGGCTGGGACCCCTCACTTCTAAGTGGGGCCTCTGCTGCCAGGATATCCCTCCTGATTCTCAGCTGCCATGCGTGGGTGTTGGACCAGCCTCTTTCACATCTCTGCCTCCCCGGCAGGCCTCGATGTGGCCTCTTCTTTATATTCTTAGTTATTGGAGCTCCATTTGACTAGTCTTCAGGTAGACTGCTCTGTAATTCATTTGCGATTTTAGTGTGGTTACAGGAGGGGGCGAGCTCAGCGCTGACTTGCCCCGGCATTTTGACCAGAACCCTGTCATGTGACCTTTTGCTGTTCTATTCCTGATTGTTCTAGAGATTGCATTTACATCCTTAACTTATTTAAATTCACTAAAAATTACTAGTTATACTTTTCCCACCTCCCATTATATGCAAGGATCTTAGAACACTTTAAATTTACTCTCCCTCTCTGCCGTTGGTGCTGTATTTGTCTTATTTTAAAATTCTCTGTATGTATTAGTGTTTTTAAACAGTCTATCTTTATTTAGGTTTATCTACATTTTGTTATTTTTTTCTGCATTCCTCCTTGAGTGCTTGTCCTCCCATGTGAGATAGTCTTTCTTCTGGAAGAACTCAGCGTTTCCTTCATTGAGAGCTGATCAGTGCTGGATTTCCTTAGTTTGTGTTTGAAAGGTTTTATTTTACCCTTATTTTGAGGGCTCTTTTTGCAGAACATAGAGTTGTAGGCTAACAAAGGGTGGTACCTGGTCCTTTGGTGGTGACAGTCTGTTTTCTGGCTTCTGTCCCTTCCCTGTATCCTCGCATTTCCTTTGAAGGTTCTGTGCTTTTGTGCCATTTGATTCTCTTTCAGTTTTCTGTGAACCATATGAAGTCTGCACATTGCCTTATCGTCTGACCATGTTCTTCTTTCTTAATCTGCCCTAATCTGATTTTTCTTCACTCCTCTTAAGTTATCCTTTTTGCCACATTAGATTATTATTTTTAAATTTTCATGTATTAATGGTCCTTCTTTTGATCCTTTTCCAGTTTTTATAACATATATATTTATATATAAA
This sequence comes from Tonatia bakeri, assembly GCA_004024845.1. NCBI lineage: Eukaryota > Metazoa > Chordata > Mammalia > Chiroptera > Phyllostomidae > Tonatia > Tonatia bakeri. The sequence continues at coordinate 84,160 of PVIA01000277.1, read as the reverse complement.
CATATATATGTATATATTTGTGTGTATGTGCTTACTTGTTTCTTTCTTAAAATTTCCTATTTGTATTTCTTGATACTCTTTCACTTCTGGAAATTCATACTTAATTTATATGGGAGGCTCTGTTGATTGTATGCTGAGAATTTCGTGGCTCTCTAGTAAAAGATTATCTTCAGTCATCTCTGTCAATTTCTGGAAGCCTGCGTTTCTAGTTACAAGTGAGTTCCAAGGCCGACTTCGTCATCCGAGGGGGCCTTGGTGTTGCGTAGGGAAGGCTTGCTGTCGGCTGCACCGCCTGTGCCCGTCGTCTGCTCCCAGTCCCCAGTGCTCCTGAAAGCGTCCTTTCGCCAGCTCAGATTTCGTATGTCGGACTCCCAGCGGACTCTCTTCATACTTCTGTCCCATTGGAACTTCTGACTACAGAATGAAAAACCGAGCTCATTATCTCAACAACTCTGTCAGTCTGATCCTGTGCTCACAGTTTATTTTTCTGTCAATGGCACCTCCACTCTCCCAGTCAGCAAAATTGGTGTCCTTTTCCTTCATGCATCTCCATCGCTTGCCTCTATACCCCAAAGTTTTACCAGATGCTTTTTAAGACGTTCTTAACATTTCTCAGATTTCAGCTCACTCTCCACTGCTGTCAGTACCCCCTGACCTCAACCTGGGGATTCATCTCACCGTGAGTAGTTAGATGGCACTGTTTGGAGTGCTGTAAGGAAAGAATTGTTAAGAACTTACATCCAAAAATACCTTTTAAATCATAGGTGTTAGAAATATAATTATTATGCAGAATACTTCCAAGTTGTTAACTCTTTGATGTAAATGCTCTCAATAGGCAATGAACACCAGGGAAAGTGGCAAAGCTTCATCCAGTCTGGGTCTTCAGGATTTCGATTTGCTCCGGGTAATAGGAAGAGGGAGTTATGCCAAAGTACTGTTGGTGCGATTAAAAAAAACAGATCGTATTTATGCAATGAAAGTTGTGAAGAAAGAGCTTGTCAATGATGATGAGGTGAGCACAGTGTTTCATTAGTTCTAAACTGTTAAATTGGCATAAGTGTACCATTTCAGAGAAAACTTTAACATTTGTGACATTGGTGCCGTCTACTTTTCTAAATAATGATTCACATGGATTATATAAGATGTATTTAAAGAAATCTGATAATTATTAGGTTTTTAAAAAATAAAAATCAAACTATATTATGATGAAAGGAAAGTACTTGATTGAGCTTTGTAAAAGTTTTCTAGGCCATTTCAAAATATTGAAATATTTACTGGTGATATTTTTCTCTTTGTATGTAAATTGTTGTTGCATGATTATTCATTCTTTTGATATTTAGCTTAGTTGGTTAATAATTGCATTTGTGATCATTGAATTGCTAAGAACAAATATATTGTAGTTTTAATGATATTTGAGTTTGATAAAGATTTCTTCTCATGTTTTAAAATAGGATATTGATTGGGTACAGACAGAGAAGCACGTTTTTGAGCAGGCGTCCAATCATCCCTTTCTCGTTGGGCTGCATTCTTGCTTTCAGACAGAAAGCAGGTAAGATTGGAAGATAAAGGAGTGATTACTGGTTTTACGCACTTTGGTAGATCACACAGTAAGAACCCTTCTTACTTTGATTCCTGAAGTGGAAGTCGGGGAGACAGCCAGACTCAACCATATTGTGCTGTGATTTCCTGCTACTCACGTTCCAATCAGTGATATCCGTTTGGATTAGCGTGAGGAAATTACCTGCTTAAAAAAATAGCCAGGTACTAATATGACAGTGACGATCCACTTTTAAATGTCCCTAAGATTTTAGTTTTAGAACTTAAAAGTTTCCCACTGTTTAACTAGGGGGAGAAATCCTAACTTCTTTACTTACTGTAAGGGGCAGTTGAAATGACTCATCTCACAAATGCTGAAATTGGGGTGGAAGGGAAAGGCTCTGGATTGTGAGTGGTGCTATAGCAGTAGCGGGTTACAGAATCATCATCAGGCTGGTTTACTTTGTTGTACCTTTTGTGATTAAATAGCTTTCTACTCCATCTACCACTTGTTTCCACCAAACTACTGGGATTTTTGTTAATGGGAAATCATAGAATGCTTTGTGGTTTGACTGGTCTCTGTAGTGTTTAAAATGCAGAGTTATGCTGCCTTATTTTGGATTTTGGTTTCATGTGTTCTCTCTTGCGGTTTAGATTGTTCTTTGTCATAGAGTATGTAAACGGAGGAGATCTAATGTTTCACATGCAGCGACAAAGAAAACTGCCTGAAGAGCATGCCAGGTAAGTGTTGTGATTATTCTTTGTTGGATTTGGGGGGGAAGCTCTTTATATGCCAGTGGTTGAAAGCAGTAGATAAATTATTTATTTTAATACTAGTTAATTCTTTGTAAGTCATGTAGAGGCTAAGCTAAGTTAAAACTTAGTTTACATTATAGTATGTAACATATATATATACATATATACATATATATATACCATTATATATGTAATAATGTAATTATAAGCAATTAAAAGGTATAAACAGTATTAAAGGAGAAACCTTTGGTCAACTAAACCCAATCATTTTAAAATATTTTGTTTGTTCTCTATTAGCCTCTGAAATAGTTGATGAATTTACAAATACTTATTCATCTTAATCAGGTTTGCAGTGATCTCTGACAATTTTTCATTAGAAGATTATTATTTATATACACGAGAGCAATAAAGCAATTCCTCTTAAGCCACTATGTATTTCTGACTATTCTTATAATTATAATTTCTGAATTTGTCTGCTGTTGACTTTTTCCCTCTGATCCCACACAAGTTGATGAATAGGAGCAAGAGCATTAAATCCTCATTTAGTGCCCTTTCTTTGATACTATTATATAAGGTTGTAAATTGTTCATATATTGGAAGAGTTACTAGGGGAAGGACTATGGTCTTGGTAGGTAAGAAGTTTAGTTCATCAGTGCCATGTTTTGTTTTTTACTCATAATTAGCAGTAATTATCACTCTTGTGCTTAACAAGACTAATGAGAAAATGAAGCATATGCGTTTGTACATGTCTGTAACAAAGGTTGGAGATTTTGTTTTTTTAAATAACTTATTTAGTGAAAATCTTGCTAGTTCATTGATTTTTGTTTTCTTGTCAAAAAGAGACAGTATCTTTTAATTTTGTGAAAAGGTATAAATTATGTCAATCTAACCTCAGGGCCAAACTGCATTTTGCTGTATGTGTATTGTTTCTTTAGCTTTATCGAATGGTCACCCTTCACAGCAAAGCCACAAATATTTTATTTTGTGAACATTGCCAGTATTTGTTCAGTGGAATGTGAGGAAAAGTAGTCCAATTTCACTGTATTAAAGTTGCAGTTTTGATTTTGTATCATCTTTGCTTTTCTAAGAACCGACGCACAGAATAAGGCCTCAAGCTCCTACTTCATATTAAGTAGCTGTATATTTTGAACCTCCAAACAAGACTGTGATAACGTTGATCAAAGGAGCCATAAACCAGCTTAGATGTTTCATTTTCATTATTCAGGTCAAAAGTTTTGGTTATCACCAGTTATTTGGTGGCAGTTTTAAAACTTTTAAAAATATATTAAATGTTATGGCTATAGAATAATTTCGTCCAATTCCTTTTCTAGGAATTTTGATATGGATTTTATCGTTTGAGTAGTGAACTTTTAGTCTTCTTTCTGTTCTAGACCAATCAGTGGGTCTTAGTGTTTAGGGAAGCCTTTGGTCCCTAGAGAAGTGATACCAGCTATGGAAACTCTACGGATGGAAGACATGTGTGTGCACAGGCACACGCACCTTTACCCACCCCCCCACCCACCCCCGTTGTAGGTGCTGGGCTCCCTGGAGTCCATCCAAGTTTAAAGCCCCTGATTGAGACGTTCAAGTGAGTAACTTCATGGAAAGTCTGAGTTTAATTTACACTCGGCCTTTTATCACTGTGTCTGGGGCTCAGTGTTGCAGTGGTACTTCCGTTTGTGTTTGGTATTGTTCCTAAACACACTGGGAGGGAAAAAGTCTCTTGATGTGATTTTGATACTTTAATTTGCAGGTGGGAATAGGATTTACATATCTTCCTCTAGAAAGCACAATTTAAAAACTTGAATCAGATGAGGTATTTTCATTTTATTTTAGGTTTTACTCTGCGGAAATCAGTCTAGCATTAAATTATCTCCATGAACGAGGGATAATTTATAGAGATTTGAAATTGGACAATGTACTGCTGGACTCAGAAGGGCACATTAAACTCACTGACTACGGCATGTGTAAGGTGAGGGGAGTTCTTGTTATTCAAAAGGCCTCAGCTACTCCTAAACTTGTTTTGGTAAAATAACTTCACAGTTAAAGATGGGGAGTGATTGCTACTTTGTTTAGGATACTTTTTGAAATTGTAGCACAAAAACAAATATACAGGGTGGGGCAAAAGTAGGTTTACAGTTGTTCATATGGAAAGTAATACAATAATAACTATTAATACAAGAATAAACTCTGTGTTTCACGTACTCACAACTCTAAACTCTAAACTTTTGCTCACTCTGTACTTATTTTCTAACCATTTATGAAATTCCATGTTTTCTGTGTTATATGTGCTGTGATGAGTTAATTTCTCTTTCTTGAAAGTAATGATACTGTTAAAAATTTGAAAATAAAAATTATCTGCAGTCCCTCAACTGAGACATAACTACTTACATATCACCTTCCAGTTTTTGCCATTTAATTGTAACTATAAATGATACATTGAAGATTTTCCTCAGAAATCTAACTATTTTTAATACTTAAAATGTAAATATCTGATGTAAAGTATAATAGAACAAAATAAGAATTTTAGTTACTCCTAGGACATGTCCTTTATTTCGTGGTGTTTTATTCTGTTTGTAACAGTGTTTTGTTTAAGGGTCCAATCTTTTTCCACCAAATGTATGGAGAGCTACTCTCCTTGTTACAGTAGCCGGGACAGACTTATTCTTGCCCAGCATAGGTCGACAGGCATGTAAGTGTGTGAACTGTATTCCCACAGTCACCTGAGGGAAGTGCCTCTGGAGCCTGGAGATTGTTAAAATGGTCAGGAAGATGGCTTAATAGGGCTGTAGATTTAACCTTACCTGTTCAGCAACACTAGAAAACAAAATCTTTACTTAAAGGATTTTTGCTTTTATGTACAAAACTCAGATATTTGCCTTTTCTCATATTAAATTTTTATTTAATGTTCTGTTATGCAAATTTTTTTATTGTAAACAAGTAGAAATTTAGCAGGTGAACCCATGTGTACCCATCACTCAGATTTGCGATACCTTTTGATTTCTATTATTTCTTCCCAAGTGCTTTTTTCCTCATTTCAAAAGAAAAATGGTGATAATAAAGGAGTCATAATTTATCAAGGGAAAATAAAGCTGAACAAAAAGTATGAAGAATGTCAAACTTGTTACAAAGTGTACAAATTAAAACAGTCGTGATAGTGAGCTCTGTCTCTGACACCCTAGATATGGGTTTTAAATTACAATACAAGGAAGAGTTTAATGACAGCCCTGGCTGGCGTGGCTCAGTAGATTGAGTGCAAGCCTGCGAACCAAAGTGTCGCCGGTTTGATTCCCAGCCAGGGCACATGCCTGGGGTGCGGGCCAGGTCCCCAGTAGGGGGCACGTGAGAGGCAACCACACATTGACGTTTCTCTCCCTCTCTTTCTCCTTCTCACCTCTCTCTCTCTAAAAATAAATAAATAAAATCTTAAAAAAAAAGAGAAAGAGTTTAATGAAATGGGTATTCTTGTATGTCATTGGTGAGTGTATATATTGTTAAAATCTTTTGCAAAGCAGTTTGGTGGGGATGTGTCAGTAATCTTGAAAATGGTCGTATTCTTTGCTCCAGTAATACTGCTTCTGGGATATTTTGAGTAAATATTTCTGTCTAAGTTTAAAACCAAAATTTTTGTTGTATTTTATGATAAATAACACAGATAATCTAAATGGCTACTGGTAAGAAGAATGAGGAAATTATGGAATGACTACAAAGCATATGAAGTCATATAAAAAGATGTTTACAAAAATTCCTAGCAGTGTTAAATGCTTATAACATTAAGCAAAGTTTTAAAGTATAGAATTATCTAATTCTGAAAGTATTATTATGCATTCTATTATGTGTTAGTCTATTATACAGCATTACATATTGTTTACTTTTTCATATTTTTAAGTTATTGTTATGGGTATACGTTACTTAAACAGATTCACAAAAATGAATTAAGGCTTTGACTCTGTCCTTACCTCTCTTTCTTTTCTGTCTTTTTGATTTTTATTTAAAGAAATTTGGGGATCCTCTTTTGCCTGGAATATTTTATTAGAGAAAAATTACTTAATCTTTTGTTACTCTTAATGAAAAATCATATTGGTTTATTATACATTCTCATTTTTTCCAGAGATTCTCAACCAAGTTCTTACTCAGCAGAATTGCCAGTTGCTTCTCCTGCCTACCTCTTTCTGCCTTTCCTCCTTTTTCAGGAGCTACTTAGTTTTATGAGTAGGAAAAGACACCAGGATTGGAAGTTCTGTTCAGAGACTTTTTTCCTAATACTACTTTGTCTTTTCTCTCTCTAACACATCTTTGTGATGTTAAAGCTTATGTGAGATGAATCTCCAGGAAATAGGAATGTTCTTATCTTATGACTTAGAGATAGTATTTAAACCTACCTAAACTCTGGCCTCTGGAAAATGTTGGGTGAAATTCTTTTACCTGTAGATTTTTGCTTGGGAAATTTAAACACTAAAAATTTTTTACATCATTACTCCAGAAATATGTCCTTTAGGTTTAATTAATTTAATTAATTTCTTCACTTTTTCACTAAATGCTTTTATATAAAGAGTGTTTAGAATAGTGAAAACTAGAGACATATATGAAAACTTGAATGAATATCTTCAGGCTTATGTTTGAAATATTGTATGAACACTGATTTTTATGGACTTAAAAATAACTTTTATGAATAATTGTGCCTTTAACTTTTTTTAGCAGCAGGGGAATTTTAGTAACATCTTTCTTATGTTGTAGGTAATTAAGCTGATGGACCTACGTTTAGGTAGTCAGTCAACAAATGAATGATGTAGCGTATACCCGTTAACAGACTGCATCCTTGCCTCTGACTTTTGCCCTGAAAATATATGTCATTTATTATTGAACTGTTTGTCCAGCCATTGCCAATAGCACAAAACAACCCAAGTCACAGTCATATTTCCTTGTGTATAAAATAGCTTATATATTCCTATGAGGAATCACAAAGTAATCCTAGGGGTCACAGCATATTACTAAATATTTCTTCCAGATGTTTGTAGAAGTATTATATATAGTAGACTAAAATTTAAAGAAAAATTTTTATACCATGCCTAAAATACCTGTGGAGGGATGCATCAGGAACCTCAGTTGATTAGAGCATTGTCCTGGCACACCAAGGCTGTGGGTTAGGGCTTCAGCGTAACAATTTTGGGGACACACAGACATTCAGTCCCTACCAGGGATTGTCAACCTGTCCTAATAATTTGGTCTCCTTTTGCTCTCTGTGTTTTGAGGCTGTGTTGTTAGGAACATCCATACTCCATTATAGCTTCTTAGTGATTATTCCATTTGTTATTGTGTACTTTCTCTTTTTGTACATATTAGTATGTTTTGTCTTAATTTTCTCCACCCTGTAGTTATTAAAATACAAAATCAAAAAACTTACGCCTTAGGAGCAACAGCTAGAAGGGAAACATCATAATGCCAGTGGAGGTTGTATTAAGCAGTGGGATCTAAAGTCCTTCTTTTCTACACAAAATATAATTCCTTTTACTCTAATGTAATTTAAGTTTTTCTATTAATTTTTTACTTGAATATAAATTATTCTAAATGCAATTTTTATCTTAATTGAACTGACTTTTTATCAACATCCAGTGAGGACAGGTTTTCTTTAAGCTGTTTAAATCCATGATTTTAATAATAAAGGAAACTGTGCTAGTGATATTTTATTTAAGCTGAATGTATTACCTACAGATGCTGAGCTTATATAGATGGGATAAAAGAGGTGAGTGTAAAACAGAATTTTGGGTCTTACTGTTCTCTTTTTTTTTCTTTTTTTTTTTTTTAATAAAAGGAAGGATTACGGCCAGGAGATACAACCAGCACTTTCTGTGGTACTCCCAATTACATTGCTCCTGAAATTTTAAGAGGAGAAGATTATGGTAATAAATTAATAGGTGGTATTTTAGCTATGTGCTAAAAGGGTGGTTAAATGTGATACAAATTGCATTATAGTACACTATAGTATTTCAGTGCTGATCTTATTAATAATATAAACTTTCTCGATCCTCTTAAAACCTACATTAAATAGCAGGTTGTACAATTGGAGACAGTGGGACTGTGGTAGTGCTTGGGGGTCCAAATTTGAATGATATTTCATTAGTGACAAGCACTACAAGGTGCTAGGCACTATTCTAAGCAGTTTACGTGTATTATCTAAGTTAATCCTCTCAATCATAAGGTAAGCACTATTCCCATTTTACGGATGAGGAAACTATTGTATAGAAAGTTTAAACAACTTCCCCAACCTCATACCAGTAGAAAGTGGCAGAGTAGGGACTTAAACTTTATCCATGTGACTCCAGAGTCATGAACCTCTAGAAGATTGTTCAGGTTTCCTGGGATATTTCCGCCAGGAATCTGAAAGGTGGTGGGAAGACTGACTGCTTATCAGGGACCAGAGGATATGCTTATTGCAAGAAAACTTTTGGCTGCTTTGGTTCTGGACTTCCGGTTTCAGCAGATGTGAGGGAGGATGGGTACTTCTGATTCCAAGGTCCTTCAAGGATCTTTAATTAGCTAGCAGAAAATGAAGTTTCAGACTCCAAAAGGTTATTCTCAAGTGCAGGTTAATTATATCCTCAAAACAAAATGTTAGATACAGGCTGTGAATCTGAAATTACAGCTTTATTTGGGAGAAGAAACTTAATGTTTCAAGTTTCACATTTTATTTTTAAAGTTATCTTTTAGGTGCCCCCCCTTGTTAATAAGTGAAATATGCTTGTATCTATGCTGATCATGATAGTTATAATGCAGTTAGAGTTTATTTTCTCATTATGTTTATTTTTTCACTATGTAAAAATGAATCTCAGATTACTGACTTCAAAGAATGCAGGTTGGGTAAATTAATTGCTTTAAAATTTCCTTTTTGAAGGTTTCAGTGTTGACTGGTGGGCCCTTGGAGTCCTGATGTTTGAGATGATGGCAGGAAGGTCTCCATTTGACATTGTCGGGAGCTCTGATAACCCTGATCAGAACACGGAGGATTATCTCTTCCAAGGTAACCTGCAGTGTCTTGCAGAGATTCTCAGTTAATAACATACTTGAAGGGGAGTCTAACCTTTTGGCGTCTCTGGTCCACACTTGGAAAAAGAAGAGTTGTCTTGGGCCACTTATTAAATACACAAAGACTAATGAAAACTGATGAGCAAACAAAAGTTTCAGGTAAGTTTATGCTTCTGTGTTGGGCCGCATTCATAGCCGTCCCGGGCCGCGAGTGGGACACCCTGCTAGAGCGTGAGTGAGGGTGGCTCGGACTATCACTTTGAGGAAGAGAGCAGAGAGTGGTCTGGGTAATATTCTCCTCAATGGGTGAGGCTTCGATTTTTTAATACACAACCTACTCTAGTCTTTAGTCCCATTTGCCAGTTGCTCTCTCACACTCAAAAACGTAGTTTCCTCCAGATTGCATGTTGCAAACAGGGATTGGAGGAGGGAATCCTGTGGCCAGAGAGGACAGCCTTTTCAGGATCCCAAGGCTGAGTACATAAGAACAATATGGGAAAAATTAAGAGTACCAAGCAGATACAAGGTATTAAAAGGTGAATAAGAAAAAGCTCTGTAATTGGGAATACAAAGAATTGAACAGAACAGAAACAATCAGACAAGCTCAGGGACCCCCAGCACAGTCCAAAGAAATGTGAAGACTGCCATAAAATTCTGCATTTAATAATTAAAGGCCATCACAGGATATGAATAAAAATTTCACGTAATAGGAAATCCAAATGGCCATAGAATATGAGGAAAGATGTTCGGCCTCACTAGTGATTAGGGGTATGCTTATTAAAACATTAATGAACCATTCTCTCGTACTCGGTGCATTTGGAACACTTTAAAGTGTTATAATACCAGTGCTGGTGTAGGTGTGGGGCAGCTGGAACTCATACAGACTGCCGGCAGGAGTGAAAGGCAACACATCTTTGAAAGATAATTTGGCGGGGTGTGGTCAAATCCAACATATTAATATGTGCCACACATTTTCTAGATATTAACTCATTTAAACCTTTCACAATCCTGTGAAGCACGTATTATTTTTATTCCAGTTTTACAGATGGGGGAAGTAGGGGATAATAAGGTAGTCAAAGAATAAAACGTGCATGTAAATGATTAAAAACAGTGTTAAGTTAGAGGCTATTTCTGAGAAGGAAGGACAGAAATGGGACTGGGAAAGTACACGAGACACTTAAATAGTGTATGTGATATCTTATTTTTTTCTCCTAAAATGTCTCAAACATCTCATCATAAAAATTTATAAAGATTAAAACCATGTGAAAATTAAATATAATGCCATTATTTTATCTTTCTAGTTATTTTGGAAAAACAAATTCGCATACCACGTTCTCTGTCTGTAAAAGCAGCAAGTGTCCTGAAGAATTTTCTCAACAAGGTATAAATCGTGTATAAAAATCTTTAGTGGTTTATTTCTATATAAATGAAACTGGTAAGTAGAGTTTCAAGCAATGCAAAATTCCAAAATATTAGAGGATGTCCTTCTTTCATTTAGATCTGGAATTTGTCTTTTCACCAAAGAGTAATTTGCCAACAGTAGATACTGAGATGAGTTGTCCTTTCCATTTTGCCAATATAATTAATCCCCAGCTGGATATTACATACGTTTTTTTAAATGTAAATGATGTAGACCATGTACTCAATTAGGGAAAAAGTGCATCTTTGGGGATAGACTCAATTATACTTTCTGTTCCAATTTTCAATATTCTTTGAATTAGTATTCGTAGAATATCTTTCTTATCGAGCACTTGGGGCAGTAGTGTTCTCTGCAAAGTCTCATGTTAAAAATTCTATGGTTAGATAAAATTCAGAAGAAATAAATTTTCTTGCCTCTTGACAAGTGTGCATGCATTCAGTTGTCTGTTGCAGATGGTGGGCTACAGAGTTTTAAGATCTATCTAAAGTTATGATTCTGAGGTGTTGTTACTCACGGTATTTATAACACCAAATATGTAGATTTTTTCCCACAGCAACAACTAATTCTCCAACTCTCAAGACACCAACTGGGTATTCTACATTTCAGTTCATTTCAGACACTAACTACCTGGAGTTAGCATCAGACTCCACAGGTGTAAAGACTCAGTTCCACAAGATGAACTTGACTTCAGCCCTGGCTGGGTAGCTCATTTGGTTGAGAAGTCGTCCTGTGCATCTAAAGGTTGCAAGTTCAGTCCCTGGTCAGGGCACATAGCTAGGTTGTGGGTTCAGCCACTGGTTGGCATGCATATGGGAGGCAGCCAATCGATGTTCCCCTCTCTCTCTGTCCCTCCCAGTCCTCACTCTCAAATCAGTAAACATCTTCAGGTGAAGATTAAAATTTTAAAAAGGCTATCCTCATTTCAGATGCCTGTCATAAGTATTGGGTGTCCACAGTGCTGTCTGACTTGGCTATAAAGTTGGAGATTCCCTCTCCCTCACACACTTCAGGTTCAATAGTTTGCTAGACTGGCTCACAGCTTAGGAAAACATTTGCTTACTGTCACCCATGTATTATAAAGAATACAAACAAACTCCCAGAGGAAGAGGTACGTAGGGTGAAGTCCAGGAGGGTCCTTAGCACAGGAGCTTCTGTTCCTGGGGACCTGGAGCGCTCCACCCTCCTGGCACATGGACGTGTTCACCAACCGGATGCTTTGTGACCCCCACGGTGCAGAGGATTTGTGGAGGTTCCATTACATAAGCACGATTGATTAAATTATTGGTCATTGGTGATTGAGCTCAGATGTCTAGCTCCTCTGGAAACTGGGCTGAAAGGCCCAACCCTTTTAATTACATGGCTGGTTCCCTGGCAATGAAACCCCATCGTGAAGCTGTTTAGAGGCCCACCAAGAATCACCTTATTAGCATAAACTCAGGAATGATTGAAAGGGACTTGGTGTGAGTAAGAAAAGATGCTCCTGTCTCTTGGGAAATTACAAGGGTTTTAGAAGCTTCAGCAGGAACCTAAGATAAAAACCAAATGTATACTTGTTATTATATCACAATGATCTTGACAATCAAAGCTTATTTTAAATAAATGGTAGATTAGAATGTAGGTTAATGTGCACTTACCATCTAAAATAAATAGATAGTATAATGATGAATTTGCCACGGCTGGTGTGGCTCTGGATTGAGTGCCAGCCTGTGAACCAAAGGGTGGCTGGTTCGATTCCTAGTTATGCCTGGGTTGCAGGTCAGGTCCCCTGTAGGGGGCATGCGAGAGAGGCAACCACACACTGATGTTTCTCTTCTTCCCTCCCTTCCCCTCTCTCTGAAAATAAATAAATAAAATCTTTTAAAAAAAGATAATGATGAATTTTAGTAAAGTAAGAAATTGAAGCTTGTTTTAAATCTTAATGAGGAAAGATTTAAATGGGAAACCTAAGCTTTAACACAGTGAAAAATGAAGGTAAGAGGTGTTAATATGCAAAATAAAATGCCTTGTATTGGGGGGGAAAATGGGAACACGTTCTCATATTACAGTAATGAGTAAGCCAAGTTGAGGCCCCTTTTCAGTCCAGCGATTCAGATAATGGTTGTGTTGTTATGGTACACCAACTATAGATTGTTGCTGTAATTGGGCGTGGGGCTCCTAAACTGAGCTGAGAACAAACGTGTGAAGTTTGGGGGTTTGCAGAGTTTGATATTACTGTAACCCATGCCAAAGAAACAGCTGCATGCTGCTCTAGTGATTCTGCTGCTCTCTTTTTCCTCCCATTTTTCTTTAGCAAGGAAAGATGGCTTGGCTCTGTTTTAATTACAAGCTAGCTGGAGAAAGAGCCATGGGGAAATCTTGTCACAGGCTTCAGATACCCATTCGAATCTAGTATGGTACCTCCTAGAAATGAAAGGTAGACCATTCTGACTTCAGACATACAGGAATCATATAACAGACACAAAACACAGGTCACGAAGATGATGTATTCTAAAGCATGATAGTCACCCCTTTTTGAAACATTTCTTTCCACCATAGGACCCGAAGGAACGATTGGGTTGTCATCCTCAAACGGGATTTGCCGATATTCAGGGACACCCATTCTTCCGAAATGTCGATTGGGATATGGTATGTAAATTATGATTGTTTTCTGTATTAGGTTTTGTTATTATATTGGGCCAAATTTTATTACCTGGGAAGAAGTTTGAAAAACGAGTGTATCACAGCCTAAATTGCTTAAAACCACTCTCTAATGTGCTTTTTGAAAAGCTTTTAAAACAGTAAAAGCTTAGAATATTAATTTAATGGAGCGGGTTATAATATTAATTGAGATCTACGTCAGTGTTTAGATTTGTAAATTATTTCCATCACTGTGAGTATTGTAAAGCCTTGTGTAGGGACTCACCATAAAAGAGTGGGAAACATCCGAGGACAGAAGAGCAGCGTAGAGGTGGAACTTCTCTAAGAAGGCAAGCTTAAGCTGTCATCCAATATGTCTTTCTAGATGGAGCAAAAGCAAGTGGTACCTCCCTTTAAACCAAATATTTCTGGGGAATTTGGTTTGGACAACTTTGATTCTCAGTTTACTAATGAACCTGTCCAGCTCACTCCAGATGATGAGTAAGTAATTCTATAGACTAAATTATTTATAAGTCCTTTAAAGTCCCATTTTTAGTGGCTATCTAATGTTTTATCATTAGATTATACCATAATTGACCTAACCACTTTGTTACTGGATATTTGAATCTATTATATCACTTTAAATTATGACAGTAATTGCCATTTTCTACTTTAATTTACATGCATTATTTCTAATTCTCACAACAACCTTGTAAACCTAGTTATCATCACCATCATTTTGCAGATGAGGAAACCAAGGCTCATGGAGGTTAAAGTTGCATAGCAACCAGGTGGCAGAGCCAGGACTCAGACCCAAATCTGAGTGACCATGGCCTGTCCTCTCCCCACTGTGCTGCGCCGTTTTCCATTTTGGCAATGCCCGTCTCTGAGTTCCCGAATATTCCTTTAAGGCAGAATCCTAGAAAGGGAATTAGGTCACAGGGCATCAAATTTTAAAGTTCGTGATGTGTATTGCCAGATTGCCCTTTAAAAAGGTTACATCACCTTATCAAGTCCAGCCAGCAGTGATCTGACATATTTTTTGTGTTTCTGTTAAATCTTTTTAAAGTGTAGTTTAGAATAATTTGGGGATGTTTTGATCATTTACCTGTCATTACAGGTTCATTCTCTCATCTCAAGGAGGCCCTTACAGCTTGGTGGTCATTTATATCTGTTAATTTTTATCCCATGCTTCATAGCAGCTGTCCTAAATTATCTCTGCATTTTAGAAGCCTTCAGTCCTACCTCCTGCCTCCATTACTCTTAACGGTTTAACCTTGCCTTAACTCGACAACAAGGATTGAGACCTCCCTGGGGGAGCTTGCTCCCCGTTCACCGTTGTTAGGCCCCGTTCACCTGTTTTAGGCCAGGGTTGCTCTTTAACTCTTCCCAGCCTTTTCTTCCGTAGTCTTGGAAGCCTTCCCTCTTTTGCAAGAGGTGTTCTCCTCTTTCTTGGACCTGTTCTCTTATTTTCCTCCAGGATTTAATTTTGTCATTTGCCTCCATTACTCAACCTTTTTAAATTTTTTTTCAGCTTCTTGCCCTCTGCTTATAAACATGTTCAGATACCCTAATTTTTTTTTCTCCTGAATCTTAGCTCTTCTCTGAACCACCACATTGTTTTTCTCATTTTCTTTTCATCTTCAGGCTTTTTCAAAGATAGCTTATAGATGTGCATGATAATAGAAAAATAAGCAGTGTCTCTATCAAATGCCTTCCAAGTAGTCGACATTGATTGTGTTGCACTTCATTACTGCCAGTACTTTAACAAACTCTTACAACTTAACCTGCCCCTGAAGGTTGAATTACCTTCTTAATTTTTAAGTCATAAGGTGTTTGTAGACATCCCCCCGACGTCTGTAAAACATTAGGCACTCATGGCCTTGCTTTGGTTGGCACTGCCCACCCTGGCTCTGCTGCATCATTATGACCGCCTGTCATCTTTTTTCCCTGTCCCCTTGAGGGCAGCATGCTGCACGGTTCTGTTCATGACAGCCTTCTCTTTGCTCTATGCAGTTTGTACCTTGGAGATTTCAGCCAGCCCTGTAGCATGGATACCAGCTATTAGAAATGACTCCTGGCTAACCTGGCTAACAATTACTGAGCAAAAGGCACTATGCTAAGTACTAGACATTCAAAGATGATCAAAATGTAGGCCAGTCTTCCAAAAAGCTGTCCACCAGAGATAAATAAGTACCAAAATCATTATTTTAGACAGCATCATGTTTTAGAAAGAATACTGGGTTTAATTAAAAGATAGGAATTTGAAATCAGATGGCACCTCTTACCAGCTGGGTAATCTGGGTATGAATTGCATAATTTCTCTGAGCCTGTTTCTTCTCGTATTGCCTACCTTACAGGGTTACTGTGAAAAATAAATGAGCCTTGGCCAGGTAGCTCAGTTGGTTAGTGTCGTCCCAACACGCCAAGGTTGTGAGTTTGATCCCCAGTCAGAGCACATACAAGAATCAACTAATGAATACATAAATAAGTGGAATAGCAAATTGATGTCTCTCTTCTCATCTCTCTCCACCCACTCCCTGCTGCCTCTCTCTCCTTAAAATCAATAAACAAAAGTTTTAAAAAAGAATAAATGAGTGATGGTTTCTAAAGCACCTAGCCCCTGCCCTGAGCTGCATTCCACTCGCTTGTCTAGTATCTCCTCTACCTTACCAGACAAGCTCCTCAAGCATATGGAGTCTGCAATCGATGTAATGACCGTTTATGGTCTCTCTCTGTTGTTCTTAATGAGTTTCTTGTTTTTATTTACCGTTTTCTGCTCAATGTACCACAGTACATTCCTGCATTCAGATTCAGAATCTCAGTGATTTTGATCCCTCCTTTTCCTTAAAAAAAAAAAAAACAACTGTATAATCCCTTCAGCTGTCAAGTTCATGTCTGTTTTTCCTATACTTCATTTATATCAGATCCTTTTTTTCCATTCTCATTGCCATAAGCCCTGTTCAGACCTCTTTCAGATCATACCTGGAATATTATGCCATCCTCCTCATTGGATTCCTTTGCTTTGCAACCCACTCTGACACCTCATGAAGCACCACTCAAGTTCTTTAAATCCTTACATCACAAACAGTTAGCAACTCCTGCATTGCTGAGTAAATAAAATCTATTGTCTTGGCTGGCACTTAAGGCCTCCCACCATCTGCTGTAGCCTGACTTTCTATCCGTGTCTCTCACTGCGCTGTGTTCTGATCAGTCCTGGTTGCTCACCATTCCCTGATAGCGTTCTGTCAGCCTTTCCTGTGCCATTTATTCTATGTTCCTACTCAATTTTTACCTACTAAAATCTTTCCTACCTCTCAGAGCTATCTCAAATGCAACCCAATCTTTGATGGATCAAGGATATACCCATAGAGTAAACATTACTGGATTTTTGAGCTAGTCATTACCTTCCTACTAGGATTATCTGCCACTTTAAATCTCTCTGTTCCTGGGCTCCAGCTCTAACAAATTACTTGCATTTCCCCAGACCTATCATAATATTTCATAATTTCATTCAGTATGTGCTTAATGAAGTGAATGCTCCCTTTTTTTAATTTTTCCAACTAGAAGTCACTTTTTGTTTTGTTTTGCTTCCTTGAATCTTTAAAAAAAATTTTTAATTATAGTTTATATTCAGAATCATTTCATATCGGCTCTAGGTGTACAGCACTGTGGCTAGATAATCACACACTCTACGAGGACATTCCCAGTACCCAACTGGCGCCATACAGAGTTACCACAGTATTACCGACCATGTTTCCCATGCCGTACTCCACATCTCCCCCGTGACTGTTCTGAAACTGCCAATCTGCACTGCTCAAAAAATGTGGAACACTTCACAAATTTGTGTGTCATCTTTGCACAGGGGTCGTGGTAATCTCCTCTGGATCCTTCCAAGTTTAGTGTGTGTGCTGTCTGAGCGGGCACCACCCTTTTCTTTAGAACTGTGGTTATGACAGGACTTAGCTCCCCCAGTAACTTAGCAGATGCTGCTGTGTCTTGTGGGTTTCTGTTATATAAGGTACCTCCCCTCCTTGAAGGACAAGACCACATCCTGTGTAACTTCGTGCTTTGCAGTATGATGTGTACATTGAAATATGAAAACACTCGATAATACCACTCAATCTTACATGTTAACTAGAAGCCTGGTGTAACAGAATGTCAGCCTCTCCCCTCCCTGTGGCCCACTCCTGTCTGGGGTGTCCTCCGTATAGCAGGTCTCTCAGTGTACTCGTTCCTGTTGCCTTTTCCTTTCAGTTAACTTCTTCTGGGCCTGCTCTTCACCATATAGCCCACCTGGCTATTGAGGTGAATACTAAATTGAATACTAATTCAGACCTGGATGTTTACCTGTAATTATGAGTGCTGTTCAGATCAAAAGTTAACATTAACTAGAATTATTAAGCTTCTTTTCCATAATTTATATGAATTAACCTTAATTTTTGTTTCTTAATCTTATTTTACCATTTAAATAAAAAGTTGAAGAAATCTCGATCATGAAAATGTATTTACTTTTGTTCCAACAGTGATATTGTGAGGAAGATTGATCAGTCTGAATTTGAGGGTTTTGAGTACATCAATCCTCTTCTGATGTCCGCAGAAGAGTGCGTCTGATCCTCTCTTCGCCGCAGTGCGTTTTGCTTGTGTTGCCGTTCAGTGCATGGACAGCTCATTACCGGCTTGGATATGACGAACCATTATATTTGCCACCTACAAAAAAAGCACTCAATACCTTGTATTGTAGACTATAAGAGTCAGTTAATTACATCCAAGTTTAACTATGAAAAGAAATTGAGACTAGTTTCCAGACAATCATGTCAGAATACTGGTAACCCAGCAGTCTACTGATGATAAACAAAGCTGTCTTTTTCGTTTGAAGGAACTACATACCACTGCTTTGAAAGGGTGTCTGCTGCATTATGGCACATGCAACAGGCATCACTACATCATAAGCCTCCCATGATTTTTGTCATTCTTCCTTAAGTCATTTAAGTATTTAATTTTGGAGTAAAAGAATAAATCAAAATATAGCAACTTGTTATATTACCTGTTAGTTTCTGAATTCTTTTTGTTTAAAAATTCAACTGTAAATTTTATATTGCCTTGGATAATTACTCATTTTTAAAGCAACATTATTATATTGATTGGTAATAAAAGTTATTGCTTGTTTAGACTTGGGAAATACATATGCTTCTTGGGTAAAAGTACATTTTATTAAGAATCAGATTCTAAATCATTTGCTATTTTTAAAAAACTGATACAAATGATTTCTTTAATATATTAAGGGGTTAGCTTCTGAGCTTATCCCTTTAACCAGAATTTTATCTGGATTTTAACAAATGTGGATCAAAGGATACAGGATGCAGTTGAATGGAAAATATCTCAGTATATAGAAAGGAAAAAATAGAAATTTAAAGTAGATACAAAAAAGTGCAATGGTAATATTTATTTCATATTGGAGAGTAAATCTCATAGTTGCTTTTTGTGATTGGATTAAATAAGGAGGCACTTACTTATTACTAAACTTGTAAAAACATTTACCCAGTGCAGACGGAATATATACCATTTTTCCTTATAATTTAGTATACATGAATTTATCTTCCAAATAATGTATTGAACATGCTTATTTCTCACCCCAAACACACCGTCCATACTTTTGGACCCAGTTTATGGAGTCTTCAGCGAAATCCTTGGAAAGTATGACCACGAGTAAATGTTGACACACGCATGCACTCGCACACCCTTCCCGACTCTTTCAGGTGCATTTGTGTTCAGTAGGTAACACACGGAATGCAGAGCAGAACACATTTCAGGGGCAGCGTTCTTCAGATTATGTTTTACTAATATGAGTGTTTAGCAACATATTATTTAAAAGGATGTCAGAGATAGCATCTTTCTGTTGTTTATTTTACACATTTTTTTATGAAAGGGGATTTAAAAAGTAACCATAATCATCTAAATTACTTATACTTGTCCACTCTTAGTAAAATTTAATTTTGGGGAAAGCTATTGAATCTTCAGCTTAGAAAAATTTAAAATTGATTGGCATTTAATAAAATATCTTCTCTTTTTGGATGCTGCATTTCATTAGAAATATAATTTTTCCAAAGTTTCCGATCATGTACTCTCTTCTTTAAATAATTAAGTCTGAAAGCAATGAAAACCTCAAAGGAAAAATGTTTATATACATACACATGTTTATTTAAGAAGTATATATGTTTCTCTTAATACCTAAGACTTATTTTAAAACAAAAAGCAGCATTCACTCAAATCGTAAACTTATGGGAAATTCTGACATCTTATTGTCAGAAGTATGTTATGACCTTGCTTTTAAGTGGTACTGTTTCCCCTAGGGCATTAGTTCTAAAATTTTAGAGTGTGGAATAAGTTTATGTAAAAGCACATTACAGGGCCAACCCTAGGTTTCCGTTGGGTCTTGAACCACGTTTTGAGAAAACTTTTGAGTTACTCTTTTATTTTGTCCTGTAGTGAAATATTAGAACGAGTGTTCATGATTAAACACTTTGAGAAGGGGTAGGCAGTGAGTTACTATTTTATCTACTATTTTAAATACATTTTGAATGAATGACTTTTTCAAGTTGGGTATCTTCTCAAAAAAAGTCCATCATTTTCTATCAGTAATGTTGCAAATGATGAACAATTTTCTGTGATGAGGTTTTAACTATTGTTCAGGGCAGTCTTTTGTTTTTAAATCTTTTTTAAAAAACTAGTCAGATTTACTGTGTATATTTTATACAGAATGGCATTACAAATATGTTTTTAATTGTGTTCTGTTTAAGTGCCATGACCATTCTTTTTATATTATATAGAAGTTCTCTGAAAATACTCACCAGGGGAAAAGGCAGTTGATAGAATGGTTGGAATTTTGGTGTCCTGAGAAAAAATTTATTTTGTATAAGCATGTGGTCAGATCATTTTGTGTGTATGCAGCCTGAATTGGCTGTCAGGTACTTTGCTTTATACATTCATTTTTTAAATTTTGTTTTGACTTTTGTCATGTAGAACACTGCCATGGTCATCATAATGTAGTCTTGTATTTGTGTGCCTTTTTTTTTTTTACTTTAAAATCTTTAAATAAAATGTTTAATACCCATCAAGAGTGGAACATTTTTAATTATGTAACAGACCAAAATTTTATTTAAGGTCTATCAAAATGTATTCCAAAAGAAAAATGAGAATTTAAGCGTTTGGAATTTTGCTCTAAGCCAGTTGATGAAAGACAAATACCATATCTCACCTGTAAGAGGAACCTAATAAAAACAAACTAATGAGCAAAAGAGAACCAGAGGCATGGAAACATGGAACAGACTGACAGTGACCACAGGGGAGGTAGGGAATGGTGGAGAAAAGGGGAAGGGACTAGTCAAAGAACATGTATGAATGACTCATGGATCTGGACAACAGTGTGGGGACTGACAGGGAGTGGGAGGTGGGCTGGGAGGAGGAGGGCAGAGGAGGAAATTGGGACAACTGTAATAGAACAATAAAATATATTTTTTTAGATTTTATTTATTTTTAGAGGGGGGAAGGGAGGGAGAAAGAGGGAGAGAAACATTGATGTGCCAGAGATTCATCAGTCGGTTGCCTCTTGTATGCCCTAACCAGGGCTTGGCCCAACAACTGAGGCACCTGCCCCAACTGGGAATCGAACTGGCAACCTTTCCATTCACAGGCTGGCCCTCAATCCACTGAGCCACACCAGTTAGGGCTAAAATTAAAAACAACAACAAAAACAGTATTCCAGTAGCACTAATGCCTTATTTTAGACATTGACTCACAAAATATTCAGTATATTTTTTAAATGCCCATCTATGCATCTCTCCTATTGGAAGACAAATTAGTTTTTAAAAAATCAGCTGAACATAGAGCATTTTAACTAGTTTTTAAACTGAAGGAAATTTGAACAGAATGATGAACAGAATGAGAACAGTGATACATTGTAAAGTTCTAGAACTTCTTTCTCTGTTGTAGCTTAGTGTCCATATATAAGTAAGTGTGATCCTGGTGTCCACATTTCCCACCCTATTGAGAGTAACAAACAGTGTTTCCCTTCCCAAGAAGAATGAAATCGTAAGTGTCTTTACTTTTTCCTTAGTTGACTTGTTGCCGAGCTAGAGCCTGTGTCAGGAAACCACCAGAGACTGCTCTCCTGTGTCGGTAACTTTATCCTAAGTTCAACTCTGACTCAAAATGGAGTTAAAGGCAGTATTACTAAAGTACTGTCCAGCCTATCCCCTGTACTAAATCATAAATGTGGCTGTTGGGAGTTAGTAAAAATCCAAAATCAGTCCAAAAAGGGGTTTAAAGCTTTGGGGAAATGTTGCATTAGGAATTTAGTCACGGGGCAACCAACAAGTTTCTCCCTGAAAGGTAAAGCCAGTCCCCCATCTTTCAAATTCAACAGGTTGGTTTCCACGTAATGCCCAACAGTGAACTGTCTGGTGCATTCGATGGTCTCCTTTGTGGAGTGACCCTTCTCTAGGACTTTAGGGCTTAGTTAGATGTATAAAGCCATATTCCATATAGTCTGAGCAGTTTGTATTCAGAGTTTATTGTTTCAGAATATACTTGAAATCTATTATCCGTGGTGCTACATAAGGCTAATAAAAAGATAGGACCTCTACCCTTGACATTTGAGATGGAAAACAACCGAGGAAGATGTTCATCCTCACTACAGTGATAAAAGACAAATAAATGCAGTAAAATATACATTATGTGGTCATGATAGTTTATCAGCCTCACCAATAAAACCTGTCAGTTTTACTTAACGTGTAATTAATCCATGCTAGACATTTTTCAGGTTTATGGTAGTTTCCACAAAACTCAGAATTCATATATACAGTAAGAATGAAATCTTAGATGCCTGTATATCACATATGTATGTATGTACATACAATTATTTTTGGCTTTTGAGCTCAGGAATATGATTTCACATGGGGATAGAAAGAGAAATTGTTCAATGCTTCTGCTTAGATTAATTTTGTGTGGTCCATCTCTGGACTTTGTAATTAAAATGAATCTAGCTCAGAATTTGAGAGTGACTTTTGGATGTGAAATGTGGCAGTACACTTCACCTTCATGTAGCAGTTTGTGCCTTATGGGCATAAAAGTGTCCTTTTTTTAAGGGTCTGTTGTGTCCACTTTTTAAATTATTGTTAAAGATTTAATTTATTTTTAGAGAGACAGGAAAGGAAGAGAAAGAGAAACATGATGTGAGACAGAAACAGCAATCAGTTGCCTCTCTCACACCTTCAACTGGGGACCCGGCCCACAACCCGGGCATGTTCCCTGACTGGGAATTGAACCGGCAACCTTTTAGTCCGCAGGCCGGCACCACACCACTGAGCCACACCAGCCAGGGCATAACAGTGGGGTTTTTTTACTCCAGTTACTATTTTTAATGTTTTTACGGAAGAAAATGAAATGACAAGTGCCTAAGAATTAAGTGGCTGTGTAGTGTGACCTTGCACAGGCTATCTGACAGTTGTAACAAGACAAATGGAGTCACTGGAATCGAGCGAGCTTTAATTCAAGTTTAGCTAGTCAGAAGCAAATTCTAATTGTGTGAGAAAGAGCCCATTGAAAGCCGCTAGCAAAATCCTTGAAAAAATTAGATACTTTGTTTTTTTTCCATAAAAGAAAAGTGCTGGGTTTCTAGAGGTAGTGCCACATAATCAGACTTAAAACTTACATGATATAAACTGTCTGCAATGTGGGTGACTATTGGTGACCATTTACATTATTCAAAATGTACTTAAGGGTCAAATGCACCTAAGTACAAGAGCCAAATTCTGATACTTTTTATGGCCTTTTACAGTTTTTTCGAAGTAAATTATTTCTAGGGTCTCTAGGTTTTAATTTAAAAGTCAGATTTTAAAATTTAAGGATTATGAAAGTTGTATACATTTTTGAACAGTCTGAGTCAAGTTTACCCAGTTTGAAACTTTTAATGAGGAAATCTGAGTATGTGCCAATGGCTTGATATTTTGCTAAATTTTTCTTTTAAGTTTAGAATTTTAATTCATGTATTATTTATCGGAGGCTTTATACTGTATCTAGCACTATTCCGATTCTGCAGGATTTAGAAGGGTTTTGCTTTCCCCATCATCCGAGGACATTGTTTTCATTGCTTTTCGACTGGGAGGAAGGGAGAGAAACATTGATGTGAGAGAGAAGCATCCACTGGTTGCCTCCTGTCGGTGCTGGGACCAGGATCAATCCCACCACTTGGGTATATGCCCTGACCATGAATCGAACCTGCAACTTTTTGGTTACAAGACGACGCTCCAACCAACTGAGCCACATTGACCAGGGCGAGAAAAGTTTTATCATAAGGAATTTTTAATGATATAAGGAATAAATTTATTCTAGGAAGGTTGGCATAAGTTTAAAACAAAACTCTGTGTGTATGTTATCTCTTTAGGTAGAGGAATTATCCAGTGATTAAAATTCCACCCCAAGTAATGAGATCTGAAAAGCACGGAAATGGGCGGAGGCAGTCGTGCCTCTGCTCCTCTCAGAAGGCTGGCTCTGTCGGCGTCACCACCGCCAGGGGCCAGTCTTGCTGCAAAGAAGGCCCGAGCTGCCAGCACCCTGTTCCTCTGGAGGAGGCAGTATGTTCACGACAGGCGGGTTACCAAGAGGTTCCAAGATTTTACCAGTTTTGATCGTGTAGATTTTGATTCCACCGAATTGCTTTGCCTTCTATAATCGTTCTGGGTGTTAGACCTTCCGTATTTATAAAACACAAAGGAGGACCTACTGTGCGCACTGCACTGGGGATATAGGGAGCAAGAATGTCGTCATATTTTATGCTTTCTGGGCGCTGTTCTATTTGTAAAAGATATCTTTAGCTGAAAATAAAACCAGGGCTGTTGTTTTATTGAAATGAAACCAGAGGAATTCATTTAAAACAAAATCTAAGAAATTGTCCACATGCTTTAGTTGTGGGACTTCCCATATTAAATATTGCATGGCATTAACAAGTCATTCAAAGGTTGATCCATGAATGTTTGCAGACACTCAGATTGTTCATTAAAAACATGATTTCAGAAAAATTTTGACTGTGTGGCTGAAGGGCAAAATTTTGCCACCCCGAAGCTACTTTTAGGGATTTTAATTTTAAGCTGTTTATTAAGAAACAAGGCCCTGACTGGAGTGGCTCCGTGGGTTGAGTATTGCCCCCCAAAGGGAAAAGTCACCAGTTTGATTCCCAGTCAGGGCACATGCCTGGGTTGTGGGCCAGATCTGGGTTGGGGGCATTTGAGAGGTAACCAATCTATGTTTCTCTTACACATTGATATTTCTCTCCCTCTCTATCTCCCTCCCTTTTCCTCTCTCTGAAAATAAATAAATCTTAAGAAAGAAAAAAGAAAGGAAGGAAAGAAGGGAGGGGCGGAGGGAGGGAGGAAGAAGGAAGAGAAAATATTCAGAAAGAGCCTTTGACACAGCCTTCTTCCTTTCGTGCTCATGAGATTCAGACAGAGAAAAGCTGCTTCAGGAAGGAGATCTTTGGATGTCCACTTCAGCCTAGTTTGAATTACAAATGGTAAACAAGAGGGTTTCAGGCAGCCTAGGCTGGATAACCCCTGTGTCCCATTGTTGCTGGGTTGCCTAGCAAGGATTTTCCTCCAGTGTGTTTCATTCTTCAACTACCTGTAAATTGCCCATTCTTACTTATGAAATTTAATTACCCCGTTCCCACTTTTCTTCTTTGTCCAGATATTCAATGTTGCCTGACTGTCTTTGGAATTTTCATGGAATGATCTTGTCTATGTGAATTCCCTATGCACATATATTGAACTTTGATTTTCTCCTGTTAATCTGTCTCTGATAATTTGATTATTAGCCCAGCCTTGAAGAATTTAGAAGGTGGGAGGAGAAGTATTAATATTTTTTGGCACCCACATTGCTATTGCACAAAACCTTTGTACTAGAGGTAGTTGAAATCCGTTAACAAAGAAAAGACATTTTGTTGGTAATCCCATTGAAAATTAATTTCTACCATCTTTCAATTCCAGACGTTTATTTACTTCATTGCCCAAAATAACTGATTGTATGATGTGCTGTAAGTTGCATTAAATCTCACACCTCCTTCACAGGTTTTTCATCAACAACTTCTTTAGGTGGTTGTGTTGTTGACGCTACTTTGTAATCTGCACGTTGTAACTTGGTAGTAAGAGGAACTGGGATGTATGAAATCTGCCCACTGCCCAAGTGGACATCCTTAAACATATGAATTCCTTTTTGTATTTTGAAATAGAAGGGAAAGCTTGTGTCTTATAGTTATGAGGCCTGGCATTTTTACTTCCGTTTGATTTTTAGCGATGACAAAGGAGGTTAAGGTTTCCCCAAAAGTTGCTCCTCGATGTTAGGTGCACCCCAACAGGAATAGCGTTCATGAATTTGAAGAGCCAATACAGGCCAGTCCCACGCCGAACACTCTGCACCCCTCATTTAACCCCAACAACCCTCTGGCCCTGCCTCCCGCTCCAGAGCTGCTGGACTGAGCTCTTTGTAGGTGTGGCGTGAGACTAGCCTCCCCGGCTGGTCTCAAGTTAAATTTTGAGAACCATTAATCTGTATTGATATGTACTATGATTCCCATTCAACGAATGAAAACAAAAAGACTTAGGGAAGTGAAGTAACTTACAAGGTGCATATGGCTTTAGTGTCTGTTGACTCTCTAGACAGTTTGTATAACGTTTGCTCCAAGGCCTGAGTCCCCTGAGAAATCACACACAACTGGTGCACTGGTGTGCAAACTCAGTCTTGTTAACTGGCTCTTGGATGGCCACCACGGTGGGTCTGCTTCGTCCTTGCTCTGCAGGTGGTTGCTGCACCTTGCCGGCCTCTTCCCAGGATGCCGTGCTCTATCTACCCATGCTTGAACCTCCCATTTCTTAGGCCTACGAAATACGCTTCTCGGACAGTGCAGGTCCCCTTTCTTCCAAGCACTCAGAACTGTGTGGTAGCCTATCAGAAGGTGTTCCTATGTCTAACATTTGGTGTGAGCCTACCTAATGAAATAATCCGAGGCTGGCCTCTTCACCTAACTGTGACTCCCTCCCAAAAAGTCCAGGATGCTGCTGATGGCCAGGGAACTAGGATGTCTTCTGTAACACACACACCCCTGTAATTCACCCGCTGACTGCCGAGGTGAGTTCTTTTAGACAGGCTGGAGATAGCTGTACGCCTATGCAGGTGATCTGTGGTGACATACAGATGGGACCGCAGTGAGGCAGCCGGCCCTGCACTCTCATTGCCACTGTCCTTCGTTCTCACCTTCCCCAACCAACCTCCCCTCTCCCCTCTTTACATTTCTCCTGTGCTCGCGGGGACCCCCCTGGCCTCGGTAAGTGAACACCAGTGTTCTCAGCTTCGTACACTTCCTTCCTCTTTTGGCTCTCCCCTGAGGCCACTGCTTTTTCTGCCGCCCTGCCACTGATGGTTCACGGGACTCAGCAGCCTCCCGGTTCCTCCACACCACGGCGCAGCATTCCTCCTCCGCCTACGTGTGAAAACCCGTCTGCTTCAGGGCTCATGCTCTGCGGATTGGCCTGTTTGTCGTTCCACATACTCCTGCTGGTTCCACTTCATTTGAGGGAGTGGTGGCACCTGGCGCACTGCACTACCCTGAGGCCCGCCATCTGTGACAACTTCAGTGTCTCAGTGGGCCAGGGACCCCACGTGCAGTCAGACACCAGATCCTGTCCCTGGTTTCTCAGCAGTCGTTTTCTGCCACACTTGTCACCACCGAAGTACCTCGGTGCCTGCTGTGCCCTGCCTGTGATACTGTTGCCTTCGTTGCCCTTCCTCAGGACAGGCACCTGGTACCCTTCAGGGGTGTGTGTTGTGTCCACAGCGGGGACAGCCTGAGGCCACAGTGTCTAGTGGGTCCCTCTGCTCCTCTGTCGCTGCGCTGTGTTTGCTTCACAGCATCTCTCACAATGTATGATTATGTATCTGCTGGTGTCTGTCATTACCACCTGCCCCTCCCCCAGACTGTGTGCTCCACGAGGACAAGGGGTCTGTCAGCTTCATTACCATGGCAGTCCCAGCCCTAGAACAATGCTCAGCACAGCCACCCTCCCGAGATACTTATCAAAGGAATAAATAAATTCGAGAGTGAACAACCATTAGCTCTGTACATGGGTGAGAGAGAGTTCCCACTGGCTTGTGGCTTCCCCCCAAGTTGAGGTTGGCAGGGAAACTTGCAAGTTTTAGTCGACCACGAAGATGGTTCTTACGCTTCAATAAAGTTTAGAGATTGGCAAGAGGGAAAGGCCTTCACCCACACACTGAGTGCTGGCCTAGGCTGGAGAAACTCTGTGCTGCAGTCAGAAACGTGAATCATCCTGGGGTTTTCTGGGATTCCCCAGCACTGATGCAAACGGAAGCGTGTAGAGAAGGGCCCAATCACTGAGGCATAGTAAGTGAAAAGCAAGGGAAAGGAGACTCCTGAAATTGTAGAGGCTGAAAAGCACAGGCTGATTTTAGCTGATGATTAGTTTTTTGTTTTGTAAGAAAAATTTAGGATAGGAGAATTCTTCTGAATGCAGATTCTCCTGAAGACAAAGGTGATTCTTACACTGCCTCTGTCCCCTTAACCAGGTGAACAGCGTTGAAAATCCTCAATGGCAGCACATTTTATACTTTGAGGGTGGATTTGGTTCTCAGAAACACTCAAAAGCCACTCAGAGTCAAGTTTACTGTAGGTGGCAAATCTAAGAAATATCGTTCTAGAATTATGACCTTAACCTCCTTTCCTCCACCCCCGACGGAGGAGCCCTTGACACGATGACTTTTTGTGATGACTTCTGGAGGTAAACAGGACGTTTTGCTTCTTCTCTTTGGCCAACAGAGGGAGACTCCAGTTCTTCCCTGGGAGAAGACCCAAAGACCCAGAGAACACGTTCCCTCCAGCACCGTGATTCCTATGCTGTGCCCTTTGTCTCTGCATTGAGCCCACTGGGGTTAACACAGGTGCTCACTATGGGCCGGTGGGGGTGGGGGAAAGGGTCTAGCTCTGAAGCTCTGCCAAGCTTCCAAGAACCCAGAAGAATTTTCAATGAGTTCTGTACTCCAGGTTCTTTGTGATAGGATTTCCTAGGATTGGGATGGTGGGGATGAAAAGAGAGGCATTGCACATCTAGTTCAGAATCCACGACAGTGGAATCCCCTGCCCCCTCCCCGCCCGCCCCCTGGACGACTCCCTTACCACCTACCTGAGTAACTGCTCTTCTCATCCCTCAGCCCGTGTCTGCTGCTAAGATAGGGAAGGAAACAAGAGCCTTCTGGGTTGGAGGAGGAGAGGAAAGAAGGAAAACTTTCTTGCTTTTTGTTTCTGTTTGTTTTATTTTAATGTGTTCATTTCTAAATTTCTTTTTTTAAAAACCCAGACTTCTTGCATTGTGAGGGTTAATATCCTATGGCTACATCTCCAGGTCTACATTTAGGCTTCATACTCTCCCTGCTAGCGTGACTCTTGCGCCTACAAGAACATCTGTCTCCTTTTGAAACCTGGAGTAACATTACAAAGTCCCTCTCTATTAATTTTGTTTTGTTAGAAGCCATCTCTGATTTCTCCTTCCCAGTTTCCTGTTTTCTGCACTCTCTGGCATCCAGCAAAGAGATGTGACAAATGATGGTGGACTGGGCAGAACTATTGCTTTTGGTATTGTAGGTTAAGTGGGTATAGGTGTGAGGACGTCACTGCCATTTCCAAAACCATCTATAGGAAAGATCGATGAATCTATAGGAATATTTCTATGTTCTAAACAAAGGACAGATATGCAAACTAGTGGACCTGGTGTTACCATGGAAACAGTCTTATGCATATGCATAGGTGGTCATTCATATTGCGCACATAAAGGCGATGGCCTGGGGCATCACCTCCGTAACAACCCTCTTGGGGCCTTGGTAAATCCCTGGCCTCACTGCGTGTTACTTTGGGGGGGCTACACTGCTCTAACAAATAGACATGTAAGATGATGGAAGTTTATGATCTTCTGCTCCTAACAGTTCAGGGCAGATGCTCTGGATCCAGAGCAGGGAGGGACCCAGGCTGAGGGGGGCTCTTCCATCTTCAAACCAGAGGAAGGGGAAAGGCTGGGAGGCCTAGTTGAGTGGGAGGCATGGGCCAGGCATGGGAGTGCCTTGCCTCGCTTGGGCTAGCATTAGTTTGGCTAGAACTCAGTCCTGTGGCCTTTCCTAGAGCAAAGGAGGGTGGGGAATGTCAGCCCGCTGTGCACCCAGGAAGAAGAGGCAGATTTTGGTGGCCTCCCAGCAGCTTCCGCCATGCTGTGGGATGAGTTTCTTTTGGACTGACTCTCATCAGATGAGAAACCTCACATTGACCTTTGGAAGAGCATCAGCATGTTTCAGGCTGAGACGGATCAGGTGGGAAGTCCTGAACTGACATTCAGAAGGCCGCCAGCCAGCACAGCCTCCTCCTGTCGTGGTGGCTGCAGCTGCTAGGTCCCGTTTACCCACCCTCCTTGATTCCCGGCTCAGCTGGACTCCAGCTCCCTCCGTCACTCCCCCTGGAGTGACGGTCCCTCCCTGCTACCAGGATCTGTCCACCGAGTTTCCTGGTTCCTTATTCAGCTGCCTGCTGGACTCCTTAGCTTTTGGCTCATGTGTCCTGCGAGGCCTCTTTTGGTCCTCCTAATGTGGACAACAGCACGGGGCTCTGAGTCCTCATCCCGCTGCCCCAGGCCCAGGCCCAGGCCTCTGCCTGTTATGACCTTGCCTCGGCCTCGGCACTTTGCTCTCCTCTTTTGTTTCTCTCAGCTCCACGTGGCCTCCCTCCTGACAGCCTGCTGGTGTGGCCTTCTTGAAGCTGTGTCGTTCGCACTCAAAGACACTCAGCCTAGGGCCTCACTTTCTGGGTTCACCTTCTCCTCCTGCAAAGAGCTTCCTAAACTGGAGATCTTCTGTGGCTCAGGCAATTCAGAAAACACACAGATAAAATACATGTGGTAAGAATCCTTTACTTGTCACGTCAC
This sequence comes from Tonatia bakeri, assembly GCA_004024845.1. Lineage (NCBI taxonomy): Eukaryota > Metazoa > Chordata > Mammalia > Chiroptera > Phyllostomidae > Tonatia > Tonatia bakeri. The sequence continues at coordinate 53,779 of PVIA01000277.1, read as the reverse complement.
ATATGTCAACAGCCTTGTAGTGGAACTTTTTATGTAGGTGATTTGCCACCACCTTCCCATGTGAGTTGGAAACCCTTGGTCTATATTTAATAGACATGTTATCATGTGCTGAGTATCACGGCCCTTACACAATTGTCTGCTTACTCCACAGCTCCTAGCACAGACTAAGCACTCACTACCAATACTAGCTTTTCCCTCATCCATTTATTATTTTAAGGGAAATTCTTTTTATTGTGAAGATTTAGATGATTTAAAATGTTGGCTACTCGGCCCTTGGAAAAAGTATTACAAATGAAGCAATGTTAGAGTAGATGATAGAAGAGGCTGAATAGATAGCACTGCTGAGAAAGATGACATGAAAAGCTAAAGAAAAAGGTGGTTTAGAGGGCAAAGGAAAAGACTGTGTGCACTAGAACAACGTGAAGATGGACACTTGCTGTACTATTCTGAAGCTTGCTTTGTCATAGTACGTATAAGGTGGCTTGGTGATGTTTTGAACAGCATGATAATTACATTTCGAAATGAGAATCTGTCCTGATAAAAAAGATGACAGCTATAAAGAGAAATATCATGTATGCAGGCTAAAAACTGGCCTCACCAAGATATTCTTTAGAGACTCATTTATCTGTATCTTTCGGCAAAGTAGACCTGAAGAAGGAATTGTCAGTTATGGATGGCAGTCAAAATGTGAGAAGGAAGGCCTGCTGGGTAGGAAACAAATTCTTCTTAACAGAACCCAACTCATCTGAAGTGAGGGGGAAAGGCTGATGGGGGTTTAGGAGGAGACGTCTGACTGAAGCCTGCCGGCTGTACCCATAGCTACCTGCCCACAAGCGCGCGGCTCCCTGGTGACGGCTGCGCTAATTATAGAAGAACGAGTTGAGTGGAAGATGAGTTATGTAAATTTACATTGACTGAAGAGCCTGTTGGAGCCTTTAGGAATTTTGATTATTAAAAATAAACCTAAGATTTCCTTACATTCAAAAGCACTTACAAGATGAACAATAATTTGCTATCGTCTTAGAATGAAATCCAGATCAGCCAACATAACATTATTAACACGACTATAAATTACTTGCAGGTAACCGCCATTTTGTGGACTTGAGAGGAAGTACAAAGTGCATTTTAAACTGTACGTTTATATTTTAATTTCTGTATATAAAATAACGAATGGTACCAGAAATGTCACACATTTCATAAACCTGTTAAAATAGAAGCCTGAAGTTCTCTCTGCTCCATGTCAACCAGTTTTCTTATTTTAAAATATATACCTAACTTGAAGGCAGAGGGTTAGAAAACAGCAAAGACTGGAAAGCCACTCACTCTTCTAAGAGAAAACCTTTTCTGTTTATGTTCAAAGGTGGATGGGCCATTGAAATCAATACCTTAAAAATAAGGATGCTTAACATGATTCTTTACACGTTCAGACATTTGATAAGCTCAGGTTTAGTGAACATGTTAACGAGAGCAAACGAAACTGGTATTTAAAGTTTTTCTTCATGAAACATTACTCAACACTTAATTTAACATGCTGTAATTTTAAATGAATTTTGTTTCCTACTCAGACACATTGGGAATTCAGCTAAATGGTTTCAGTCGCCCACACACTGAACAAAATAAAAAGACATTACTTGCTCCATACCAGGAAGGTGAAGGGCCTACCACTAAGGCAACACAATTCACAGGGAAAGTTCCTTTTTTCCCTCCCCAGCATCGCAACCCTTGGAATGAATGGGGGAGAAGCACTGTTGTGTCAGGATCAGAAACCTGTGCAAATATAAAATGCCCTGTGTTCGTTGCCACTCTTAATTCCCAAGTATGTGTATTTGAATGATCTATAATGGGGGGGGGGGTGTCCAAGCCTTCTTCCAAATGCAGATCAGTCACGATCTGTGTTATACTGAAAACCCCTTTGCAGACAGACAGAGGACAGCTGGAGGGTGCCCAGGTGTTCAGATTTAGCACTGACACAGCACCTTCGTCTGTAACACGCCTTACAAACATTGGCTGATTTAGAGGAACAACACCCCTGCAAGGTATTTTCACAGGATGCAAAGATGAAAACCTACAAGCAAGACAGCCAGGATGCATAAGTCATGAAGTGTTAAAATCAACATGACCTGAAAACCAGCAGAACTACCTCCCCCTTTTCTTGCCATGACTGTCTTTTCAGAAAAGGCAGGAAGTTAGATTTTATGCCAAGTGATGAAGGTGGTGGTAGTGGTGGTGGAAAGATGTCTGGGTTATCAGAACCCATCTGACAAAGTTCTAAGCAACACATTTGCAAATGGGAAATGTTTGACTAACTCAGAGAAGGGACTTTGAGAATATAACCCTTTTAGATGTACCTCAGAGAACAGAAAATCCATACAGTGTTTAATTAATCTACTGCAGACTGACTTCCCATAAAGGAGCCCCAACCTGGAAAGTGCCACACCGGGAAACAGCACAATGTGCAGCTGGAGTCTAGGAGGGCATTGAGTGGAGGGGCTGGTGGTGAAGTCTGCATTTTTTTTGTTCTTTTAGGGGTGGAGAAGGGGATCACGACTGCCCTGGGCTCCAACTGCACAGACTTCGCTCACTTGCTCTATGAAAGAGGTCTCAACAGGCAACGGCATTACACAGCAATGAGTGGGACCAGTTCAGTGGCTTTCAGAGGAAAGGATGCAATGTCGTGCAGAAGAATCTGCAGTTTAGGGCTTTGGGTGAAGCCTACTATTCTCAAAGCAGGTGCTAGAACATGAAATGAAACAGACATAAAAATACTTAAGTGCAGAGTAGATGGTCAATGAATTTTATTTTTCTCCTTGCCATGTTAGGCATGCTGCACAAGGCAGGCACAGTTCTCTCAACAGATCTGCCACCGTGAGAAACAGTTCTAGAGCCAGGACACCTCGCAGACGCCCTCTGACAGCCCCAGGCTGCACTGCCCAACAGGGCCGAGAGCCATGTGTGCTATTATTGGGTGATAGCCTTGGGGCGAGTCTGAGTTGAGATGAGCTGTCATTATAAACTGCACACTAGATTTTGAAGATTTAGTTTTAAAAAAAAGAAGGCAAAATATGTTATTAGTAATTTTAATCTTTATTACATATTGAGATGGTTTTTTAGACATATTGGGTTAAATAAAGTACATTCAAATGAATTCTACCTCTTTCACTTTTTTAAAATGGCAGCTATGGAAGACAAAGTCACAGACGGAGCTTACATTTGTGGCTCATGGTTGTGTTTCTGTTGGATAGTCGCCCTAGAACATAACTCTCAAATATCTTGCCTCATATACTTCACCAGTTTTTAAAAAGTTTGAGAATGCACCCTCAAAATATATAAAGTTTTTATTTGACAAGTATGCTTTGTGTCCATTAGAAAACACACAAAAATAGAAAACACAGATGAGTAGAGTATCTCCTTCCGGTGCCCCAGTGATCACCACATGTACCCCTAGGGTGCACACACGCCCCTTTGGAAATTGCTATTTTGAAACTGGCTCTTGAAGCAAAGGATGCACTTATCACACTTCTTTGGGGAGTAAGGGGGTGGGGGTGATTGTCACTGGAGAGAAACAAAATTACCATACAAGTTGTAACAATGTGCAGACTACAGGAGGACAACCAAAGTGAAATATGACACATATGACAACACTAGTAAGAAAGAAAGGCTAACGGGAGGCTCCCCCTTAGCTGTAGCTGCACCTGGAATTTTGTCTGAGGGTGGGCAAGCGGAGGAGGGGCCCATGAGAGGCAATGAGATCTAGTCTGGAAGCTAACTCTTCATAGAACTTGACAGAAGGTTGGGAAAATGTCAATTCCTTGAGTCAAAGATTAAAGGGGAGAGATTAAAGCATGCCCTAGGTGCTCTTCAGTGCCTTCTTTGCCCACCACCAACCCTCACTACAGTAAAGAGGGGCGGGCTGAGTTTCTAAAGGCTTAAAAGGGGAGAGGGGGCAGAAAAGTGCCAGGAAATAAGGAAGTAGAGGGACCCTTGCCTGTTTTTGGATTCTGTAATTAGGTGCGGAGAGTCCACTCCAAGTGGAGCCCCAAGAGGTGAAACACCTTTCTGCTGAGAGGTGTTGACAGCAGTGAAAGACTCCTCTGCCCAAGTTTAGTCCAAGAACTGAAGAGTGTATGGGCTTGGGCAAGACGTGGGGGCCTACATGCATTGGAGACCAGTGGACCTGCCCCACGTGTTCTAGAACACATGAGACCGTCTGGATCTATTGCATGACCTTAGGGAGGGGAGAACTCCAAATCACGACTGAAATTGAATTCCTGGCTGCAGAAGTATTTGAATTAAAGAGACATAGAAATGTGACAAGTTTTAATGAAAAATTTCTTAATAAATGTACATAATTTAAAACATCAAATGGGAATGAAAATAAAAGTCTCTGTTCCACCTCCACAATCCAGATTTCCATTTCCTGGGAATGACCACCTGTAAATTTTGAAGCTGTTTTTTCTTGCATTTACCCCTATAATTCTAAATAAGGTGTTCTTACTATTTTTGAAGGTTTTTAGTTTTATGTATTATTGAAGGACTTCTAATTATGGAAGATGAAAGTTCAACTCTCCTACACACACACACACACTTTACCCCCTCCTCCTGGTTATATCACATTTTCATAATTTTGGTTATTAATAGAGTACAGTATTATAACTATGCCAATGTTATCCACAGTAGAGCGAGGTAATGCATTATGATTTCCTTTTTAAATAACTTTTTGTTTTTTCTGGAATTAATTTTGTACCTTAAAATTTTTGCTTGGTTTTCTATTTACCTATTTATGACTCATTCATCTTCAAACATTCTCACTACACAATGGGGTCTCACATTTGTTCACACATTAGGAAATGTGTCATTTTTCTGTTGTCTCTCATCCTCCTGCAGCAATCTGGACTTGACCACACCTGTCATCCTGGGGCTTCCCTTTACTGTCAGTCTTGCATTTCCATTTGGCCTCATCTCTTGCTTTTTTTTTTCTTTTGCTCTTGCGGGTTCCTGATTACTTTTTCGTTTACTTCACTTTTTATGGGGGTTAAGGGAGATACAGATATTATTTTTTCAGAGGGCTGCTTATTGGGTAGCGGGAACACGACATTTGCCAACCTCAGTCTTGTGGAGTGAAAGTCATAGCGGCATCTGAAAGCCATGACCAGCGCAGCACCAATGACACATGCCTTCGATTAGTCAGAGCTAGCTCCAGCCCTCCGCACCACAGCTGGGTTTCATGGCAGAAGGTAGTCCTCTTCAATGTCAGAACACACGGTGTTGCAGCCTGTCAAGGCCAGGCAGGTCCACTCTAGCTTCAGGAAATGGAAGAAATTGCACGGAGCCATGGGGATGCTTGACATGTCTTTATTTTCGGGTGGGTAAGTCATGCACACTGCAAGCTGTGTGTGTCCCTAGTGAGAAGCCTCTAGTTGCTTAAGTACTAAAGGTGAACAAAGCCAGCAAAAAAGCCAGAAAATTATATAACATAACATAAGTCTGCCCATGTGAGGCCATTTCATGTTATGGGAGCAGCTTATCGGACCCAGTCTCAAGGCTATGAGAACACTACTTATCAGGCCCCTTCAAGGCTATGGGAACACTGCTTCCCTTAGTCACCCAGACGCCTGGGTGAGGAAGCCAGACTGCCTCCACTTACCCTACACTCATTTTGTTCTATAAATACCAGATTTAAGTAACTTAGAACAAGCCATTTTGTAAGTTCTGGAAAGTAACTCATAATCATATGAGAAACACATGTGATTGTGGGTCACTCATTCCAAGACCAAGTAGCCCCTATGGCTCAAAGTGGAACACAGTTTGAGCAAAAACAGACTATAATGGACTGAGACAGGTAAAATATGCTGAACTCCATGGGTGCATAAGGACAAACAAAAAACAATCAAAACCGAAAAACCTTTTTGGTCATCTTTAAAAGATGCTCATTATTCTGAAAATTGGCAAATAAAAGGAAAACAAATCAACATCCTGCCTTTTCTGAAAAACAAACAAACTATACCTAAAGGTAACCAGTAGGCACTAAGAGAGAGTTCTTCTTAAAAAACATTTTCAAACAATAAATGAGGATGGAATAAGTTACACTGAACTGAAATTTATTGATCATCAATGGCTACTGAAATCATTTGCTGAAAACTGACTGGGAACTTTATAATACATAGATCAGCCCAACAACACCTGAAAACACTGATTAATCTTTTTTTAATGTTCTATTGATTATGCTATTACAGTTGTCCCATTTTCCCCCCTTTATTCCCCTCCATCCTGCACACCCCTTTCCACCTGCATTCCCCCCCTTTAGTTCATGTCCATGGGTTGTACATATAAGTTCTTTGGCTTCTACATTTCCTGCACCATTCTTAACCTTCTGCTGTCTATTTTCTACCTATCATTTATGCTACTTATTCTCTATACCTTTCCCTCCTTTCTCTCCCTCCTACTCCCTCCCAGATAACCCTCCATGTGATCTCCATTTCTGTAATTCTGTTCCTGTTCTAATTGTTGTTTGCTTAGTTTGTTTCTCAGGTTTGGTTGTTAATAACTGTGAGTTTATTGTCATTTTACTGTTCATGTTTTTGATCTTCTTTTTCTTAGTTAAGTCCCTTTAATATTTCATATAAGGGCTGGGCAATGATGGACTCCTTTAACCTGACCTTATCTAGTAAGCACTTCATCTGCCCTTCCATTCTAAATGATAACTTTGCTGGATAGAGTAATCTTGGATGTAGTTCTTTGTCTTTCATGACTTTGAACACTTCTTTCCAGCCCCTTTCTTCCCTACAAAGTTTCTTTCGAGAAATCAGCTGATAGTTTTATGGGAATTCCTTTGTAGGTAACTGCCTCCTTTACTGTTGCTGCTTTTAACATTCTCTCTTTCTCTTTAATCTTGGCTGATACAATCATGATGTGCCTTGGTGTGTGCTTCTTTGTGTCCAACTTCTGAGCTTCCTGGACTTCCTGAACATCTATTTCCTTTGCCAGATTAGAGAAGTTCTCCTTTGTTATTTGTTCAAATAAGTTTTCAATTTCTTGGTCTTCCTCTTCTCCTTCTGGTAGCCCTATGATTTGGATGTTGGAACATTTAAAGATGTCCTGGAGGTTCCTAAGCCTCTCCTCATTTTTTTGAATTCTTGTTTCTTCATTCTGTTCCAGTCGAATGTTTCTTTCTTCCTTCTGGTCCAAACCATTGATTTGAGTCCTGGTTTCCTTCCTTTCACTGTTGGTTCCCTGTGCATTTTCCTTTATTTCACTTAGTGTAGCCTTCATTTTTTTATCTAATTTGTGACCATATTCAACCAATTCTGTGAGCATCCTGATTACTCATGTTTTGAACTCTGCATCTGATAGGTTGGCAATCTCTTCATTACTCAGTTGTATTTTTTCTGGAGTTTTGATCTGTTCTTTCATTTTGGGCCTTGTTTTTTTTTTTTTTTTTGTCTCATGCACCTGTTATGTAGTGACGGGCAGAGCCTTAGGTGTTCACCAGGGCAGGGCAACCCAGTCACTGGGTTGTGACACTGTATGTGGGGAAAGGGTTCAAGAGGGAACAATGACACTTGCTCTGTTCTCCCTCCGACTTCAGTCCCTTCTGCCGCTTCTCCCAAGCAAACTGGGCCTTTCTGGTGCTGATTCCCACGTGGGTGGGCTTGTGCACATTCTAGGACCCTGTGGGTCTCTCCAATGACCTCTCCTGTGAGGCTGGGAGTTTCTCCCGCTGGTGCCTCAACCCCCACAGGTGTTTTCAATCAGAGGTTTGAGACTTTATTTCCCTGTGCTAGAGCTCTGGGTTGTGTGGTCTGTCTCGCTCCCCATTTGTTTCTCCCAGTTTATCTGCAATCGAATGTGGGACCACTTGGTCTGCCAGCCACTGGCTTGCCAGGTCAGCCAGCTGCTACCTCACCCACCCCGGTCCTCCAGCTGCCACCTTGCCACAAATCCTCTCTGCCTGGCTGCTGGTCTCCGCCCTCCTACTGGTCTGGATGAATGTGTCTTCTTCTTCTTTTTTTTTAAATGTTTCTTATTTAACTCCTTGGTTGTCAGACTTCCATAGAGTTTGATTTTCTGTCAGTTCTGGTTGTTTTTTGTTTATAAATTTGTTGTTGACCTTCTTTTGGTTGTGCGAGCAGACTCAGTATGTCTACCTACACCTCCATCCTGGAGTCTGATTAATCTTAATATTACAGAAAAGAGAGACAAACACATTATGGGATGTAAATAGGAAGTATGCAACACTGCCATTAAAATATTCTTGCTAACAAATTGCACATAATCTGATCAAGTCTCTAGATTTTACTACCAGTCAAAAGAAAACAGAGGGAGCAGGAACATGATAAAATCATCAAAAATTAGAATATAGGAAACTCTACGGGACAAACAACACACTTTCTTCCACAAATAAATTGCAAGGGAAGAGGAGTATCTACAGACTAAAAGACTCAAGAAACACACCCAAGTATAGAATGTGAATCTTGATTCAAACACACCAACTATAAAAACAAGCAAAGCTTTATAAGACAACCAGGGAAATGTGAACACTGACTAAATATTTGATAATATTAAGGAATTATTGTTAATTGTTTAAGCTATGACGAAGGCATTGTGACTGTGGTTTCAAAGGACTTCTTGTTGTTTGGAGATGTATTCCAAAGTAAAGAGAGGCTTAATTCACCTGCTTCTTTGTCCCCCACGCTGCTGTCCCACAGTGTTGGCTCTCTGTACTCAGAGTCAGAAAGCTAGTGTAGGTGCCCAGGCCCCTCTGGCTTGTCGCACAGCCTGCTCTGCGTGGGCCTATGGAGTCAGTCTCGGTCTTCAGAGCCCAAGAAGATCCAGGGCAGCTGGCCACTGTGAATGGTTATAAGTGCTGAGTGTGAAACTGTGTGCTAGGGCCAGCGACAGGAGTAGTGGGGCCCTGGTAAATCAAAGAATACATGCCCTATCTGAAGGCATTCAAATTCCATGTTCAGGGTTGGGGGAGACGCTAGTGAACACTGGAGACCAAAAAGAACACAGCTCTGGGCTATATCCTTGAGCCAAGTTCATGATCCCTGCAGTGACCTAAATCTTCACTTGAGCTGAATCTCGACTTTTCTTGGAAGGACAATTTTGGCCCTATCCATATCTTTGCCTGTCAGTAGAGAACGGTAGCACCTAGTGAGAGTGGATTAAAAAATGTTATGCTTACCAAACTGACAAAGCAAGAATGTGTAGGAAATGTACTACCAGGAAAAAAGCAATCCCTTAGGGAGCCTATGTTGATTTAACGATAAGAATTTGTACACCAAGGGTGTCAGCCAGCACAGGAAATCCATCCTGCTGGAGAGTCAGAAGTGCCCCAGTCAGGACTGTGGCCACATTGATTGGCTCCAAAGGGCACCCTTTATACATACAGGCAAAGGGCATATCTAGACTTCCCAGTCGCTGAAAGGGAGTAAAGGGGGTGGGGTATTTAGGACCTAAGAAAGAAGCCAGAAACCTCCTTCTTCTGTCTTCCTTGTGACAGGTTGATTCTTATTCAGTTTAAAAATAATTCTGAGATTCTTCCTAAATACTAGAGAAAATATCAGAATGTGCTAGGAAACTATTACAAAACAAAACAGGATTTTTGGTGCATTTCAGCATCTTACTCACCAGATAGGATTGTTGATTTATTTGGGAGGCTCTCAGGAAGGCTGACTGCATCAACTTCTGCACTGTCCAGAACAAACACTTACTGAGAGTACCACAGAAAGGAACTACACCAGGCCCTGTGGGGGATACAGACACACATAAAGTGCACTTTCCATCCTACCAGATCTTACAATATAGATGAAGATCCAACACCCTAAAATTACATTCTAAGACATAAGGTGATAAATGTAAAGGATTGTGAGACATGGAAAGGCTGAGATGGACAGACAGAGCTTTGCAGAAGATCTGGGAACTGGCTCCAGCTTTGAAGGCTATCCCAAATTTCAGTGGGTGTTAAGGGGAGAGAGCACCTTTTTTTCTATCTAATTCTTCCCTGGTGTACGAGATGTTTCCAGTGCCTGCTTGTCTGTATTCCTCCAAAGGAGCTGCCTTGCCCAAAGGTTCTTCCAGGCAGTCATGTTTGATGTCCATGACCCTCTGTTCCAGCAGGTTAAGCAACAGGTGGTTACCTGACCCAGGACTGTCACTCCCGGTGTGGCCTGACCCACATAGCCTGGCTCAGAAAGATATTCTGTGATCATGGGAGTCTGCTTCTTGATGATTTAATCGCAGAAGATAGAAAGAGCTCATGTGAAAGGAAGTCACGTGTAAGTCAAAGTAAGAAGGAAAGCAGGTGGTACCAGGCTATCCAGGCGCCTGAGGACTTCCTGGTTCCAGTTACAGTATTCCTTGAAATCCTCCACTGCTAAGGGACTAGAAGTAAATGAAGTGGTTTTCTGTTCCTTAACCAAATTATGTGGACACAGTGAATGGAAATAGTAACAGGGTTTTTTTTTCTCTCTCTCTTGTAGCTCAGGTGTTGTACAAACACCTTGAAAGTCATCTTAGTGTTTACAAGGGGGTCATTGCCTTTGTATTGGTATTTGCGAGTAATCCACACACACCATAAATCAACCAGAACTTCTGGTTTCTCCTTCTTTTACCTCCAGCTTCTCTCCCTCACACCCTCATTCTTTGTGTCATAGATGAAATGAGGGCAATGGGAAATAAAGGTGGGAAATCAAATCAAACTGGGCACAGAGTCAGCACACAACTGCAGCTAGAGGTAGTGTGCTAATTAGGTTCTGAGCTCCTAAGGAGCTGGAGGAAAACACGGTTGGTAACAACCTTTTTAGTATTTTGTAAGTCAGAAGCAACGCAGCTGTGGCCCAACAGAAATTTCTCAATTGGGTCCTCATAAAGCGAACACCTTGTCCTCCTCAACAAATGAGGTATTGTCATATCTCAATAAATGACAGGTGACTTTTTTTTTTAGAAAATCTCTTATGCTGACAGAGAGCATAATGCCAAAATCTTCGTAAGGAGGGGAACTCTCCTTGTTTTAAGTATGAACATTTCTGATGGTTTGATTTGATCCAAGGAAAAAGGGGGCAGAATATAGATAGCATGTCCATAAGAGTGGATGGCCTTTGAGCCTTAGGCAATCTTTGAGGAACAGCGCTCCTCACAACTGTGCATTGATAAGAATTAAAGTGCCGAGAAGTTATATACTGAAGGACAGAAACTGGATACAGCTGATTAACAGCCGATGCATATTTCTGACACTTTGATATGTGGACAATCAATGGAGCAGGTATTATAGCTGGCATCACTTTCTGGAAGCAAAGAGCCAAACCAGAAGAGGTGACAGCAGATCTTCCAGTTTAGGTAGAGGTCTCAACTGAACATTCAGGCAGGTGTGGGCCTTCTAGTGGAGTTAAAGAGGCCTGCCAGAGACTGGACTTTCATTTCCTGTTTATTTTGGCCCACCACGATCCCTGCAGTGTATGTTTCATGGAGGGTCTTAGGAGTCTACTTCAGTGTGAACGATTGTTGTCAATTAAGTAATTTTGTAACATTTATGGGCAAGTTGTTCTCCATTTTCCTGAAATTATGGCAATGCAGTATTTATTTTATTTATTTTTAAATGTGTAAAACATGCTGAATTCTTGGCACTTGTCCATCCAGGAGTATGTGACTAAAGCAAATGAGGAAAATATTATATAGAGCTTTATTTGACAAGCTGATTTATTTAAAATCAACAAAGTGGCTAATGGAACTTCAGGGCAGTAATGTCACATTTCTATTAACCTTTAATGAACCTGCGAGGTTTCTTTAAAATCTATGTTACCTGTGTAAAGAAAATCTATTTATTAGAAATGCAGCCTATGATTTTGGTAACAGAGCAATATTCATATACCACAGAAGCCAATTCTATTGGGCTTTAAATTCCAAGATATTTAACTTTGTGAATATAAGGCTCTATTATCAATGCTTACTTCCCATACTGTCAATTGAAAGAATTTGTTAACCATCTACTGTAACTAATTTAACTGGTAAAAATGGTTGAGCCAATAATGGGTAAAATAACAGTGTTGTTAATATTTTTCTTTATTTAAAAAAATTTTTAAGTATTTATTTTTTTTTTGAGAGAGGGCAAGGGAGGGAGAAAGAGAGAAACATCAATCTTTTGCCTCCTGTATGCACCCTGACCAGGGACTGAACCTGCAACCTGCAGCCCAGACACGTGCCCTGACTGGGAATCAACCAGCAACCCTTCGTTTTGTGGGACAATGCCCAACCAACTGAGTCACACCAGTCAGGGCATTAATATTTTGCTTAGGTAAATAACGTATTTTTCGGATCATAAGATGTACCTAGGTTTTAAAGGAGGAAAATGGGGAAAAAAAATTTGGAACAAAAAATGTGGTAAAATATTTAATAACATAATATTTCACCAATGTAAATGTAAACAACTCAACAGCAGCGTTAATAATTATTTTTCTCAAATTTGGGGGGGTGCATCTTATAGCCCCCAAATATGCTAACTTTTATACTTTTATTAGGCATATTTGCAAATAATAATTTTACTTCCTGAGGTTTTAATATACAACTTTATAATTTATTTATAAAGAAAAATGTGTATGTCAATTCCAGTTGGCCAATTCTGTAATTTTCTGTTAAATCAGGGGAGTCAAACTCATTTTCACTGGGGGCCACATTAGCCTCCTGGTTGCCTTCAAAGGGCCGAATGTAATTTTAGGACTATATAAATGTAACCACTCCTTAACAGTTAAGTGAGAGCTCGGTGCTGCCCCTGGTAGAAACAAGGTGCCGGGAAGGATAAAACAAGGTGGAGGGACAAATTTGGCCTGCATTTGGCCTGCGGGCCTTGTATTTGCCACCTGTGTGTTAAATTGTAAAAGGAGAAGAATCTCATTGGCCTTGGGTTGATCCTCAGTATCAACCCATCTGGGCCAGGCTTTTTGGGTCAGGCTAAGTTCAGGTTTTTGGCTAGCATGTGGTTCAGGTCCCCACTCCCAATCCGTTTTGTGACTACCCTTTGCTCAAAGAATAGTCTAAGGGACTGTGAGCAGGATGGATTCTGTTAGAAGAGAATGAAGGAGTTTCATGCACTGTGATTGATGTGTTTCATATTAAAAGTTTCTAATCTTTCTGTATTGTAAACAATACTGATACGTGTATGTATAAAATACGTACATATATGCATACATACATATTTGCATTTATATATAAAATGCAAAAGTATATGTAAGATGTACTTTTATATTTTATAAAAATATAAAATGTAAATATTTATATTTTATGTAAATATAAAATATAAACGTTTGCCTTTGCTAAGTTTGGTAGGATGAATTTCTAGAAGAGTAACTATTGAGTCAAAGGGTATGAAAAAAAATAATTTTGCTACTTATACTGACATATTTTATCATTACATTTCACTTAGTCTCTCAATATTTCACTTACTGAACACCAAGAGTATAATATTCTCTCTTTTCATATATAAACATATGAGATAAAAAGTTTCACTTCTGTAATTAGCTCACAAAAATAGTTGAGCCTTGTGACCTTATTCTTTTCCTTGTTTATTTGTGAGACTGTGTATGAAAGGATTAAAATGTTATTTTGGGAAATATTCCTATCTTTAGAATTTTTTTTTAATTTCAAGAAAAGATCTAGGGGGGCTTGACTGCTGCTAGGGAGGCTAGGATGCAAGAGAGAGAAAATCAATTTGTTGTTTACTTAATTATGCATTCATTGGTTGCTTCTTGTATGTGCCTTGTGGATTCAACCCACTGTCTTGGCATATCGGGACAACATTCTAACCAACTGATGTACCCAGCCAGGGCATATATATTTAACAAGACCTTCAAATAACTCTGGTGTAGGTACTTGGTAAATCTCACTGAGAAAAATTATTTTTGGGACTTCATGGATCCTTTTTTGATGGGAGAAAATCAAAATGGGTAGCTCAGTTGGTTAGAGCTTCGTCCAGATATGCCAAGGTTGCAGGTCCCATCTTTGGCCAGGGCACATATAAGAAGTAACCAATGAAAGCATAAATGGGTGGAACAAAAGGCCAAAAATCTTTTCTGTCTCAAAAACTTTTCCAATTAAAAAATATTGTGTATGCTACTTTTTGTTTTAGTTAGTCAGTTCTGGGTATCATGAAGACTTCTTTTTGTAGCTTTTACTTTTATTTTTTTTTAATTTATTGCATTTTTTCCATTACCATTTAAACTCCTATACCCCCTCCCCAAACGACTTTCTTAAAGAGGATATTGAACTCTGTCTCCTTAGTACTTCCAAATAAGAATGCTGCCGGCCCTTGCTTTTCCCTGCTATCCATCCTTTTTAATTTTCTCCATCTGTCTAAGAGTCTTCCGTTCCTAACCCCTCAGGTTCTCCTATTCTTACTGGTTCATGCAGAGTTTATTGAGGAGACCTAGAGTTTCTCCTGATCCTACTTCAGGAATCCTACTTTGAAGGCAAATTCCTGGCACAGGTTAGGCAGTATGTAGGGAGGTCATTTGACTGCCTGCCAGTTCTGACCAGCTGATGTTATCTGAGTTAGAACCTGACTCTTTTCCTTGAAGGTTATGATACTTGATTTTGTCAACAAACAAGATCAGATCTGGTCTGTGAGCCAGTTCACTTTAATCAAACTCAAAGAAACTGGTTTGCGCTACCAGCATGCCATGCACCTATTTACAGTTAGTTAGAAAGTGACTGGAACATTTGCATTGGCACTGACCTCCCCAATGCCAGTGGTTTTGGTAGCCCAGTTATAATCAGAAGTTTGCTTCATGGGTAAAATACTAGAATAAAGGAGGTTAAATGTGTAATTTGCTTTCTGGCTCCCTGAGGCTGAAGCATTCATTTTCACAATGGAGACGGCCTTGTTAATCTTGCTGACCAGTTATGCCTTCCAAGGGATACACGTATTTTGTTGATTTGTTAATGTGAGCAGTTAAATTTTACTCTGACCAGAGAACCATTTTCTCTCTTCAACATGATTTTGCCTCTCTCTGCTTCCTTCCTTTCTTCACTCCCTTCTTTGTTCCTTTCTTTTTGTTTGTTATACAGGCAATTCTTATTATCCTTTTTCCCTCTTAATATCCTTTTCCCCAGTTGTTGCATGGAGTGGGAGGAAGGGATGCAGTTTACAATGACTGGGTTAGCTGTCCCTAGTGTTTCTGTGCTACTCCCAGTTTTCTTGTGACTCTTGTCTTTACACTGAAAACCAACTTCACTATGTGCATCTTGTCACAGAAAACCTATTTTTGATAGAGAGCTGTACTGTCCAATATGATAGCCACTAGCCACATACGGTGGCTATTTAAATTTAAATCTATTAGAATTAAATAAAATAAAAAATCAGTTTCATAGCTGCAGTAGCTACATTTCAAGTGCTCAACAGTCACATGCAGCTAGGGGCTCCCTACTGGATAATGCAGACAATAGAATATATCCATCATTGTAAAAATTTCTATTGAATAGCACTGGTCTGGAGATGCCTACATTTAAAAGAAGCAAAATGATCCTCAAATATTTTATATGCCCAGAGGCAAAAAAAAAATAGAGTGTTTGATATATTTTTTTGATTGATATATCTAATGCTAGTGAGATTTGTCAGTTATAACTAAGTCCAGTGATACATAAAGCTAAAGTAGGCAGATCTTTCTGCCACTGCCCCATTCTTCCATTTCTTTGTGACTCATTTGGTTGCAAGTAACAGAATCCCCCTCTGATCGGCTCAAGAAGAAAAGAGGAATCGGTTGAAGATTGAAGGAGCATCCAAACACAGACACAGAGCTCAGCCTGGGGACAAACTGGAACCTAAGCCTTGAGTCTTACCAGCACTCTACCTACTCCTCTCTCTGCATCTGCCTCATTTTGGTTTCTCTCTGCAGACTGCCTTACAATGGTTTTTCACTGAAAGTACATCAAGTATGACCACGAATAGCTCCTGAGATTATATTTCCTCCTTTTAGTACACTAGCCAGGCTGAGGCTAGACTCTTTCAGTGCTCATTGCAAACATCTCTAGGAAGGTGCTCGCGGGCCTAGCTGGGCTCAGGTGTCTATTCTTGGTCCAGCTGGCTGTGACCTGGGCAAGGTCAATCACAGCTGCATGAAGCTTTGCTGCTGTGATCATTGTGATTGAGAGAGTGGGACCAGAACTAGGAAAAGACACAGAACTGGGCAACCAGCCCCATGGGAGGTCACTACAGTTCTCTTTCTGCCTTTTGGTGGCTCAGGACAACCCACTTTGGTCCCTTACCTGGGCTTTGCCTTCTGAGCCATATTATGAATACACTCTATTTTTACATTGTCCTCTAATCCAAGTTTCTTCATCTTGTGTGTGATTAAAATAGGATCCTGCTAGATGACCAATTAATCTGTTATATATAGCAAACTGTAGCAAATATTTCAGGTAAACCCTGAATATCTGTTTTCTCATCTGAGAAGTGGAGATAATATTGTGTAAGTTGAGGCAATGTTGTGAGGTTTAAAAATTAATAATAATAATAAGAAATGTTTATTCCCTTCTAAGTAATACATTATCAGTTTAACCTGTATGTTAGTGGAGATAAAATTCCTTATGGGAATTTCAAACACTATGTCAGAAAGACAGTGGGGCAGACAGAATCTTTAGTGATCCTCAAATCATATAAAATATGATTTGATCTTTCTGCCAAACTTAAAATTTTTTTTCAGATTTAGTGAGAAATAATTGAAATATAGAAGTTTAATGCATAGAGCATATGGCTTGATTTACATATATTGTGAAATAATTACAATAGGTTCAATTAACATTTTTTTATTTTCTCACATAGATGCAATAAAAAGAAAAAATAAGGAAAAAATTTGTCTCCAATCACAGCCTTAAAATTTCCTCTCTTAATGATTTGACTATATATCACACAGCAGTGTTAGCTATAGTCATCATGTTATACATTAAGTCCCTAATACTTATTTATCTTATAACTGGAAGTTTGTACCTTTAGACCACCTTCTTCCAATCACTCCACCCTCTGGTGACCAGAAGTCTGATCTTATTTTTTGAGTTTATTTTTTATTATTTTTTATTTTTTAGATTGTATTTATTTATTAACAGAGAGAAAGGAAGGGAGAAAGAGAGGGATAGAAACATCCCTGTGTGGTTGCTTCTCATGTGCCCCCTACTGGGAACCTGGTTCGCAACCCAGGCACGTGCCCTGACCATGAATTGAACTGGTGACACCTTGGTCCTCAGTCCAGCACTCAATTCACTGAGCCACACCAGCCAGGGCTGGTTTTTCTTTTTTAGATTCTGTATATAAGTGAGATCATAACAGTATTTATCTTTCTCTGTCTGACTTACTTCACATAATACTTTCAAGTTCCATCCATTATTGCAAATGGTAAAATTTCCTTGTTTTTTTTTTTTTTATGGCTGGATAATGTTCCATTGTATATATATGCCACAGCTTCATTAGCCATTCATCCACTGAAGAATATTTAGTTTGTTTCCATGTATTGGCTATTGTAAATAATGCTGCTATGAATGGGGGGGGGGTGCAGATTTCTTTTCAAGTTAATGTTTTTATCACTTTTTTTATTTTAGTGTTTTCTAGGAGTTTTATGGTTTTAGGTCTTACATTTATGTCTTCAATCTATTTTCAGTTATTTTTTTGTGAATGGTGTGATATGGGTCCAGTTTCATTCTTTTACATGTGACTATCCCATTATTCCAACACCATTTGTTGAAGAGACTGTCTTTTCTCCATTGAGTATCCTTGGCTTTCTTGTCCAATATTAGTTGACTATATGTTTATATATTTATTTCTGGGCTTTTATGTTCCATTAGCCTATGTGTTTGTTTTTATGGCAATACCATACTGTTTTGATTATTATAGTTTTATAGTATAGCTTGAAATCAGGAAATGTGATACTTTCTGCTGTGTTTTCTCAGAATTCCTTTGGCTATTCGGAGTCTTTTATAATATAAACTTTAATCCTATATCTTTTACAACCAGATTGAGCCTACATAGAACTCAGATTTGAAAATCATGTATAATCTTTTTCATGATTCAAGTGGATGGATTTATCTATGTGATCTTGAGCACAACTGTGTACCAATTTCTTCAGCTATAAAATGGGGTCATGGTAGCTACTACCTCAGAGGGTTGTGAGGATTAAATGAGTTATTATATGTGAAGTGCTTAGAATAGAGCTTAGAGATAATAAATACTATATAAATTTATTTTAAATTTTTAAATTTAAATTGAGAGAGAGGAAGGGAGAGAGCTATGTTCCTATTCTTTAACTGGGATTTCTTTTTTTAAAAAAAATTATTTATTTATTTTTGGAGAGAGAAAAAGAGGGAGAGAAACATCAATGTTTGGTTGCCTCTCATGTGCCTCCCCGCCCCCCCCAACCCCCGCACTGGTCACCTGACTGGGAATCGAGCCAGTGACCCTTTGCTTTGCAGTCTGGCGCTCAATCTATTGAACCACACCAGGCAGGGCTCACTATATAAATGTCCACATTATTATTCTTTCATGCATTGTTCTTAAACTGTAGGTTGCAATGCATTAGTTGTGAATTGAAATACAAAGAAACAATACAGCAGAATAAAATATCAGAGAATATTGCGCATAGTAGGGGTTAAGTATTACTGTTGTAAATATGTACACCACAATGCTTGGTATAATGCTACCTACACACCCTATAAGTTTCCATATTTATGCTGTTTTGGCAAATCTGAATCTGTCCTCATATCTAATTTGAATGACCCCTAAGGGGAATGAGGAAATGGAGAACAGAAACTCCACTGATGTGGGTCAAATGCGTTAGTTTCTAACGCTTGTTCTGCCGCTGATGAGCAAAGTGGTTTGGCATGTGACCTAAACTCTGCTTGGGCTTCTCTTTTGTTAAAAACGGAATTTCTTGTATCTTGTGAAGCACTTTGAGCTACTTATAGTCCAGCACTACATATTAGGTAACACCTCTCAACTTGCAGGTTTTGAATTATAGCTTGAACATCAGGGCTAATTATGATTCCTTTGTTTTTAGGGGCAACCACAGAGAAAAGATCTCTGATTTGCATTAGATCAAACTTTGCCAAACTTTCTAAACACTCATGAAATTCCTAGAATTGCCAAAGAAATACACTTAATGTGTCAGTTTCATTGATTTTACACTCTACCCCAATTTAAACATTGCAAATTCAGAGATTTCTAACACGCATTTTCTCTATTTTACTGTTTCTGGCTATTCCTTTTTGCTCTCTTCATCTTACTTCCCTTCCAATTCCATAGAGCCCAAGTTAAAACCTGAAAAAAAAAAAAACCCAAAAACAACTGACACTATTCAGGAACAAGAGGTCAATAGTTCTTAAGCATCTGGTTCTCATCTAATTTAAAGCATGAAAATGGGAATGGGATCTTGTACACCCAGTATTGACTTGGCAGAGGAGAAAGTAGCCCTGAGGAGAAAGCCTAGTCAATGAGGGAAAGAACTTTGCACTGGCAGGGACAGTATTATTGAACTAACCAGGGGAGTAAAGTGCACAAGGAAGAGGATAGGTAGGAAAAAGATTAAAGTGCTGTGAGAAAGTTAAAGAGCATCATCATTATCGTAATTCTGATGAGTGGAAATGAATGAAAAGCTACAGAAAAAAAATGAGATGGAAAAGGAAACTGTTGAGATTCTTTTGTGAAATTGAAGGAATTTGTAGCACTTGTTAAAAAATTTTTTTTAAAAATTGTTGTTGTTGTTGAGGATCGAGGAAAGGGGGAAAGAAAGTACCACAACCATCAAGCCACACTGATTTCTCTTCCTTGGAAAAGAGCAAAGGCGTAAACAAAACACAAGCAAGAGTTCGCATGCTCCGTTAGCACTTATTTCACTTTTCTTCCCCCTCTTACATAAACATAAAAATACTTTACATTGAATATTTACTCTTTTGACCTGTCCTTTTGCTTTCATATTCTTCATAATTAATATTAGTAGGTCATAAGTGAAATAAGCCAAAGACAAGTACCATATAATTTCCCTCATATGTGGAGTCTAATGAACAAAATAAACTAACAAACACCATAGAAACTGATTCATAGACAGAGAACAGACTGACAGCTGTCAGAGGGAAGGAAGGTTGCCAGCTGGGTTAAAAAGGTAAAGGGATTAAGTGAAACAAAACAAAAACAACTCACAGATACAGACAACAGTATGGTGATTACCAGAGGGAAAGGGGAATGGGGGGAAGTAGAACAGGGTATGGGGAGGATAAATGGTGATGGAAAGAGACTTGACTTGGGGTGGTGAACACACAATACAATATACCGATGATGTGTTATAGACTTGTACGCCTGAAACCTATATAATTTCCTTAACCAATGTCACTGCAATAAATTCAATAAAAATGAGTAGGTTATTACCAATAGATCAGTAAAGAGGGACAAGAGGAAAGCATTTGTCGCAAACCATTTCTCAAGTCACAGAGCAGAACTGGTCTTGAAATTTATAATCCCTAAACTTGGTTTCTATTATCAGATTGATATAACTACTGAAGAAATTTTAGACTACCTAGGACCAGTGAGTTTGGATCTTTCGTATGTACTGGTTGATGGAAGATGAGACAATGGGTAGGGTCCCCCACTCCCTTGCTCATTTGGAATTCTTACGTACACACGGGCACACATTCTCACGGTAGGTAGCGTTGCTCAGCATCTGCAGGCAGTCAAGAAGGTGAAGTGAGAGTCCCTGGGAAACCCATCTGACAGCTCTTTACTAACTAATACTTAACTTGACTATTCAACACTAATCAAGACCATCAGTATGTGGGAACCACAATATTCATTACATCACAGTGCTTATTTTTTCTAAGGCCTATATTTGTCCATTCAATTCTGTTTTTGAGATAAAGAACAATTATCATTTGTTTTGGTGTCTAAAAATTCATACTATACAATTAATTTTACTGGTAATTTCTGAAAATGCTTAAGTTGGTCTACAAAAATGTGGCTTAGTGTGAGCCTTCCCATCTGCAACTTATCTATGTAAATGACCCTGCTTCACTTGCATTCCAACCTGTACCTTTGAGGCCAAGATATTGGGAATTCAAGGTCAAAGTGAATTTTAACTTGCTACATTTTGTACTTTGATGAATAATGTAAAAGAAAGCCCTCAAAGCTTGATTGGTTCTTGCCACATTTGCCTGTGACTATTTCTCAAACTACTGTATATAAAATCCCTGGCAAAAATGATACTTCCCTCCAAAAACAGATTCCTGGGGAAAGCAAATCGAAAGAACAGGAAGGGGATAATGTGTTTCATTTCTTAAAAGTCTATTTACTGTTCAATTTATGTTGGTCCTTAGGCCCTTTGACCTGCTAGCAAGTAATTACTTTTATGGCCGGTAAAATGAGTACGAAACATACCAAAAAGTGTCATTTCGCTTTCTAAAAATTGTTTCTTCTCTCCAGACACAAGCCAGGCGCCGGAGTTGACCGGATGTCAAGTCTCAGAACTCTCCAGTCTTCCACATCAGATCTTCAGCCCAGCCTTCTGAATATTCTTGTGGTTAGAGAGTCTAACCCCTACACTCGCAGATGCTGTTCTCCCCCCACTGGCTCTGCACAGAACATCATTATCTTTGCTGAGCTTCTGTCTCTATGGCAATAACAGATGGGAAGTACTGTGGAATTATTCATGTTCAGAAAGGGAGACAGTCTAGAAGGAGGGGAAGGTGGGGGGGTGGGAGAGGGGGCACGACCTGGGAGCACTGCGATGGGGGCCTAAGGACAGGAATTTGGGAGTGGGGGGAATAAGGGGCTTGTGAGACTTTGGTAGGCCCGTTGGGAGGAAAAGGACAAACATCTACGGCTGGCTCCAAATGTGGACCCCATAAGAGCCACCTCGAAGCAGTAAAATGAGAAGATATTGTTCGAAAATGGGCAAAAAGAATAAAAGGGTTAAAGCTTGAGTCTTCTGAATTCTGAGCTGTGACTCGGTGCACTATTTCTGTTCCTAATCTTGGGGGAGGGGGTGGAGAAAAGGGGGATTTCTTGTTGTTTTCTAAATATGACGGGGCGGCTTCGTAGAGTTCTATATGCTAATTGCTAGTCCTGGGAACACTGACCAGGAAGACCACCGTAAGGGGACAGCCAGAAGCTCCTAAGTCGTATCTTTCCATGTCTCATCTCGAGTTTCCCTCCAAAACAAAAACCAAAAGCCCCTCGGAATACACTGTAGAAACACGTAGTTTCTACTTCTATTTTGGAACTGAGAGAGCAGTGTGGTGGGAAGGCAGGCTGAGAAGTAGGAGCCACACTGTTTCCCTGGGTTTCGCCGGAACTTGAGGCGGCACTCCGGTCTGGCCCGATGGCGGATGGAGGTCAGCCCGGGGAAGGCGTCTGGGCGGAGGCTGCGCGGCCAGGCGGGGGCCGCCAGGGAGGGGCGAAGCGCAGGCAGCTGGCGGGGCGGCCGGAGGCGGGAGGCCCCGCGGGGGCGGGGAGCAGTCCTGGCGCGCCCCGGGGAGCTGGGCCCACACAGGGGGCGCCGCAGGGCGGCCGCCACCCGGCTGCCTCCGGGGCGGGGCAGACCAGCTGCAGCCCCGCGGGGGGAGGGTCGCCCGTGCCTGACCTCGGGCAGGGCCGCTCAGCCGGACGTGCCCAGCCTCCGCCCAGCCGGCTGCTGGGGTCGCGCACAGTGCACCGTGTGGCCGCCCTGCCCCCCTCTCTCCCAGTAGCGTGGCCACGGAACGGCCAGGGCGCCCCCGGGTCTGGCCCGTCACCTCAGAGCAGCGAGTGGGGCGGGGGTGGGGCGGTGGCGGCCCCAGACAGCCGGCTGGGCAACTCGAGGAAGGAAGGAGGGAGGGTGGCGGTGGGGGTGGGGCGGGGAGGGAACATCCTGTCTGCTCCGAGCGCACCGCAGACAGCTTCGAGCGCCAGCCGCCCAGACGGCGCGCAGGGCCAACAGCACCGGGTGCGCGCCTGGGGGTGGGGGAGGGACAGGTCCGCGCCAGCGCAGCGACTGGGCGGGGGAGCCCTGAGGAGCTACAATAGGCCGGACGACGGCGCGCGCGTCCCCGAGGAACTGGGAGACGCCAGACGGCAGCGACAGGGGCCCTTGTGCGCGCGCGCCGTGCCGCTGCTGGCTCCGTTCCTCTTCCCTCCCCCTCAGCGCCGCCCTTGCTCTCCCCCGGGCGGCCGGAGACGGCGGCGGCGTCTGCGGGAAGCCGTGTGTCTCCGCAGTGACGTGGGCGGGCCGAGGGCTCGGTGACGTCAGAGGGCTGTGTGTAGCGATGTGTGTGGGGTTCGGAGCCGCGCCGGCACAGCTGAAGGGAGCGGGCGAGCGGCAGCGGCGGCGGCGGGCACAGGTGCGGTCCCGGCTTGCTGGGGGTGGGGGGACGCGGCTAAGACGGCGGGAGGCAGGGGGCGCACGACCCTTGAGGAGCCCGACGGCTAAGGCAGGGGTAGCGGGGAATTAACAAAGCTGGTCGAGTTCCCCTGGGGCGTGGAGGCCGGAGTCGGGGGGTCCGGATGCGCGAGTCCCGGGTGGGGTCAGGGCCAAGGGGGGCGCGGGGCGGGTGTCCTACGGCGGATCATGCCTCGCTGACCCGGGTGGTGGGCATGGGCAAGGGAAGGTCGCTGCACTTGACCCGAGCCGTCGGAACCCTGGAGACTGGGACACCCGTCACCTCCCCCCCCCTCCCCTGGCGTCTGTCTGCGCTCCGCGGGGATGCCCCGGGCTCAACCTGATCGGTCGGCGCCCGGCGGCGTGGGGATCCCGGCTCGGCGCCCCACCAGCTCCCTGGCCATTTTCCCTCTGGCCCCGGGCAGGCATAGGTATAGCCCTAGGGGTGCTGGGGTGACACCCGAGAACTTCCCGTGGAGAGGGTGTGCGGGGGATTTCCACAGTCCTCTGCGCGGCCTCCGCTCTGAGGCCGTGTTAGGAAGGACTTGGGGTTGTCCCGAGATCGCGGGTGGGGTTGGAGGACTCCTTTTCCTCCATTTCCCCTTACCCCCTTGCACACCCCAAGGCGTTGTGGGCGCCTTGTCCTCCACTCTTCCTCCCCCTCGGGTTTGAGATGGGTGGGTGGCTTTGCGTGGGCGGAGGATTTCAGGTTTTGGGGGACTCCCCCATTCTAGGTCATGCCTTCTGCTCTCTCCCTTGGTTTTCGTTGGCTGAGGTGTTCCTGTGGTGGCCGAAAGTCAGTGCATTGGCTAGTGGCCTTGGTCCTTAACCCTTTGGGTCTGTTTTACGGTGAATTGCGGGGAGTTTGGGAGGGAAAAATTTCTATGTGTTGGATTTCTTTTGGATCTTCTCTCAGAAAAGAAGTGGAAGAAGAATCTTTTCTTTTTCCCTCTTCCTCCATTTGCATTCTTTGTGAGGTCTGTCTGCCTTGTGCTTTTTGTCCCGGATTAGTGGTGTTCAAGGATAGAGATTCCCAGGCATGGAGGCCATAGCTTTTTGGCCTCCAGTAAGCAAATTAGCCAGTCTATTAAAGGAAAGTTAATTTTTGCCTGCAGTCATTCCAGAAAAATAGCATACACTGGCTTAAATGAATTAATTGTAACTTCCTTACATGTGATAGATATGTTAACTCGTATCCGGTTTTTTGGGACAAAATTGGGTGTTTTATTTTTTAAATGAGGTGAAGTAATGGATTATTTTAGTTAAAATGGCATAACTGAGAAGCCTCTGGTACTGAGTTTTGGGAGAAATGATCTGTTTGAGTTTCCTCCTATTCTGAGTTGGAGTAGTAGCCCTCTCTCTCCCTTTTGAGGGATATTACTGCCCCCTTTACCCTTTCTCCAGATTGCTTTCCTATTTAAATGAAGGTTCTTCTAGTTAACTGGTGTTACAGTTAAAGAAATCACTCAAGTGTCACCTTTGGTAAAGTGAACTGAGTTTAAGATTAAGAAACTGGTTTCAAACTGACCCTTTGGCCTCTGGAGCAAATTCAAATGTAACTCTCCCCCATCCCCCTTCTCTTCCAGATTAATTGAAAGAAGAATGAACAGCAGTTCTTGAAGATAACTGGGCAATTTTTCTTTACATCATCTTTAATTGTAGAAGTTCAAGTGGAGTCAGAGGCTCTTATTGGTGGGAGAATTTATACAAGCCTTCAGTTTGTCAACACAGACTAACAGATCATCACTTTTAGAGAAGATACTTTCTTCTTCCTTTTTTGGTGTCTTGGTGCCAAAAATTAAATTTGGGTGCATTGTTTTTATGTGTTTGTGTGTAGGTTTTATGCGCAAGTAATCTTACCAACTTGCTTTGTTAAAAGCAAACCAAACCATTGCATTGAACCTGGAAATCTTGAGAGAACTGGTAACTTTATTTTAATACATATATCTGAAGAACTTAAAAAAAACGAAGGCTTCCTCGGAGGTGTGCCTCTTAAAATTCTCTTATTGGAGACAAATTTTATAGCATCTGCAGTGAAATTAACTAGAGTATAAGCATAGAACCAAAACAGCTGCAAAACCTGTTGAGTAATTTAGGATCTCTCTTTGGAAATTTAAATTTTCTATGAGTTACCATAGAAATTTTCTATAACTTACCATACATAAGTTACCATACATTACTGGTGTACATTACTCTTCTCCAAATAAGCGGCTAAATAACAATGCAAGTGTCAGACTCACTTATTTAACACAATAGTTTTTACCAATGGAAAACCTACACACAAATTTCTCCTTGGTTCAAGGCTCAAATAAAAAAATGAATGGGATGGGAGATGATGGCAGCCCTCCAGTGAAAAAAAGGATGACAGACATTCATGCAAATGGAAAAATGTTGATAAACAAGATGCCAACAGTAAAGAAGGAACACTTGGATGACTATGAAGCGCCGATGGAAACTGATGGAGAGCATGTCAAGCAAACCTGTACCTCGATGCCTGAACCTCTTCATTTAAATCCCAGTTTGAAACATACTTTGGCGCAATTCCACTTAAGCAGTCAGAGCTCTCTGGGTGGACCAGCAGCATTTTCCGCTCGGTATTCCCAAGAAAGCATGTCACCTGTATTTCTGCCTCTTCCATCTCCTCAGGTTCTTCCTGGTCCACTGCTCATCCCTTCTGATAGCTCCACAGAACTCACCCAGACTGTGTTGGAAGGGGAGTCTATTTCTTGTTTTCAGGTTGGAGGAGAAAAGAGACTCTGTTTGCCCCAAGTCTTAAATTCTGTTCTCCGAGAATTTTCACTCCAGCAAATAAATACAGTGTGTGACGAATTGTACATCTATTGTTCAAGATGTACTTCAGACCAACTTCATATCTTAAAGGTCCTGGGAATACTTCCATTCAATGCCCCATCCTGTGGGCTGATTACATTAACTGATGCACAGAGACTGTGTAATGCTTTATTGCGGCCACGTACTTTTCCTCAAAATGGTAGCATACTTCCTGCTAAAAACTCATTGGCTCAGTTAAAGGAAACTGGCAGTGCCTTTGAAGTGGAACATGAATGCTTGGGCAAATGTCAGGGTCTGTTTGCCCCCCAGTTTTATGTTCAGCCTGATGCTCCGTGCATTCAGTGTCTGGAGTGCTGTGGAATGTTTGCGCCCCAGACTTTTGTGATGCATTCCCACAGATCGCCTGACAAAAGGACTTGCCACTGGGGCTTTGAATCAGCCAAATGGCATTGCTATCTTCACGTGAACCAAAAATACTTAGGAACACCTGAAGAAAAGAAACTGAAGATAGTTTTAGAAGAAATGAAGGAGAAGTTTAGCATGAGAAATGGAAAGAGAACTCAATCTAAGGCAAGTTTTTTTAAAAAATAGCAATTTTGAGTAACAGTAATGGTTTTGAGGTCAAAAGTTTAGAGTATAACTTGTGTGTTAAGGAACTGTTATGGCTCATGTGAGAAGAAAATATACAGATGTATGTAATATGTTTATATCACACATTTTAGGCTATAAAAGTATTTTCCTATGTGTGTGCTCATTTGAGCTTCTAAACAACCTAGTGAGAAGATTAAGATTATTCCCATTTTACAGATACGGAGACCGAGGCTCAGAGATCAAGTGGCTTTCCTGAGATTTTATAGCCAGGGAGTAGAGGATTTGGGGCTTCTTTCTCCAGTGATGTCTTCTCTTTTTCACATACCCTGCTTTTTGATGACTAAATCTGTTGTTTCCCTAGGATTCAAAACAATTTACACTTTGATGTTATTCTCCATTTGCAAATGGTGTAATAGCTAGTCAAAACAGTTCTGGAGATGGGCTCTAAACAGTGTTTTTCAATTGTATATCTAGGATTTCTGACATTGCTTATAAACTTGGGTACTCAGGTTTGATCAGAAATGGGAAACAAATGGAAGTGAAAGATTTGTGATTCTAGTAACCAAACAAAATTTTTTTTAAGAAAATAATTAAAAATTATCACAGCTAAAATAAATGAACTATTTTAGACTAAAGTTAACATGAAAATCTATTAGGAAAGAGATCTTAAACTTACTTATCCCACTGCATTATCTGGTAGGCTGAACTGATATGTTCTAAGGGTTTGAATGCTTGGATAATAAGATTTGGGTTAATAATTCAGTTTGTTGGTATGATTTTTAAATATATTTTCCTACTTGATTAAAATCAGTGTAATAGCTAACACTGAGTATTTAAGATGTGGCAAGCATTGTTCTCCAGCAGTTTTACATGTATAATTTTATTTGTACAGTGAAAGGTTGGCCATGTTTCATTTTAACAATTTAATTTTTCCACAGAGTTTTCATTTCTTGAAATAATTTTTGCCCTTTCTACTTCACAAAAGAAATGAATGAAGCATGTTAAATGCCAAGGTTGGCCACAGCAAGACAAGAACTTGGGCTAGAATCTAAGATTTGGTGTCTTGTGCTTTATAATGGTGCCTTTAAGCTGTAGGGGTGTCTGACCTTTTGATGTCTTTGGGCCACACTGGAAGAAGAAGAATTGTTGTGGGCTACACATTAAGTACAAAAACCCTAATGAACTGATGAGCGGAAAAAAAGGTTTTAAATAAATTTATAATTTTGTGTTGGGTTGCATTCACAGACCTGGACTGCTTTTGGCCTGCGGGCTGCGGGTGGGACATCTCAGCACTGTGAGGTTTTGAGCGAAATTTAGTGCAGTGTAGTTTCAAGAAAGTGATATGCTTCTGAAGCACCATGAAGATAATTTTAAACTTTTAAGTCAGGCTAGTTGACTAACTGCTTCCAAAGAGAGTCAGCATGCCTTCAAAATTCCTTGCCTGTGGCTATTAGGTAAGTTCATATTTTTCAGGTGCAGTTATAACATTTTGAAGCAGGATTGAATTCAAACCAGTTCTCACATTGCTGGACTTGTTTACAGCTGGGCTGGTCCCATGGTGAAGCTTCTGCTTAGAGATTATCTTGATTCTCAAAATGTGGAATGTCCCTTTTGATATTTATCATGTCTTGCCCCAGGCTATCCAGGGACTCTACCTTGACAATCCTTTGGTGACCACATTCTTTGTCAGATATTCTTGCTCTAGTCTTTGTTGCTCTGGCATAAACATTTTTGCGATAAACTATTTTGCCTAATGTTTCTGCTATGTGTTTGTGAGAAAAATATCTGAGAACCACGATGAAGGGTTAAAAAAAAGATGATGAATTTACTTAAGTGAAACTGAATGTGTTAGGGTTTGGTTAAAATTGAAACCATCCTTCATTTGGATATGGCCCTTTATTGTCTCAGAACTTAATAATTTGAATTCAGTTTTTCTTTGGAGAAGATGTGAGATTTTTTCCCCCCATCTTTTTGCTGCTACTTTTTTTGCTACTGGTGTATTTTGGTATTGTTGACAATTGTATATGGATTTTAAGCAATTTTAGGGAACTTAAAATTTCCAGCAACCCTTAGTAGAGGAGATTTTGGGGGAGTTCGAATGTAATACATACTTGAGTAGTGGTTTTGTTATGCTTGCCACTTCACATTTAAAAAATTTACTCCTCAAAACGGTGAGGTGGTTTTTTTGAAGGTCTGTTGAACAAGATTTCTCAGATGACTGGTAGGTGGTAGAATCAGGAGTTGAATGCAGGTCTTCTGACTTGAAGTCTAGGAATTTTAACTTTTTTTCCTCTAAAGCTAATTCAGTAGCAGAAACTGAATTTTGAGAAACATTAACTTAAAAAAATTACAGATTTGCAAAATGGTTCTTAAACTCTGTATTAACTTATATATGGACTCAGGTATTTTACTGGGAAGGAGGCAAGGAGAGAGTCCCTGACGAGGGAATTGTCACTATTTTCTATGAGTTGGTTGTCAAACAAACCAAATTAGACCCCGAAGAAGGTAATTTTAAAATGCTGACTGGCTGTTTTGTTTTTTTGTTTTTTTTTTTTAAGTAAAAAATATACTAAATGTATTAATCTCATATGAAGGACTCTGTTTAGTGTGGGTACTAATATAATGTTATATGTCTGAGTAGTCAAAGTATTGTTTTTTGAATGAAAAAATAACCTGAAACTAAATAGGCAATTGTTTGAAATGTAGCAGCTGTTAAATTATTTCTAAGAATGGAAATCATATTAGTAATTTTCACCAAACTATTTGCATAGCTAATAGCTATTTTAATTTGCATAGATACTAGCTATATTTAGATGGGAGAAATAAGTGGTGTTAAGGTCAGTGTTCTAAGTGAAAAACTGACTGTTCTTTGTAGAAGAAACTAAAGATATATTTTGAACTTCCTTACTCATGTCACCACCACAAGAAATGTACTTAATTTTTAGTATATATGCTTAGGCTGCCTTGCAAAATGGTGTTACAAAACTTTTTTTCTTTTGGTATCATTTGAATGTTTTGTACTTTTTGTTAGAAAAGTGATTATTTTACAGTATACACATATATACAATAATATCATATTCCTGATTTTTCTCCAAGTCCTCAGTGGGTATTATTTATTAGATCTAATTCTAATTTTGTTGACTCTTATATTTCTGTCTATAAGTAAAGGTTATTAAGCAAAGTGATCATTTTTAAATATTGAAGGGTGATCTTACAATCATTTTCAAGCACATTAGAAAAGCTCATCTGTCAATTTGATAATTATTGGTGATTCTTTACTGTTATAACATGTATCTGACAGTCTTCACTAAGTTAAGGATAGTGTATATCCTTATAAGTGTATGTATTTTTAAATTAAAAGTTAGATTTCTAACATTTAGACTTGATGATTGGGTAAGAAAAATAATATAGCTTTTACTCTGCTGAGGAAAAAACAGTCCTATAGATTATCTGTGATACAAATAGATGACCTAAAGATACCAACTTAACATTTCTCTTAAAGCTTATTAAGTATTTTACTATTTTTAGTTTTGCATTTTCCTGTAAGTTAATTTCTGCAGAGGTCTTTGGGAAAATGGTACAAAAAAGTTCTCCCTCTTGTAAGCTATTGCACTTTTGTTTAAAAAGTAAGTATACCTCCTTGTTGAGGAAGCAAGGAAATATATCAGGGAAATGGGCAACTAACTACAAAAGGTAGTGTTGGGACAAAATATGTTCCAGTAATGACTGGTAGATTTGATGATAATTTGTTATATCAGTATATAGTTTGCATTTTGTTATTAGTGTAATTTTTTACCAGGTGAGGATAGGTCAGAATCAAATAAAGTATTTGTGCTCTTATGAGGGACCAGTATGAATATTTTTGTATAACTTTCCAAAATTTAATAATTATCTTCATGATTTTAGAGGTTATTTCCTGTTTTCCCAGAACATAGTTTAGTGCCTGACATGTCAAAGGCACTCAGTGAAAAAAAAAAAAACTTAAAAAAAAGTTGAATACATTTTTGATAATACCACACTTTATTTTAGAATATTTGGAATTTTCTGGAAAAGTGATGTTTTAACCTTTAATAAACATATATGATTTGAGAGTAAACTGTTGAATAAGGTAACTGATCAAATGAGAGAATGGATGTGAAGCATTTAGGGAGTTAAGAGTCTAGAACTGCAACATGGCACTTCAGACTATTGAAATATTTGCTAGTGTGTATTTGGGGATTTTTTACTTCCCAAACATCTTGTCTTAGCTAGAATTTTGTGGTTATTTCTAAGACATTTGGTATTGAGTTCAAATGTATCTCACTCTTAGTTGTTTGTACATAGTTGTTACACTAGTTGGATACTTATTTACTTATTAAAATGAAATATGCAAGGAAAAAATGGAAAACTGGTTATGAGAATTATGTTATAGGAATAACATTTCAGTGAAATCTTTAGAGTGGCTTTGTGAATAGTGCCCCCTTATGGTTTGGGAAATACAGAGTCTGTATTCATTTACCATTAAAAAGTGGTAAAACATTTAAAAATGTTAATATTTTTAAAAAGGTTTATGATTTAAAAAACTTAAAAATTTATACTTTTGGTTTGAAAAAATAAAACTTCAAGGAAGAAAAAAGTATAGGTCTGAATCATTGTGTAGTCAGCTAATAGTGTTCTCATAGCTATGCATACATTGTAATTTATGCCATTGGGAGAATAAGGAAGTAATCAAGAATTGGGTTAATTTCAATCCCTTTAGAATTCTGGGAATGGAAAGTGATTGTGGAGCCAGAACTCAATTTGTTCAAAAGAGGTAAAACTTGTTTGGGAATAGCTTTAGTAATGGCTTGAAACCTGTATTTTATTCCCATACAGAATTTTGGTCTATTGAGGGTTCAACCACATAAAATAATTTAAGTATTTTATTAGATTACAAAAAGCAAAAAGAATATGTAATTAAACCTTAAACATTTTTTAAGGTGTAGTTTTCTGCAATGACTAAATAAAGTATTACAACACCATTGTAGGCAGAAAGGAATGAATAGGAAAGATACAATTAAAAGTCATTTTGATTTCCTTACTTACAAGTGGGTCACAGAAATAGTGGGTAAAGACTACATGGAGGTGCCCTGAGGCAGGAATTCATCTAGTTTCTGAATCTAGAATGTGTTAGATGCTTAATAAAGCATTGGGTAATTGAATGACGAATCTTAGTTGCCTTATAAAGTTACCAGTGATTTTCAAAGAGGAAGATAGGATTAGTTTTAAAGCAAAGTGGCCGTTTGTTTTCATTTGGGATAATGAATTAATTTTGAGATTTCAAATAGTATTAAAAGTGCGTATTTTATTTACTGTCTGGGAACAAAGAATAAAAAATCTCGTAAGAAATTTACTAAGACCATTTGGTAAATAATACTAGGGGTTTTAGTTCATGTTAAAAATTTTTTGGGTGTGATTATGGAAGTAATATAGGCCCAATTGTAAGTAGATAATGCAAAAAAACTTTCTCAGTTTTCTTACGGAGTGATAATTACTGTTGGAATTTATTCCTTTACCTATGTAATACTTTGTAAATCTGTTTTGCAGAAGCATCTATGGAGTGCACAAGTGCTATTAATACAGGACTAATTGAAATAGTAATATTTGGGGCCAATTTTAAGACAGTTCACTTAGAATAGTGTTTTTCAAATTGCAAATTGTTATCTATGCAGCCTTTCTCATCTGGGATTCCATGAGGGGAGAATTAGGCCCTACAGAAAATGATTTGAGTGATGGTTTGTTATTTCTTCCAGGGATGGTTATAGTGCTGTTCTAGATGTTTTGGAGAGAAGTTAATTCATTGTATACAATGGATGTGTTGGGGCATTTGGGCTTAATTCTCTTGAGAATCCCAGTTGAGAAAGAGCTAGGAGGGTCTAGCATTTAAAAAAAATGACTCAGTAAAAAATAGGGTGCACTGCATATAGTAGAATCAGTTAATCTAAAATTTGCCAATGTCAGTTTACATTAGTTGAAGGCCAAAATAACCTGAGATTATAATTTTTAAAGCATATATGCTGAAATGGGAGAAAAATATTATATTTATACAGATTGAAACTGACAACAAATGTTTTAGTGGAAGACATGTGAATAGAGATTTCCTGGTAATTGCAATGTTAAATGGTTTGGGTACTACATAATTTAATTATAAAAATTTTATTTTTAAAAGTTCCAGGAGTTAACGGGATTTAAACAAAATCAGTTTGTTCTTTATTTTTTCCAAGTTTTAAAGGGAGTGATACTCTACTACTGACTTAACATGGCTTTGTTTCTATGAAGGATTTAAGATTAATAGTTGCACATTATAAGAAAGTGAGCCTTTGTTTTTTTCTGGGAGCATTTTTAAGTACTGTAAACCTAAAACTGGCTTTGTGAGGTAGGTATGATCCTTTAGTGTGTGAGAACAGCAGGCATTGCTGTATAACTCCTGAAGGTCTGTCTTTAAGTTAGTGAAGGTACTTAGATCATACTGTTCCAGTTTTGCATCAGGTTGATTAATTCTAATAATTAGAAGGAAATGAGGTACAAGACTTAAGCCTTAAAATCCCTTAAGTAGCTATTTGCTACCTTGTAACGCTATTCCTATTTCAGTTGTTGAAACACTCATTCACAACATATTGGAAGCATTGAGGAAACCTGATCCTATACTGAAAGATTCAATTTCTTTCAGTAAGAGTTGTTGGCAGCTGTCTGGTAGGTTGTCTTTTGTGTCCTGAAATCATTTATTGACCACCAACAGGTATATTCACTTTATACCTAAAGAGTTACTACTTAACTATGTAGTGAGTCATGTGTTTAGTAAGGTTCGGAATGATTTATATTGTAATGTGTATTTAATATGCCATATATTTTATTTCTTGTGTAATCACATCATTAAGGGGATAGACTGTTAAATTTAGCAGTCTATTAGCCCTTCATATACTTACCGTCTTATAAACACCAAAATGTAAGTATGTATGTTTTATCTTTTCAAAAATATTTTTTCCACGTATTTAAAAAATTTTAAGTCTGATTTTTGGGTGGGAGTTTGGAAATCCCATCAATATTTTGAAGCGTTGTCTTGATTTTTTTAGTTCATTGATGTTTGTTAATTAGACTTAATTAAATGTCATAAATGTTAATCTTACTGTAATTAAAAACAGAGTGCAACCTAAAAGCAAAATTTATTACTGAAGATAAGTCTAGGAATTTTAAAGTTTGTTTGTTTGTTTTTAGTACAATTGGAATGTTTGTATGTGAATAGTACTGAGTGAGTGGAATTGCTTTTGTATCTTGGAAGTAGGGACAAAAATGCCTGTTGGTTTTTTTGTAAATGAAATCAAGTTCTCTAAATTATTTCATTGTGAAACTAATAAGCACTATCAAAATACAGTGGTTCTTTATTAGGAAATCTGATTATCAAAGGAATCTGGCATGTATATATAACACAATAAGTTGAAATTTAGAGAATCTTTCATAAAACAA
Source organism: Tonatia bakeri (assembly GCA_004024845.1). Taxonomy (NCBI): domain Eukaryota; kingdom Metazoa; phylum Chordata; class Mammalia; order Chiroptera; family Phyllostomidae; genus Tonatia; species Tonatia bakeri. The sequence goes on along the minus strand of PVIA01000277.1, from coordinate 19,541 downwards.
TCTCTAACTTTTACTTATTTAAAATGACCTCTTCAATTTTGGAAATGTTTAAAATTTACTTTCATAGATGTCACTGGTTGTTTTATGACTTAGAGAAAGAACCTTCAGAATAAAATAAAGTGTCTGAAATTTTTCTTATATTTCAGTTGAGGATGCCATCTGTTCATTTTGTGGTGATAATGGTGGGGAAGATGGGCAATAAAAGCATCTTAAAATGTTGGGGCTCTAACTTAAGCTACTAAATAATCTACTTCACTTCTTTGCCAAGTAATGTAATATATTCTTTTAATGTTTAAATACACAAAGGGAGTAAATTATTCTCATATTGAAAGGTAAGATAAACGATGGTAAATGCTCATCTCTTGGCATCTTAATTTTTATTCCTAATCAGTAGTAGCATTACTGCTGTGCCATTTATATTGTTCTTTTTTTGAAGACCTAATTTGTATGTAGAAACAAATGCAGAATAGACGAAGAAATCTGGCGTGCCTGTGAATGTTCTGTTGTATAATATGTGCTTTCTTAATTATTTTTAACATGCAGTTAAGATAATTTGTTCTAAATGTGTTTATGGCTTACTCTAGCATATTAGGTAAAATTAACTCCCAACATTTTATTATGGTTAGCATTATGAATTTCCGTACCATTTATTTTATTTACTTTGTGATCTGATCTCCAAAAATACATCTCAAAGAGCTTTGGCCTCTTTGGTACCTCATAGAGTAGAATGTGGAATGTGATAGTCTGTTTGTGAATTTCTTGATAGCATAATCTTGTAAAAGGCCACCCTGGGAGTTAATGAGCTATGTTGTTATTCAGAATTCATTCAACAAATATTTATTGAATCCCTACTACAGGCATGCATGGTGCTACAGGCAGGCATGGTGCTAGGTACTGGAAATGTAAAATTAAGTAAGGAAGACAGTCCTTGACCCCAAGTTGCTGTTTAAGCAGAGACTGGACAGCCCCATGTCAGGGATTTTGAATATGGAATTCAGACATTGGCTAGGGAACTGCACTAGGTGATCTTTAGGGAAGATTCCTTCAGAACCTCTAGTCTGTGACTCTGTTAGTGGAATTCTGTGAGAATAGGAAATCAAATAAAGGACAGAAACTAGAGAGGGATGGATGTTTAAAAATACAAGGTAGGGCAAAAGTAGGTTTTTAAGTATGCAAAACACAGTTTATTCTTGTATTATTATTTATTTATTGTATTTAAACCACTGTAAACCTACTTTTGTCCCACCTTGAATATGAATGCTCTAACAGTTACTTAAGGCAGCACCTAAAGTGTAGAGACATCATAGAAATAAAAATAAACTGAGTTTGGGTCAAGTAAAACTTAGAAGTAAAAGTAAATAAAAGTAAAAAGTTGAATAAAAGTAAAACTTACACAAACCAAGCTGTAGAGTTTTTAAGTGATCAAAATTGAGTTAGGTTTCAAGTCAAGATCTTTGACTGAAGAAGTTTAGAATTTGCTTTTCTGAAGAGTTGAGTCCTGACCTGTGGTTTCAGTTGGTTGAATGTTGTCCTGCACAGTGAAGGGTTGCCAGTTCGATTCCCAGCCAGGGCACATGTTCATAAACATCTTGAGCAGGGTTCAGTCCCCATTTGGGGTGCATATGAGAGGCAACCTATCAATGTTTCTCTCTCAACATTGGTGTTTCTCTCCCTCTCTTTCTTCCTCCCTTCCCCTCTCTGTAAAAAGAAATAAATAAAATCTTAAAGGATTTGAGATTCCAGTTATTCATAATAGGAAAAACTTTCGAATATGTAAAACGACTTTAGTAATTTGAATTTTTAAAATCTAGTAGCAGTTGATTTCTTGAGCAGTATAGTGTATCCACGATTGTTTTAAATGTAAAATGAATTTAAAGTGGAGCTTACTTTATTTTCTAAATAATGAGTTTAACAAATGACTTCTGGAAAAGAAATTCTCATTTAATTCAAGCTGATCTTGCATTGCATTGATTTGTTAGCATGAGCCTATCCATGCTCATTAACACCTCTTTCAGCTTACAGTGTTGGGGTGACAAATGTTCTGCCTAAGTGAATTTTCTAGATGAGGAAGCTACTTTTTTCAGCATTAACCGTGTGCTTTAAAAATTTAACTTTTTTCATTATTTCTGAAATGTCAAATAGTTTTGATCTTTTTATGTGGTACATAGTATGTTCTATATGTATGTGATACACTATTTATATATAGTATAACATATAGTAAAATTTATTGTGTTGGCTGGAGACTTCTTAAATATCAGTTTACCCTGTTGTGATGTTGGTAGGAGACAATTGAGATATATTAAATCATCTGTCTTAGCCTACAGTAAAGCCCTCAAATTGTATTGCTTTTTGAATAGTTGTTTATGTTTGCATCCTGTACTTCACCTCTCTTTACACTGTCAGCTGTCACCAGGCATCTGTCACTGAGTATTTTTGTTGCCAGCAGTCATTTCCTTTTCTGATTTGCTGGTAGAAATAAGCTGTAGGCTGCAAACTAGTGAATAGTTTACTTTATTAATAAGCAGTTTTGCCTCAGATTCTGAATTTTTTTAGAATATTTGATCAGGATTGTAGGGTTTAAAAAAATTCTACTCTCATAGAGTTTAGAGGTACTCATTGAATATGTAACTCTTAAATCCTTTCAATATACCATTCTTTTTCCTATGCTCTTACAGTATTGTTAGTCTTTCAAGTTCCTTGCCCAATAATTCTTAACAAAGATATTGATCTACCAATACAAATTACCATATTTTTATTTTTGGCTTTTAATTGGCCCTAAGTCATCTCCTGATTGGTCAGGTGGCTGTATAATGTGTGCTCCAAAAGCTGTTTTCTTTCTGTTTTCAGCCTGTTGTGTTGGGGCAGTGGGTTGCTTGTCAGGACTTTCCTTTCATTAGTTTCTTCCTCATTGGTTTCCTCCAATAGCAAGATCTCCCTAATCAAACCATGGCCAGTTTTATGAATTTGGTTTTGTTTTAATCACAACTGCTTAGCATCTGGAGATGTTTCCATTCTGTTTTACGTAGTTTCTTGGTTCTGAACTAAAAATTAGGACATCAGGCAAAATAGTTTTCCTAGTTCTTGGTAGGGTCTGTCCCCTGAGGGCAGTGTTCATGCATCATCGAACGAGGATGTCATTCTCCATACACCTGACCTGGTTGCAGAGGCACTAGACCCTTTCAGAGGCAGGGTCAGAATTTTCAGCTCTCCTTTTTGTCTCGTCCTTCCTTTTTCTCCTCCCCAATTCCCTTCTCCTTCACTCCACTAGATTTGACTGTTAGCCTCCTATCTTTGTTGCTCTCCTACACCAGGTGTTCTTTCAACTCCACTTTCCTCTTCCATTAGTAAGTCTGGCCCCCTTTTAAGGTACCCTTTTCCCAGAAGGGCAGGGTAATTACTATAATACGAAATGTGTTTGTAGAATAATAGAGAAATAATAGAGAAGCTAGTAACACAGGTTGTTCTTTTCTTAGTTTCTGAACCTCAACTTTCTAATCTGTGAAATAGAGATCATGATATCTACTTAATGATGTATTTGTTAGAATTAAGTGGGTTGTATAATGTTCTTATCAGATAGATGTTCAATAGGTAGATAGTTAACCTTCTTTTCCTTTATTGACAGGTACAGTTTGTGAGGAAATACGGTTTGCTGATGAGTGTTAGCAGACAAAGTGGTTTTACGTTTAGTTCGGTAGGGTGTTTATTGCTATAGAATGTTATCTATATGCTAACAAGTACTGTGTAAATGCACTATATTCTAGCCGATTGTAACAGAATGAAGAAGAATCAGAAACCAATGCTGTACATTTGCAGAATACTGTTAGTTAAAATGGATTTTCAAAATATTTCATAAGTGTGACATTGGATGAAATCATTTCTGGTAATCCCTGTTAACATGAAACTGTTTTTGTGATGGGACTAGCAGTCTCTTTGAATTTCAAGTGACCAGACATGGTACTTTTAAGGAAAGATTGCCTTAGTAAAAGATGATTCTTAATATAATCTTCTTTCTCAGGTCTTCAGAGATACCTGTGGTCCTGTCAAGTTGACATATTAAAATTTTAACCATCGCATCTTCTTTCAATAAACTTCTTCCTTTCTACATTTTTCTACAGATAGATACAGCATCAGGAATGGAATTACCGTCATGGTATCCTGTTATAAAGCAGGAAAGCGACCATGTTTCTCAGACACATGCATTTTTACACCCTAGGTGAGTGGGTATTGTCTCATTAGTTTAGTCTTTGTTCATTTATTCATTCATTCATTTATTCAACCAGCATCTATATGTTAGATACTATTCTAGGGCATTGGGAATTCATTAGTTAGTGTTAAGCTTTCTTGTTCATCCGTGAGATGAATCGTAAATTGTGTTGAACATTTCAAATAATGTTTTCTTGTGTTTCTATGTGTTTTTTTTTCCTTAGAAATAGGTCATTTCATTTTTGCTCTGAAGTAAAAAATGAAAGTTTTGTTTTAATTTCCTTAACTCCTTTCAAGATGTAAACCAGTTCCTCAAAATCTTGATGTACAACATTGATATTTTAAAAAGAAATCTTTATGTACCTTAGATTATAAACTATTTACTTCCTAAGTTTTTAAAATTTTTATTTATTAAGAGAGGAAAGGGAAGAAAGAGACAGACAGACAGACATTGATTTTGTTGTTCTACTTATTTATGCATTCATTGGTTGATCCTTGTATGTGCCCTGACCAGGGATCAAACCCTCAACCTTGGTGTATTAGGATGATGCTCTAGTCAGCTGAGCTGCCTGGCCAGGGCTTTAGTCCTAAAGTTAAGATTTTATTTATGTATCTTTAGAGAGAGGGGAAGGGAGGGAGAAAGAGAAGGAGAGAAACATCGATGTGTGAGAGATAACATACATGGGTTACCTCTTGTGTGCCCCCAACTGGGGACCTGGACTGCAACTCAGACATGTGCCCTGACTGGGAATTGAACTGGCAGCCTTTGGGTTCACATGCCAGCACTCAATCCACTGAGCCACACCAGCCAGGACCAGTCCTAAAGCTTTATCTGCTGCTGTAAATATATATTCTCACCAAGCATAGTGAGGAAGAATCTCAGTCTTATTTACATTAGCACCTGTCAGTTTTCTTAGCAGAATACTGAGTTTTCATCCTCAGAATTCATGTAATTGGTAAGAAGGAACAAAATAGATGTATCCTATACAAAGAAAATGATATATAAGAGAAGATTATTTAGAGATTAGGAGATAAAGTGTTAAGTTAAAGTATATCAAGTTAAATGGTTGTATCTTTTGGCTAAAGGTTATACAAATTACAGTTAATATGGTACTTAAATACATAGCTCATATCTGTTCTATGAGTTTCTCAGATGGTACACTGAACAATTTTATGTGAACTTCAAGCAAAATTGATAGATGGCCCTTTGATCATAGTTTTACGCAATTTATTATTGCTGTTTTATCAAATACATAGATGGTACTAAAGTATTTTAGAAAGGCTGTTTTGTGGGGTTTGATACAAGGCTGCCCAGAAGCTGCCTCTTTTCTCCCTGCGCTATTAAGAAGGAGGGGTGTGGAAAACTTGTTGGGCCTGTGTTGAAACAGTCTATAGCCATGCTGTGTGGGACTGAGTCAGCCTCACCATAACAAAGAGCAAGGATTTGTTGCTTTACAGGGTGATGGGCAAGAAAAGAGAAGCATGTAGTGTTTTCTTTCTGGCATAAACCTTACCTACTTAAGGCTGTTAAACAGTTCTGTAGAAGTGCTTCATGCTCTTAGTTCTCAGGTGGTTTTGAGGGAAGGGGAAGAAACTGATGTTTTTTCTAGTGAGTATCCTTTTAGTGTTAGAAATTACTTTTTGCAAAATAACAAAATTCCTCATGATTTTGCTTTTACTGTTTAAAATACTTTTTCAAGAATTCTTTTCTATTTTGACCCTTATTTTCTGAGTTATATTGTGTTTTGACTTAAAAAATTGTTTAACCATAGAAATAGATGTAACACGTTTACTTTTTACTTAAACATAATGTGTGTCTTATGCCTTTCTTTATTTTCAGCTACTACTTATACATGTGTGATAAAGTGGTTGCCCCAAATGTGTCACTCACTTCTGCTGTGTCCCAGTCTAAAGAGGTCACAAAGACAGAGGCAAGTAGATCCATACCAAGACAGTCAGAGAAGCCTCACAGTAGTGGGAAACATCACAAAACAGTGTCTTATCCAGATGTCTCACTGGAGGAACAGGAGAAAATGGATTTAAAAACAAGCAGAGAATTGTGTAATCGTTTAGGTGAGTATTTAAAATTAGTGTTTAAAAAGTATTAGATATTTAAAATCAAATATCCAATAAACACATTTATCATTTCCAGAGGATTTCTATTTAACAGAATTTTTCAAATAATTGAAGCTTTTATAAAAAAATGCTGAGTGACTACTTATAACCTCAATTGCTATACTTTTCTAGAATGATGGTAGTTATGGAGGCTAATGAGATAAATATATAGGCTGCATGACTTCATACTGCAACCTTCATACTGTCTGATTATTTTTCCCCCTTCCTGCCTTTTCTTTACTGTCAGATTTATTCAGAAGATCTTTAATTTTCAAGTATTTCTAATTTGCTGTGAACTGAGAAACCATTTAACTTACGATGCTAGGAAGTATATGTAAGAGTATTTAGGTATAGGACTCAGGGAAACTTAGTCATGGTATGAGGAAGGGTTGAAAACTGAAAGCTGTGGGAGCCAGGCAGATGGCACAAATGCAGAATGCTGGCTGGACATCTAAAAAAAAGCTGCCTAGTTACAGTGCCTTTTATAATACTGTGGGCCAAACAAGACGTGTTCGCTCAAATGCTGCCTGCATATAACCTCCATGTAGTAGCAGAGCTTTGAATATAGCTTAGGGAAGTGTGACCGGTATTTCAGCTTCATGGGAGCAGTTGAAGGTCTCTCTAGTCATTTAACTATTTTCATAGATAGTTGAGATTCTTGGTGGGGCATTTCTGTACTTTAATTTTGAGAGTTTTAAAACTTAGTTTTCTTTGGATTTAAATACGGCACTTAATTACTGTTATCATTATGTCCTATTTGCATTATATTTTATTTCACAAATTAGTGTATTCTAGTGACTTAAATTTACTGAATTATAATTTATCTTAAAATTTATACATTTAACATGTACAATTCAGTTGTTTTTAATAAATTCACAAAGTTGTACAATGATCACAGCTAAAAACATTTTTGTCACCTCAAAAGAAACCTTAATACATTAACAGTTACTCTTCATTCTCCCATTTCACCTCCAGCCTCTTTCAACATTAATCTATTTTTTGTCTTTATGGATTTGCTTATCCTGGACATTTCATATAAAAGGGTGGTACAATGTGTAGCCTTTTCTTGTCTGGCTTCTTTCATAGTCTTGATTTCTATAGCTCTGTAATAAGTTTTGAAATTGGGGATTGTGAGTCCCCAACTCTTTTTTTAAGATTCTTTGCCTGTTTGTATTCCTTGCATTTCCATATGAATTTTAGAATCAGCTCATCAATTCCTGTTGCAAAACCAGATGGGATTCTGATAGGTATTGCATTGAAAAAGTAGATTAACTTAGTATTACTAGCTACCTTAGTCCATTTGGGCTGCTGTACCAAAAATACCATAGACTGGGTGGCTTATACCAGACATTTATTTTTCACAGTTCTGAAAGCTGGGAAGTGTAAGGTCAAGATATGAGCAGATTTGGTGTCTGGCGAGGTCCTGCTTCCTGGTTCATAGATAGCCATCTTCTCACTGGGTCCTCACATGATGGGAAGGATGGGAGAGCTCTGTGGAGTCTCTTTTATGAGGGCATAAATCCCATCATAGGGGCTCCATCCATATGACCTAATTACCTCCCAAAGGCCCGAACCTCCTAATACTATCATATCAGGGGTTAGGATTTCAACATGAATGGGAGGGCGAGTAGGAGTCAGTAACATTCAGATCATGACATCATCTTCACAATATTAAGTCTTTTAATCCATGAACATGAGATGCCTTTCTGTTTATTTTCAGTGTTTTTTAGTTTTCATTGTTCAAGTTGTGTACTACTTTTGTTAAATTTATTCCTAGGTATTTTATTTTTTTTTTAATTTCATTTGCAAATGGAATTTTATGGATTGATCTGACATTTCAACAGAATGATATTCATACTTTGTTACTTTATTTTTGCCTCTTAAAGATCCATCAATCTCAAATAATTCTGTAAGTAAAAAGAAACCCGAGTCTTCCACTCGCAGCTCAGTCAGAGACACAGCCAAGGTGGGAGTTGAGCACGATGCTGCGGCTTCATCCCCATCTCCACTCCCTGTCAGAGACGTCACTTGGGAGGATGATAAGGGAAGAATCATGGAAGAAGTGATGAGAACTTACGTAAAACAACAGGAAAAACTGAACTCCATTTTGCAGAAGAAGCAACAACTTGAGATGGTAAAATAGTTATCTAACTAATATCCCATTATAAAAAGATACTTGTTCATATTCTTAGGAAAAGTCAAAATGAGTTGCTGTAAACTTGTTTAAGATTATTCACAGTTTTACACTCAAAAGCAATTTTAATATACTTTGAAAATTTTTAAACTAAGTTTAGAGGAAGAGTGTGAAAGAGAAAGAAACATCCTCTTGTTGTTCCGCCCATCTGTGCGTTCATGGGTTGGTTCTTGTTTGCGCCCTGACGGGAAATAAACCTGCAACCATAGCATACTGGGACGGCGCCTAACCGACTGAGCTACCCCGCCAGGGCTAATGTACTTTTAAATGTTTAGAGAAAAGTTTTTCAAGATAATTACTTCTACATGGAGTTGCTATAACACCTGAATTTTAGGTATTTTATGTAGTATTTTTTCCTGAATTAAAATTTTTTAACTCGCTGGAATTAAAACACAAATTGTATTGTGATTCTTTGTATTACAGGAAGTTGAAATGTTGAGTAGTTCAAAAGCAATGAAGGAACTCACTGAAGAACAGCAGAATTTACAGAAAGAGCTTGAATCTTTGCAGAATGAACATGCTCAAAGGATGGAAGAATTTTGTGTTGAGCAGAAAGACTTAGAGAAGAAGTTAGAGCAGGTAATGAAGCAAAAATGTACCTGTGACTCGAATTTAGAAAAAGACAAAGAGGCTGAATACGCGGCACAGGTAAGAATTACTCAGTTTGTGTAGTGTTGCCCTTTTAATGTGGAAGTTGAAGCTCTTACCTTCTCTATTAAATAAATTAATTTTTATCAAGTTCATTTCATTTTGCTAGATGTCAAAATGGATAATTTTGTTAAACAGCTTTATGCTTGTAATCAACCAAGATGACTTTTGATTTTGATTGCTTTATTACCTGAAATTTTTATTGGGTTTCTGTGGTTTAGTTGCCAAAATTGCTAATTTCTAGGTGTTGGAATATCAAGTATTATATTATTTTAATATAATATATTGGCTTTCAAATGGGCAAATTAACAAACACGAACTGTTGCCCACTATGTTTAAAAGCACTGAGCTCACAACTTAGGGAACATGAACAAATAACACTTAAGGTGAGCAGGCTGTGATGATGAGAGGCATGATAAAGTGCGGGGCAAAATAAAAGGACACTAGGAATTTAGTTCTCTTGACCCTTTGTTTTTCCCCTCATTCAATGTCAAGTCAAAGTCAGATTAGTAGTATTAGATATTTAAGGGATTGTGTATGTGTGATATAGTTCATTTTGTAAAGAGTAATTTGAAGGCAAATCTTTGCAGTGATGAGAGTATTAAATGGAAATAAAAACTGAATGGAAACTGACACAGTCTTTTAAATCACACAGTTGGCAGAGCTCAGAGAGAGACTGGACCATGCCGAGGCTGACAGACAAGAACTCCAAGATGAACTCAGACAGGAACGGGAGGCGAGACAGAAGTTAGAGATGATGATAAAAGAGTTAAAGCTGCAAATTTTGAAATCAAAGACTGCTAAAATATAGAAACCTTTAAAGAGATTCATCTGTATGTTCCTGACAGAGTTTATTTTTGTTTGTTTGCTTCGCTAGTTGAGTTCTGAACAACTTACCTGCATGAAGATAATTAGGCATTCTATCCATTTGTAGATCAGAGAAAGTGAAGAGATTATATATTAGTACATAAATTTTTACATTTCCAAATGAATGAAAATGTATGTTTCTTTCTACTTTTCCCCCCAAACAGCTTAGTAACAATACTCTGCTGTTTCAACTATTAGATAATCTGCCTATATTTCTAGTGCAAATCTAACAGTTGTGTACTTCTTGAAAGCTGCATTGAGTGATGGAAAATAGTTGTGAGTTTTGTTATCCATATTTCAGACTCAAGTTTAGGTACAATGGTGGCATCATATTTCAAATATATAGTAATAGTCAAGGAGTTAAATCTCCATTGTTTTCATTAACACAATCTCTTTTCTAAGTTGATACACTATACTCATCATATACAAAACTTGTTTTTATTTTATTCATAGTGTGGAATGAATTTCTGTTCTCTACTTTTTAAAGTTTTAGAGATATTTTGTCAAAAGAAGAATTTCAGTGGTGAGGTTATGGCACATCCCATGGACACAATGGGGAAGGATAATATGCTTCATTGTAATCCCACTGCTAAACAGAAGAGGCAGTTGTAATTTTTTTTTTTAATATGGTTATATTTAGATTTTTTTTAATGCAGCAACTTCAGGAAAGGGAATAAATGTAAAAATTTCTGGACTTCTGTTTATGTTGTTAATAGTGGTGTTGAAATGTTACTGTTCTTGAGAAAAACTGATACCATTGATGTACATCAGTTTTTATACAATTCATAATCTTCCTGTACAGTTTTTATATGTGTAGTTATGGGGCTTACTGAAATTTATATAATGGATTTGTTTTCCTTGATGCCTTTGTTTTCCTTTAAGTTGTAAAATATTAAACTCCTTGAAGGTTATTTTGGACTTTTGTATGTTTAAATGTTAAGTCTTATCAAAATTTGCACAAACGGACCATTTCAATTACTACTTAATATCAAAATCAGGAATTTATAGTCAACTGATATAGTTTATGATAGATTAATATAGGGAATTTTAGTTACCTGCTACTAAAAGATTTTTAGATAATTTTTAGAAGACAGGAATCCCATAATTTGGGAGAAGGGCAACATCTGCACTTTTTTTTTTTTTTTTGCACAGAAAAGTGTCATTCTTTAATGGCACATTTCATATTCATTAATTCTTGGCTTAGAAGGTATTAGGTAAAATTTTTAGTATGCAATTTTTAAAGGCAGTTTCCTGAAGCTACAATTGATGACTATTATCCCATGATTTTTATGTTCTCATGTTCTTGCCTAAGGTACTGAGTGAAATTACTTGAGAGCTGAATCTATTTTTAAAATAAATAAGCTAGTCTTACATAGTATTCCCCACACACGTGATAGGTGCTGCAATGGTATAGAACTTCAGAACACAGTAGGTTATCATCTAACAAGTTATTTTCATGTTTTGCTTAATGGTACTAATGTATCCTAAAAGAATTTACTTCTCAAAGTATAGTTTTTCAATAGAATGTGATCTAAATGTGTATTTCCTGTTTGCCATTTAGATTTTACTGTATTAATCCTGCAATTTAATTTGTTGATTTTTGGAATCTCCTCAAGGAGGAACAAATGTTAAAAAAATGATGTGCAGGAACAATGTTTAAAATAACACACCTTTATTTAGATAGGCAGAAAGAAAAATCAAGGACATTTTATGATAAAGTTTCATTTTGGTTGTGAATTAGTTGTGTCACAGCGAAGCTTTTTGGGAGACAAACTTAAGCCCCTATAATTTCATTTGTTTTTCTAATTCACTCAAGATCTTCCTAGGTATGTTACTTAGATAAGTTTACTTAATTTTCAACCCACAATTTCTAAATTGCTTAATCTTTGAAATGTTACTTTAAAATTCTAAGCAGTGCTTAAACACCTTTGAATTATCATAAACTCTTAATTTAGAATTGAGTGAAATATTTTTTTCTATTCCTTCCCATGATGAAAACTTGTCACATGAAATTGTATAGTCATTTTCCCAAAGATACATTGATGTTGCCATAGATTTCTGTCTAACTTCCTTGAGATAGTTTTTTAGTCAATTGTAAATATACCTATTCTAGTGAAAAGTAATTTAAGTTACATTGCACCACATAGCTTGAAATTACAGATTTTTGTAGTACTTTAAAAGTGGCCTCTGCTAAATTATCTTACCCTTATAAAATTTTCTATTTGCATGCTCATTTTGTGTGTTGATTGCTATCTTAAAGTTTGTTTTGGTGTTGCTTTTGTGTGCTATTCATTAGGCAAGCAGATTTTTCCTCAGATTTTATAATACTCTTCTTAGGAAAAATATGAAAATATTAACTTTAAAAAGCTGCATTAAAGGAATGGGCTATCAGAGTGTTGGAGCATCTTTAGAAGGAAGAAAAGATAGAGTATTAGCTTACGGGTGATAGGTGATGTTTAACTTGGGTGATCATAGTTTCTGTACTCTGACCTTTATGAGGAAAAGATACAAAATCTATAAAGGAAGTAAATGTAAAATCTGCTGTCATTGAGGAAGCTCCAAACCACCCTGATTTCACAAATTAATTTTTAACGCTATGAAAGGATTTGACCAGCAACATAAGTTTGGCTTGTGATTTAGTTTTGTAAAGCATATTCTTTTGCTTGAATTTCTGTGTCCATGAGAATTAGGATGTTTTATGCTTCTTGAACTAATTTTATAGCATATTTAATATATTACTAGTTGGAATGGAAAATCATTTGTACATACCAAATTACAAACCAGTTACTAAAGTAGGTGAGATAGACTGAGTACAATATATGCAGGTTATTCATTTATTAGAAGTGACAGAACCACCAATGTATCTGCACACCTGTGGACTCGGGAGGAAAGTGAAACGATAATCGAGCAATATGAAATATGCTCAAGATATGTCCCTAAAATCAGTTGGAAAGCTGGTGATGAAGGTTTTTGATCAGCTTCTAAAATTTTCTCAATGAAAAGACTGTTTTGATTGCTTAAGGAAGAATCCTCATTTTTATTGCCTTTATACATTTAATCTGCACGGCAGGACATGAAAAATATAATGACAAGTTGTGCTTATACTGTACATCTGTTTCTGTGCTTGGAACTACTTGTTAATAGTTTTTATTGAAGCTGTCAGCAATAAGGGACACAGTGGGATTGAATGATTTAAACAGCTTAATTTTTACTAGTATAGAATACTTAAGCATTTCCATTATTGGAAAAATTTATATAGGTATTCTACAATGTATCTTGTTTAAAAGGACAGTCCTTTTTTAAAATATCAATTTTAAATGGCTTTAAACTACATAATGCAATTGGGGCTTGTTTTTTTTTTTGTTTGTTTTTTAGTAATAGAATTAAATGTCTTATATAGTGCTACTGTTTTTGAATTAGGAAGTTATCAAATGTAAACACTGAAATTTAAAAGTTAAGCCCAGAAAACAAAATAGGGTATTAAATTTGTTGAATGTAAAAAGAAATTTATGATTTTCTTCAATATACATACCTCACTTGAAAATAAAGCACAGCATACTTAAAGTAGTTCTAGTAAAAAAAGTCTACTAAATTGCTAAATTTAGGACACCTTGTGGGAAATTATAGTTAGGGAGAAATAAAATATATTTGTTCTTAACCATCCTGTTAGACATATTTGTTTATCCTGATAATTTTAAGCCAACATAGTAGTCCTAAATTATTTCTGAATTTTTTAATCTGTGAAGGCAGTAAATGAAATTACCTGTTCTGCAACTGTTAAAACAAATTGTTGACTGCATTGACCATAAATTCATTATAAAATTTTGCCAATGATGTACAGTTTTATGGTTAAAATTGCTGTGGTTGGTTGTATTACATGACACAAAACTGTCCTCTACCTCACGTGAAATAAAATATTTTATATGGTTTTACTATAAAACAAGACTCATCTATCTGGTCACTTAGTTTACAAATTTTGAATTATATTTATTGAAACATGACATACTGTGCTCTTAGCTTATACCTCAATTGTATTTTGTGCTGTTTTCCATTTTCATGCCTTGTAAATAACTTGTACAGATTGTGGATTAAATTCCAAATAAAAACTTTTAATGCCAATAAATTGTTTCAAGCCATCTTAGTATGCTGTGCAAGCTTATCCCTTAAAATTGACATTTTCTTTTTTTTAATTTAAAGTCTGTTCATTACATACTCAGTGGTTAAGACCTTTTTTTAAAAAATGAAATTTTATACATACTGACTTTCAGTGATTATTCTCTTTCATGATGCGTGGACTTATACATCCCCACTTCGGGTATTAATTATCTGTCACTGTATAACGAAATTTAGCAGCTTAAAACAAGTATTGCACATAGTATGTGAGGGGCAGAATCCAGGAGCAAGTTAGAGTACAGTTGTGAGGTTCCCTGGGGCTGAAATCATCTGAGGGCTTCACGGCTGGAGGACCTGCTTCTAAGGTCACACTCACATGGCTATTGACAGACACTTAGTTCCTCACTGTTCAGCCCTGCCCGTGGAGCTGTCCGTAATGTGGGTGGCTCCCCCGCTGTGAATGGCTCAAAGGAGAAAAAGAGTAAAGCCGCCATCTTTGATGACCTAGACTCATGTCCTACTTTGCCTTATCCTGTTTGTTATAGGATGTGTCATTAAGTCCAGCCTATACTCATTGAAGGGGCTTATGCAAGGGTGTAAATATCAGGAGGCAGGGATCATTGGGGACCATCTTAGAGTCCAGTTACCAGACCCTCCAATTTTTTTTTCTGTGACAAAATATATATCAGTATAATTCAGTTGGCAGTAAGTATTCACAATGTATAACTATCAAAATTTCCAGAACTTTTTTATTATCTGGAACAACTCCCTGTTCACCTGTACCTTTTGATAGCTTCTATTTTCTGTCCCTCCATTTGCCTCATATAAGCAGAATCATAAAATATTTTTTCTTTTGTGTCTGACTGCTTTCACTTAGCATAATACTTTCAAGGTATATCCATGTTGTAGCATGTATCAATTTCTTTTGATGGCTGGATAATATTCCATTATATATATATACATACACATACATACATATGAAATGTGCCACATTCTGGTTATCCATCTGTTGATGGACATTTTGGGTTGTTTATACATTTTAGTCATTGTGAATAATGCTATGAACATTGATTTATAAATTATCTGTTTAAATCCCTGCTTTTCATTGTTCTGGGTGTACATCCAGAAGTGGAATTGCTGGGTCATACGGTAAGTCTATATTTAACTTCGAGGAGTCATGACACTTTGTCACAGCAACTACTTCTTTTTACATCCCCACCAGAGATACACAAGGTTTCCAGTTCTTTCACATCCTCGTAGCACTTTCCATTTGATCAATAATAGCCATCTTAATGGATGTGAGGTGCTGCTTCATTGTGGTTGGATTTGCATTTCCCTAGTGACTAATGATGTTGAACATCTTTTCAGGTGCTTATCGGCCATTTGTATATCTTTGAAGAAACCTTTAAGTCCTTTACCCATTTTTGAATTGAGTTTGTTGTGGTTCTTTATATATTTTAGATATTAATCCCTTATCAAATGAGTTGAAATGTTTTTTCCTGTTTTCTGGGCTACCTTTTCACTCTTTTTAAAAAATCGTTGTTCAGCCCTGGCTGGTGTAGCTCAGTGGATTGAGCGCGGGCTGCAAACCAAAACATTGCAGGTTCAATTCCCAGTCAGGGCACATGCCTGGGTTGCAGGCCATGACCCCCAGCAACCGCATATTGATGTTTCTCTCTCTTTCTCCCTCCCTTCCCTCTCTAAAAATAAGTAAAATCTTTAAAAAAATTGTTGTTCAAATACAGTTGTTTCCATTCCCCTCCCCCACCCTTTTCACTCTTAATAGTGTCCTTTGATGCACAAACTTTTAAATTTTGATGAAGTCCAGTTTAGTTTTTCTTTTGTTTTCTGTGCTTTTGGTGTCATATCCGATAAATGATCAACAAATCCAATGTCATGAAGCTTTCCCCTTGTGTTTTCTTTTAAGGATCTTATATTTTTAGCTCTTACGTTTAGCTCTTTGATCCATTTTGAGTTAATTTTGTATACGGTATAAGGGTTTCCAGTTTCCTTCTTTTGCACATGGGCATCCACTTCCCACCGTTTGTTGTCCTTCCCCATTGAGTGGTTTTGACATCTTTGTTGAAAATCATTGCCCATGTATGTGAGGCTTTATTTCTGGGCTGTTTATTCCACTGGTCTGTATGTACCTGTCCTAATGTTAGTACAAAGCAGTAGCTTTGTAGTAAGTTTTGAAATGAAGTGTGAGTCTTCCAAATTTGTTCTTTTTAAAGATTGTTTTTGGCTTTTGGGAGTCCCTTGAGAGTCCACGTAAATTTTAGTAGGGGTTTTTTTACTTTTACACAAAACACTGTTGGGATTCTGACAGGGACGCATTGAGTCTGTGGGTCACTTTGTATACAGTTGTCCTCCTAACAATATTGCCTTTCAATCTGAACATGAGATGTGTGTCCATTTATCATATTTTCTTTAATTTCTTTCAACAGTGTTTTTTTGTAGTTTTTCAGTGTACAAATCTTTCTCCTTGCTCAAATTTATTCTTAAGTATTTTTTGTTTGATGTATTATAAATGGAATTGTTTTCTTAATTTCTGTTTTGAATTGTTCATTGCTAATATGTAGAAAATACGATTGATTTTTGCCATGTTGATTTTGTATCCTGAAGCTTTGCTGGATTCATTTATTATCTCTAACAATTTGTGTGTGGGGCAGCGGGAGGGTGGAATCTTTAGGATTTTCTACATATAAGGTCACATCATCTGCAAACATAATTTTACTTACTCCTTTTTGGTTTGCTCCTTCCCTTTCTTTCCCCCTTCCTCCCCTCCTTCCTTTGTCTAATTGCTCTAGCTAGAACCTCTAATACTATGTTGAGTAGAAGTATAGAAGTGGTGAAAGCAGACATTATTATTTTGTTCTGATCTTAGAAATAAAGCTTTCAGCTTTTCACCATTGAGTATGATGCAAACTATGGGTTTTTCATATATGGCATACTTATCATGTTGAAGAAGTTCCCTTCTATTTCTAGTTTACTGAGTTTTTTATCATTGAATTTTGTCAAATGCTTTTATTTATTTAATTGAAATATATTTGACATAACATTGTATAAATTTAAGGTATACAACATGTTAATTTGGTACATTAGATATTGTGCAAGATGCTGTTGAATTCAGTTTGTTAGGATTTTGTTAAGGTTTTTTGCATTAATTGTCACAAGAGATATTGGTCTCTAGTTTTGTTTTGTTTTCTCTTCATTGTGCCTTTGGTCTTGGTATTGAGATAATCCTGGCCTCATAGAATGAATTAGAGAGTATTCTCTTTGCTTTGATTATTCAAAGAGTTTGAGAATGATTGGTGTTAATTATTCCTTAAGT
This sequence comes from Tonatia bakeri, assembly GCA_004024845.1. Classification (NCBI taxonomy): domain Eukaryota; kingdom Metazoa; phylum Chordata; class Mammalia; order Chiroptera; family Phyllostomidae; genus Tonatia; species Tonatia bakeri. The sequence continues at coordinate 2,067 of PVIA01000277.1, read as the reverse complement.
GTTTGGTAGAACTAACCAGAGAAGCCATCTGGTCCTAGGCTTTTCTTTGTTGGGAGGTTTTTCATTATTGATGTAATCTTACTAGTTATGCCTTTATTCAGATTTTCTTCCTAAATGGCTTTTGACAGATTCTGTGTTTCTAAGGATTTGTTCATCAGGGTTATCTAATTTGATGTATATGATTGTTTATAGTATTCTCTTAAAATTCTTTTTATTTCTGTACCATCAGTAGAAATGCACCCATTTTCTATTTCTGGTTTTAGAATTTGTGTCTTTTGTTTTCTAGTCAATCTAATTAAAGTTTTTTTTGGTTGATTTTGTTTTTTTATCTTACTGTTTTCTTTTATCTTTTTAAATTTTCTTATTCTACTTTTTATTTAAAAAAAAATCCTTTAATCCGTGTGTCAATAGCTGACTTTCAATAGATGGCTGGAGGGTGCTGCTGTGCTACTACCCTGGCCCAGAAACAGGCCGTCTAGGAATGGGTTAGCACCATTCCTAGAAGCAGGTTCCCCACCAGCATGTGTTGTGTGATGGGCGTGATGGGCAATGGGATGGCTCCCTTCCTAGCTTTGCCCTTTCCCAGGGACCAGACCAGGTCCAGACATGAAGCCTGGTAGGCTGCACCATTTGTCCTTTTTTCATATGTTCATTTCATTGACCTTTTTTGGATTTGTAAATTCATGTATTTTATCAAATCTGCAAAGTTAAAAAAAATCTCTGTCCTTTTTCTCTTCTCCTAGGACTTCCATAATGCTTCAGAATTTGTGTGGCTTATTTTTATAATTTCTATGTATTGATATTCTTATTTTGGTTTTTTTGCATGATTTTCTTTAGTTTTTTTCTGAAGATTTTCCTCTGTTTTTATCATATTTAGCACAGTTGTTCTGAAGTCTTTGTATAGCAAGTCCCATGTCTGGACTTTTTCAAGGATGGTCTGTCTCTGTTGATTTTATTCCTTGGAATGGGTCATATTTTCCTGTTTCTTTGTATGCCTTGTGATTTTTTTCTTTGTTGTTGAAAATTGAGCAGTTGACAGTTGTAGTGTGGTAACTCTGGAAATCAGATTTTCCTTCTTCCTTAGGATTTGCCTGATTTTTTTTTAGTTTTTGATTTTTTTTTCTTGTTGTTGAAGGCTGTGGTAGTCCATTTTTCCATACTATGTTGCAAAGAGTATTCTTTATTGTGTGTGGTCACTGAAATGTCTGTTTGTATAGCTCATGTTCAGATAATGTTTTGACAGATTTCCTTGAATGCCAGGAGCCCAACAAAATAAAACAACAAAAACCCACAAAGAAATTTAAAAAGAGAAGCAGAAAAAGAAAAAAAATCCAATCACTTCCTCTGGTCTTTGCAGCTTGGCTCTGTGTTGAGGCATGCCTTCAGTGCAGCTGGGGTTGCTTGGATCCTAGGAATCAGCCTGAACTGAAAGCTTAAGGCCTTCTCAGGTCTTTTCTGGGCATGCATCTTACCTGGGCATGTATATGGCTTTTTACACAGCTGCTTTTGAATGTCCTAATTTCCCCAAGAATCTGATCATTTCTCCTTCAGTCCTTAGTCTATTGATTCTACCTTCAATCTTTTGCCCCATGCACCTGTGAATCTGTAGTCCACCTTGCAGTTTTTACAAGCAGTGCCCACTGGTATTTACCCCCTAAGTTACAAGGCAGGTGAATTGAAGACTAGTTTGTGTCAGTGGTTCAAGTGTCCTCCAAACAGCTCAGAACAGATGTACACAATAATTTGCAAATATGGTCTGCTCTGCTCCCTCATGTTTAAGGGGGAGAATTGGGAACTGGGCTGCTGCTGTTTCCATATCAAGACTGCTGCTGCATTGATTGGGTAGGGAAAAGGGCAAATTGAACACCCCAAAACTTAAAAAAAAATGAAGGTGGCTTTTTCTTGATTGGGATGTTGGCTTGGTTACTCTAAATCTTTGTTTCCCAGAACAATGACAAAGTTGGTCACAACTATTTTCTTTTCTTTTCTTTTCTTTTCTTTTCTTTTCTTTTCTTTTCTTTTCTTTTCTTTTCTTTTCTTTTCTTTTCTTTTCTTTTCTTTTCTTTT